>CM072820.1:72451959-72920610 GCA_036937905.1 Salvia rosmarinus | reverse complement strand
AAGAAAATAATATAGTGATGTTCGTAGGGATGTCATGGAGTCGGTTCGATCGATCGATCGAAATTATCAAATCGAAAATCGAGCGAACATTCTTTTGAACCAAACCGAATCGATTTATAATTTCGGACCGCCAAAAGAATCGAAAAACGATCGACGAAAAACATCATATATATTATATATATTTTTCTAAATATTAATTAATCATTATATAAAATATAAATATATAAAATAATATTTCGTTCGTTCGTAAATCGAACCTAATATAAAACGAAATCGAGAATCGATTTTAATTAAAATTTGACCAATCGAAATCGAACTTTCCTAAAAGAACCGAACCGATCAAAATTATCGGTTAGATCGATTTTTGGTTCGATTCATTGATGCACACAAAGTCACGATAGGTATATAATATGTCACTCCGGAATTTTCATATCTTATTCTTATAGGTTACTTCATTCTCTTCCGGTTGAAATTTCTACAGTCAACTGTCAACCTGGTTTTAACTTTTAGTATTTTAATCTGCTCCTTTGTTTTATTTTAATCTCAAAGTGGTCCGCCAAATAATTCAAAATAGTTAGTGTTATTATATTTTATTGTCAAAATCTTCCACATGTCACTAACCTAGTTCGCTGAAATAAATAATCTAGAACTTCATAGATTCACCTCGTATGGCCCAATCGGTTACATTGACCATGATTATATATTATTTTGCCCTAACTCTTCCAGCTCTTAAAAATGCATACTATACCATGTTCATTATATTGCAAAATAAATATTTAATATGGAAATTATATCAATTTAGGATCCAAAAGCATATATTATCTACCAATTTAGAGCACGAAGATCAAATTTAATAATGATGGACATGAATGATTAGAACATTCAACTAAAAGTTCAACAAATAATGTTTTTTTGTATCTTTTTTATTTGTTCATTATTTTTATATTATCTTTCATTAAATTCACAGCATAAAAAAAATGTAAAACAGTCTAATAGCTAATCGTATAAAATAATTATAGAAACCCAAAATGCAGTTTTTCAATCATACAGGTCAAGAATTGATTGTTTTTACCTCACAGGTGATTTTATGGATTATCTATCTAATTGCTCCTTATTCGAATAATTTACTGAGTCACATTAAAAGTATAATTATTTGGACGATGTTGATGTTGTAGTTTCGCTGAGGAGAAGGAAAATATAATGAACTGAATAGTTTGTGGATAAAGCTGTCTTTATTTTTATTTTTTGTAATTTAATCATAAATTTTAAAGTCTACTTAGGTGGATAATCTTTGTCTTAATCAGATATACATAAATGTCTTTATTAATTGTATGTTTGGTATGATGTTATAATGTTATAATATAACCTAACTTCTTGATATATTTTGTCATTTTATTTTAGACAAAATTCCAAGCCGTCGTCATCCCTTTTATTTTGAAAAATTTATGTAAATTTTGTTTTAGAATGTGCAACACATACCGCAAACTTCTTTCTTATTGTGTCTACACATATACGAACGTTACACAAATATGGCCAAAAACGAATATGAAGGTGACACAATTTATCTGTATTGATAAATACAATAACAACATATAATTAAAATCTTATAAATTTTTAAATGTGAGTGCAGTGAACTCAATGTCTGAAAAATCATACCCTAACTATAAAACAATAATATAGTATACACATTATGTTATGAAAACAATACAAACTCGAATACAAACATTCAAACACAATATAAAAATTATCATATCGATGAAAATGATATAACTCGATATTAATTTAAAAACACAAAAGATTGAGCACTTATCCATTATTTTCGTATGTATCGGTGTATGTACTGTGCTTTCATTATAGTATTAAAAATAAAATTTGCCAATGTAATCCAGACTTAGGTAAAACTTGGGTTGGGACATCAAAATCAAATCGGATCCGGGCAATAAACCGACTGCCTAGAAGGAAAACGGGTAGGGAAAAGCATTTTCCAGTTTGACGGTTACGTATAAGGAAGGAATCAAGGATAATTGATCGTGATTATTCGATCATAATATACAATCAACTTATTAAGAAAATTATTTATTTAATTTTGATTTATTAAAAATTAGTTTACATTAAACTCTTATAAAATTATAATTTTACCTCGAATGAAAATTTTAAATTTAAATTTAATAATTTAATATTTTGAATAGAGAAATAGGTGCTCATAAGCCGTAGTTTATTGAATTGATCAACGCACGCAAATTCAATGCTCTGCTAGTAGTACTACCACTACATCTTCTCCTCTATCCCGGACCTACTAGCAGTTAGGGCTTCACTAATCAATAACACTTTCATCTTCATGTCGAACCAGCTATACGGCTACACCTCCAGCACTTACGCCGGAGGCGGGGCGGCGGCAGCATCTTCAACTCTCGATCCGCTGCCGACGCCTACATCCCGGCCGACAGCTCTTGCGCGCTTCTTCTAGGTACTTGAGCGCTGATCTACTCTCCTGTTCTTCCGCCCTCTCCTCCTCACTACTCTACAATCCCGAGAGCTACTCTAGGATCCCCAGCCTCTCCGCCACCACGCCCTCGCGCTCGTACTGCCCACCTGGTGTCGATGTGGCGGCTACAGGTGTCCCACCGACCAGCTTTATGCTGGGTTGAAGCGTACTTCATCTGAATGTAAGGAATCTTCTCCGTTTCTCATGTTATTTGTGACCTAATTCATTCCTTTGTTTGGTGGCAATGGCCTAGTTTTCGCTAATTTTGTGCAAAGGATCTTTGTAGTGGTTATGAGGTTGAGCTTGATCTAATGCTATCGTAAATTTATGACAATGCCGAACGCTATATGTGAGTTACTGGCATTTGTTGATTATATTTGTGATCGAGGGGTTATTTGAAGCTACTGAGAGAATTGATGTTGCCTTTTTAAACTGTTGTACAATCACTCGAACTTCTCTTCTAAATTGGAGGTGGCAAATTGATTCTTTCTGCAATTGCTGCTGTAGACTGTGGAGAATTTATTACTGCTGACTCTTCTATTTTAATCAGCATACATTGAAAATTTTATGCTTGTCTGAAGTCAAAGCGAATATTTATTAATGAAATACATAGCTTGTAATATGATATATTTTATACATTCATTAAGTGATTTTAGATGTTATACTGTAGTATACTATTCAACAATGTGAACTCAATTGGAACTTTCTTCTTGAAAGTGCTGTGGCTCCGTATAATTTAACTGTAATTCAAGTGAATGGTCACTGTCCTCTCTGTGAAATATATTGTTTTACATCAACCGCTTTAGTAGGTCCTTTGGTGAGAGAAGAATATGATTAAAAGCTGCGTTGAAAAGCTTTCCTTAGAAAGGCTACATAACTTGAATATTTGATGGGTGCTTATTTGAAGTAATTTAAAGAAGCATTAGTCCTTTCTCATAGAACATAGTATTTATGGAATTTCTTATGACCATGTATTTCTTTGGTATATCTGCTGTGTTTCATAAGCGAGAAAGTTATATTCTCTTATTCTATCCACTATAGTGATACTGTGACACTATTGGCTAGTAATTTTACTTACAGAATCTAGTACTTATTTCTGAATAATCTGAACTCGTGGGTTTATATGTAACTGTTATTCCAAGCTTATTTGATTTCGGTCTCACTGGTCTGATCTTAACAATATTAAGCAGCTAATACAATTTGCCGTTATTTCTTTCAAGATAAATAAGAAAATATCTTATTTATGTAATAACTTATATTACGGGTTTTCTTGTATACGTGTCTACTATCCATCTAGCACTCTACACCAGACTCTTTTGGGTGCCCATAACACGATTGGGCAAACTGATGCTTGGTATTCATCAAACCCTTTAGTCAAGCGCACTAGATATGAGGGTACCAGCCATTTGCCCATATACCCCAGAGGCCGGAGAGAAAGACTGTGCCTTTATATGCAAACAAGAGCCTGTATGTTTGGAGAGCTGCAAGTTTGACCATCCTGTTTGGGTCCCAGAAGGGGAATCCCTGATTGGAAAGAGGTGATCCATTTTGCTATTTATTATTTAGTAATACTTCATTAGTTCAGTTACTTAAATTATTTTCTAGTTATATCATATCCCTAAATTCAAGTTGGTTTATGTGGTTGTTATACAATTATTATTTTATTGATAATCAATTATTATTATTATTCCTACTTCTTATCTATAATACATCACTTGATCTGGCACTGTGTCCATGACAATATTATCTTTATATCTTGAGAATTTTTCTGTAGTCTGATAAGAATCGTATTTTCATCATGATATGTGTATTGATATCACAATTTTACATTTGAAATGGTTTATGTCTTATTAGTTAATTATTTTCCAGTTTTCCTTTCATAATAAAAACATCTAATATTAAGTTCTATTTCTACATAGTGCAAAAATAATCTTACTCTGATCATCTATATTATCTTTTATGGTCACTTATAATGTTGTGATCTGATGGGAGATGTTATATTTCACCATTCACTTCTTAGACAATATACTTTGTCAATGGTTATACTATTGATACTTTAGAATGTCTATCTTGTTAACGGTAGAACCCGCTCCTTCCTAATAAAATCTTCTGTTGGCTCATCTGTGAGGAGGTCTCAATCATATCGTCTATCTATTTTACTTCATACCTTCTGTGAGCTTTAATATGCCTATTTAGTTTGGGCAATCGAATGATACGGTACAATACCACTTTGAGTGGTGCATATCATATACTATCTATGTTCACTTCTTTATTTCTGATATTAGGACGTCCAATTCATAGCATCTTTGTGGCTGGTCCTCTGGTATTGCTATGTTTTAAATTATTACTTTCAGGGATTTGCATGTATTTTCTTACATGCAGCATAGTTAATGGAAAATCAAGTATTGTTTAAGGCAGTAGCTTCCTATGCAAAATAAATAAAATAAATAAGGAACTTTAGTTGCTGTATACTGTATAGTTATGTCCTCTGTGTTCACTAATCTCACTCGGTTGTAATATGCATGGCTGTTACTAAAATGTAAATCTAACTTTCATTCCTCTAATGCTTGTAAGATGGAAGGTGAAAGTAATCCTCATGTTGCACGAATGCATTGTCATTGATGTGTACTGAGATGCACCATTAAGGAAACTAGATGAGGTGTTGCTGAAATACTAGAGTTTCTCTAGAAAAGCATAACGATATGGGTACTCATCTACTATTTCTTGCCAAGCTTTATTAAGTTCTTTAGACACTGCATGCATTTATCTAAAATGTTTGAGAATTACACTCAAATGACACCCCATCATTCTGATCTGTGGTTTCATTTTAACGAGCTAAACTCCAGAATTTACACAGAATTATTGCAAGTGAAACAAAGTTTGTTGTATGCAATTTGTTGCAAGTGAATCCCAGTTTATACACATTGCATATTGGATGTTTGTAATGTACGTCATTAGCAGGAGTTTGAATTGAATTATAGGCTTACCGATACCTTTTATTTGTAGATGTATTTATGCTTTTGTTTCTCCACTTAAATTGTTCCACTAATATTCTGTGGTGGGTATACTGGAAGTGTTTCTTGCCATGGTTTCATCATAATGAAATATTTCATACGATCTTTCATTTTCTTTACAGGTCCCACTGGTGCCTAGTGAAGCACTCCCGAGAGACCTGGCGAGCCAGATTGTCCTGTAAGATGGATTGAAAATAATTTTGCCCTACTATAGCTATGGATTTTCTAGACTTAAATTTGTATATCTCTGTTGAAAAATGTTTCAGTACTTCTTGAAGACTCAAAGATGTAAGTTTGGTGTTAAGTGCAAATTCAACCACCCTAAAGATAGCATCCGCCTCAAGTAAGTTGTCCTGGAATAGTCTGTTACTCTGTCTGCCGAGAATATTTGTGCTGTCTAAGTTTCCAGCTGTTTTCTTGTTTATTCAATTTCAGGGTGCTCCGAGGATGGTGCGTCTCTGCCTTACCTGAGAGACCGTCAGAGCCTCAATGTGCCGTAAGATACTTTCCAATGAGGGCATTAGTTTTTCTTGAAATGAAGTAACCTAATACTCTGTAATTTAAGCAGTTCTATGTGAAGACTGGAAAATGTAAATTTGGTTCTACCTGCAAATTTCACCACCCCAAAGGAGTCCAGATACAATCAATTGGGGAAGAGAATGTTAATGGGCTGCATAATAGCATGCTTGGAGACAACAAGGCAGTGCAAGCACCATTTGCCCCTGCTCTGTTGCACAACTCAAGGGTCTTCCCATCAGAATGGTATGCTTATGTTGAATATTATATATTGATTTTGCCAATTGACTGGTGCTATAATGTTCTATTTTCTCGTTTAATTTGGTTTTGGAGAAAACGTCTTGCTTATCATGTGCAGAAACAATTTCCTCCATTGTTTTTAAATTGTTCTGTTCAATAAATGAAATGCTTGATGTAGTTGTCATGGTTTCTGGTCTGCTCTGCTTATTATCCATGACTTAAACAGTTAAACTTATTCCTATAGATATATCACATAGCCTTCCATTTCCTGGTCCGCAATGAAATGAAGAAAATGAACACAGAGGCATCCTTTTATTGGCCTTCAGCCTCCATTCTCAACTCTCTCTTTGTTTTGTTTACCTATTGGAATCTTGGCTGGGGTTGGGGAATGTAATTTGAAGTGTGTGGCTTACAGAATTTTGCTATTAATTTGACTGATAAGAAGAATGTCATCAAGAAAGATTTGGATTTCCAATCCATATTCCAGAAAGCTATTAAAAGTTCAAAGCTTGAGGCTGATAAACTCTGTGCTTGGTGACTGTCTAAACAACTATGACATCCTTTTATGTTTCGTTGGACAGGGTGAAGAAGATTGCCCATTCTATTTGAAAACTGGCAGGTCAGTTCTTTTCTGGCCTTAATTACTAATATACAGTCATTGATTGGCTTATGATGTAGCTTTAGTGCACATAGCAAGAATGGCAGCTTACTAATATTTTCATTCCATTTAATCAGTTGTAAGTATGGAGCCACATGCCGCTACAACCATCCAGACAAATATGGTATGGAGATCTATCTTTATTATGCCACTTTTTCCTCTCAGTCACATTTTATTTATGAGCTTGATGTTATTCAGTGATCAACCCACCAGCTGCTATTGGTTCTTCTCTTCTTACCTCGCCTCAGCCCATTACAATCTTGGTATTGGTGCTCCTGCTGTATCTCTGTTGCCAAATTTTGATCCAAGGCTCACTCAGACAACGGTAATGTTGAAGTTTTGTGTATCATGCTAATTTTAGGTGCATAACAGATTTGGAACACTCAGGTTATGTATTGCATCTAGGAGTGTAATTAAGCTGAGCCGACTGTGAGCTACTTGAAATTTGATTTCAACCTTGTAGGCTCGTGAGCAAATATCAATCTTTGTAGCACTCGGCTCACAAGCTCGTTAGTCAACTCATTATAAGCTTGCAACTTATAGAAGATTAAACTAGCAGCTTTATTTAAAACTTGATATTTACATGTTTTTTCTAATTAAAAAATATAAAAGAGGTCAATTTTCTTATTTTCCTTATTAAATTGTAATCTAACTATATTCTAGATGGTACATACATACTGCACATTGAGTCATTACTATACAAATGTAAATTTAATATTATTATATAATTATTAAGTATTTTTAGGCTCAATTAATTTAAACTTGCTTATGCTCATTTAGTAGCTAAAATCTTTCATTACTCAACTCAGTTCAATCTTGAGCTTGTCAATACTAGGCTCGACTGAACTATATAAACTTTGCATTGGAATTTTGTAACTCATAAATGTTGTCACAATTTCCTTAAATATTGTCTTAGATAACTCTATATTAATTCTGTCTTTCTTAGGTTATTGGTCAAGGAAATGGTTGGAGTGTTTTGGCAAAGTTTATAATTACTATTAATTTTCCAACTGATTTCATATATGGTTATGGTGTTCTTATAGTACTTCTTAATTTTATTGGTTGCAGGTTGGTTTGGCGCAACTATTTACCCTCAACGACCTGGACAACAGGAATGTGGCGTAAGTAATGCTTTATTTTCACTACTTAGTTACTTAAATTTAAGAGATCCTGTAATATTCTGTTATTTAATACGATCGTTGGTGTTCCTATTTTGCCTTTTACTTAATTTTGATGTTCTTACTTTACAAAATCATTCTTTAAAATTAGTCACTTGCAACTTGTGTGGGTATCTATAGGAAGTTCTTGATGGATTGCACCATTAGCTTTTTAAACTATTTATTTTTACTGCTATGTTTTTACATCTCTCATGATTGCATGCATATAGTTTAGTGCCAAATTTTCGTTCCGTTAAGTTATATTGTTCTCTTTGTTACCATATTTTATTGATTTTGTTCTTTATGTTCAAGTATTACATGAAAACTGGGATATGCAAGTTTGGGAATAACTGCAAGTATCACCATCCTATCGATCGGTCAGCACCCACTGCATCAACTACAGAGTCACCACAGCAAAATGTGAAACTAAGTCTTGCTGGCCTGCCAAGAAGAGAGGTATATTTTAGCATAAATACCTTGATTCCACTTCATCGTATTATTTTGCACATACTGGTTGGTGTCCTTCATTTTTGAGAGTCATAATTAAGACACTTTAGTACAAGAGGAAAATTTTGCTTATCAATTACTTATTGTGTCATTGTGTGGGATGGTCATACAATGACATTGAAGGATCGGTGCTGAAGTCATAGCTTAAAACTAAGCCCAAATTTTCAACCTTCTAGTTCGTTTATGGTTGACATAGATTGCTTTGCATGCCTTGTGTTGCCGACTTAAGTAAGTAGGTTCACTAGGGTGTGGTTCTTCAGTGCTTTAATTGTGAGTGATTAGCATATTCTTTATAGGATAAGTTTGCTTATAGTTTTGAATTTCAGTCGTCTTTTTGCAAAATGGCTTACAAGAAAAACATAAGCCAGCAAATTCGACAAGATTTAATACATAAAGTAAAATGAGACTTAGAAGGGTTTGGCTAGGGTTCTAAGTGTTCAGCAATTATTTTGTGAAAATATCTTATTTGCTCCGAATAAGATGTTAGGAGCTAACTCTTTCAAATCAAACTGTTAGCCGGTTCACTCTTAAAGGTTGAAAGTTGACGTCTTGAGTTGCTTTTTAAGTTCTCCCTTTCTCATTAGTTTCTAGTTTTAGATTTAATATATCAGTAATTATGACTTTCTTGGTAAAATTTTATTGTAGTTTGTTATGTTCCCAAATTCCCAATACATTCAATGTGAAAGAACCAACAGTTGAGGTGATCATTTATGCAGGGTGCTATCAATTGCCCGTATTACATGAAGACTGGAACATGCAAGTATGGGGCAACATGCAAGTTTGACCACCCCCTCCTGGAGAGGTGATGGCGGCCATGGCAACGTCGTCTGCAATTGGTGAAGTCAAAGAGAATGGAGCCGTGTAAATCATTAGTCATAGTCCACTTATCTGCCTCTTTTCCTAAAGAATTCTTTTGGCTGTATCAACTCGATGTCTTCAAACATTTATCTGATGAGAACGTTGTTTATTTTGTTATGTTTGCAAGACCTAAATTCTTTTATTGATTCTCGCCTATAATCTTTTCCTTTGTTCTTTTCAATTGACTATAGGTTCGTTTGAATGCGTTATAAGACTCGGACATTTTCCCAACATTTTTGCCTTGTTTGAGTCTAGTATGTATTAAAATTTATTATTATGCTAAATGTAGCATGATTAAACCTATATATCAATTTTATTTTGGAAAATTATAATTTGATGAGGTCCCAATTGCAGTATATGAACCCGATTTAATCCAGGCCCGCCAAAAGAACTAGCAGTTTGTACTAAAAGTGTTGTCTTATTAGCCGACGTGGCGTATCGGGAGCTGCAATTTTCAGCTCATTTGGTTCCACCAATTTTCTCAACGGGAACGGAGGTTGAATAATAGCAGAAACTTGTACACCACCAATGATTTTTGAATCAGCTAAAAAAACAATGATTTTTGAATGAGATGCGGCGGAAATAGTCTCACCGTCGGGCAAAATGATCGGACTTGACATCCCGACCTACCTGCCGGTGCAAAATTTCCACGGTAAAGGAGCTTCCTTCTCAGCGGCTACCACGGCTGCCAACTGAAGCACAAGAAGTTGCACCATTTCACACTAACGACTAATACTTCAATGATCGTCGCTTTGAGAAGGGAAGCGCAACCGCAAGTCATTTTCAGTTTCCGTCGCTAGTTCTTCTTCGGTTCCGCCGGAGCAACCGCCAGACGCCCAATCCAATCAGGTTGCTGTTAGATGCTTTGACTAATTTCTACGATTATACTGTTGTTAGTTTGGCTGAATTACGTGTGTTTTCGTTTTCCTATTCAGGAGGCTCCGCAAAGGAAGGCTCCTGATGTGCAGACTTTAGCTAAGAGGTTTTGGAAAGTGGCTGCGCCGTATTGGTTCTCAGATGATAAAGCCACAGCCAGGTGGCGGCTTGCTACCGTTTTGCTCTCACCTTAGGAACTACTGGAATTAGCGTCGGCTTCAATTTCCTTGGCAGAGACTTCTTTAACGCGCTTGCCAGTATGATTTTCCGCTATTTTTATAATAAATTGATTGTTATAATTTGTTTTGGTAATGAGACTTTCACTTTCCGATTTGTTGAAGACAAGGACCAAGAACAGTTCACCAAGCAGTTAGTGTACTACCTGGCGGCATTTGCTGGTGGAATTCCGGTGAGCTCACTGCTCTTCTTTTTAGGTATTGGTCATTTTAAGTCTTTTCTGTGTTGGCAGATAGTTGCCACATGCCAGTTTGTTTGCAGACTTTCCTCTTGCTGTGCTACCTCTAGGGTCATAGACAACATAGGTTTTGGAGTTCAACTAGATTTTTTAGTTGTTTCTAGTGTGAGCAATTCGAAGATACTCAGCATGCTTGTTTGGAAGTGTCAGCATACACGTTTCACATTGAGTACAAATTTGTTCTGAGTTCTTGTCTAGGGATGTAGGTGAAAATTACATGCTTAATATTTTTTTTGTATTTGGTTATATCATTGTACTCTGGAAGGCTTAGATCAACTGCTGGGTGAACCTATTAAATGTGTTACTTTTTCAGGTTTTGTTTTGAGAGATTATGCAAAAGATACTCTTTCTTTAAGATGGAGATCTTGGATGACAAGTTTTATATGGATCGTTATCTGAAGAATCAGATGTTTTACAAAATACAATCTCAGTCAATAATTGATAATCCTGATCAGCGGATTGTTGATGATTTAAGTGCTTTCACTGGGACAGCTCTTGCGTTTTCCTTGACGCTCTTCAATGCTGCCGTGGACTTGGTTTCTTTCAGTAATATTTTGTATGGAATTTATCCACGCTCTTTGTTGTACTCCTTGCATACTCACTTGGTGGAACAGCTATCAGTATCTTCCTTGGGAGGGTAATTTTCCATTTTCTTCTGCAATTGCATATAGTTATTAGAACTGATTTGTTGATCTTGCATCTTTATCATTCCTATGCCCTTTTAGTCTTCCTGCATTAATTTTCTTTATAACAATAAGAATTGTCTTTCCTTAGGAATTGGTGACTTTAAACTTCCTGCAAGAGAAGAAAGAAGCAGATTTTCGCTATGGACTTGTCCGGGTTAGAGAAAATGCTGAATCCATTGCATTTATGGCGGCGAGGAAACGAGATCCAACTACTGCTGCAGCGATTCAGCAGTGCATTTGAAAATCTAAGTGTATGGAAAGTTTTCAATTAATTCTTCTAAACATAAGCTTTGAAATTATGTGTCCTTATGGGCTATAACACCTGTAACTTCTTAGTCCTTCTCACTTGTTGGAACATGGATTGTTTGTGGTAGTATTAATTTTCTGCCTGAGGGTTAACACAGACTACTCCACCAAAATCTGGTGACTTGAATTCTAGCATAGTCTTCAATGTAAAGCAAATAAATAAATAATCCCGAATAAGCAAATGCAGCCAGATTTGGTATGCCCTTGCACCTTAGATCATTCCCTGTGTTGGCCTCTGGATTCAATCGGCTTTAACATATCATTAGCAAGTGCATTAGAAATCTTTAAAAGTACATTTTAATTCCTAAAGCTCCTCACAATGCACACAATTAAATTCTTGTATAAATTGACTAGATAAGACAAAGAAGTGTTTTAAGTTGCTGATGTTTGCCTGGCTCTTCAGAGAGTAGGAAAAAGCAAATAGATGTTGCCACTGAGGACAGAAAGTACACCAGAATGAGAATATGCATCACTATTGCTAATGCACTCTCAAGCTGACCATTAAGACACTGTTGATTTCTTGTTCATCTTTGATGCATGTCATACTTGGCTACCATTCTACAAGTTATTTGATTTTTCCTCTTTTTTTTTTTAATTTACAGAAATTATTGTTATCTTCCAGAAATCTGGACTTCTTCACTAGTGGTTACCGTTACCTGATCCAGATTCTTCCAGCAGCAGTGGTTGCACCTATGTATTTTTCTGGAAAAATTGAATTTGGAGTCATAAATCAGTCTGTGTCTGCTTTCAATCACATACTTGGAGATGTTTCTCTTATTATCTACCAATTTCAGGCTATCAGTGCCTTTTCTGCTGTCATAGATCGACTAGGTACAGATTCTTTTGCCATATATTAAATAATGCCTTATATTATCTTGAAGCGAGATAAATTGTTATCACTTATATACTGTCAAGTGCGACTGAAATAACCTACCATAAGTCTCGTGATTAATTAAACTCCAATCATCAAACCCATACAGCTTAGAACTTGTTAGTGCTAAATTAGCATCTCCTCTTTCAGCATATTGGAAAACTGTTATTTGTTGTGCAGTTCTTGTCAACTGCTGCTGGCATTTATGCTGTGAATTTATGCTAAATTCTTTTGATATATTCACATATCAGGTGAATTTGATGATCTTTTAAGTAGAGCGAGCCTAGAAGTGAGGCTGACCCTACTGAAGAAATTGTTCGTGAGTTTTGCAATATAAATGATTCTGGTGTGTCTAATGGATCTATCCAGCCTGGAAGAGGTCGGGAGTTACTAATGCTTGAAATTTGACTCTTTTGGCTCCAAGTAAAGCTACTCTTATTAGGGACTTGTCATGGAGATATTTGAGAAGGAACATCTTCTGGTAAGCAATTGTTATTTTGTCGTTAATACTGCTGTTTTAAGATGGAGAAATTAGAGGATGGGCTGATTGCTGGTGCATAGCTGCACTAACAGATTACAGGGCCCAGTGGAAGTGGTAAAACTTCGTTACTAAGAGCTATTGCTGGTCTGTGGAGCTTTGGCAAGGAACAATAAAATTCTATGATAAAAGCAATGGATTCGTTGCCATGCCTTCCTAAAGATGTGGCTTCTTCTGAGATAATTATAGTGGATAAGATGAAGCCTGAGTGCAATATACTTGAAAAGAGAAATGCAAGAGGTGTATTTTCCTTCCTCAGAAGCCATATATGGTCTTGGGAACACTTCGTCAACAATTGCTTTATCCTACCTGGAGTGATGCTACAACACCCAATTCAGATACAGCTAATCCAAATGGTACGAAATTAAGGGCTTGTTGGCTAATCATGATAAGAGAAATATGTTAATAGTCTAGTTTCTTGTTTCGAGGTAGGCAAGTGCCTGGTATTTCAAGCTTCCTATATTATGGATCTGCCCATGAAAATGGAATTAGTTATAGCTAATAATGGTCCAATCATATTAGTTTTGATAGAAAAATTGCCTGTTGCATTTTAGAATAAACTTGTTTGCACTTGAAGATAACATTGTTAACGTGAGCCTTTGCAACATGTTTGCACTTGCTCCTGTTTGCACTGCTGGAACTTTGTTTCAGGTTCACCGCCTTTCTTGATGCTTGCCCAAAATATGGATGCAAGGGCAGAGATGCCTTCAACTGATGATCTAATCCAAGTTCTTGAAGATGTTCGACTTGGCTATATATTATCACGGTTTAGTCTGGACAGTACATATGAGTGGTCTAGTGTTCTCTCCATTGGTGAGCAGCAACGCCTGGCATATGCTCGCCTCTTGCTTTCAAAGCCAAATTTAGTTCTATTGGATGAATCGACTAGTGCTCTAGATGAAGCCAACGAGGTAAAATGGTTTCCTTCTTTGGTCTCCTTCAGATGTACTTAATATATATCTAAAAATAACATACTTGCTGGTTTTCTTGCTGGTTTCCTCAATGCTAGACCCGTTTGAAATGTTGTGAGGGCATGGTCATTTTTGTACTCCTCTTAAAGTCTATTAAATTCATAATCATGGGACTGCAAAAATCAATCAACTAAAAGATTTAATTGATTAAATTTATTATTATGAAATGGATGTATAAAATATGTGAAATTAAACAAATTCTTTTAGCTTGAGGTCTTATTAACCAAAAGTATAACCATGTCATATTATTCCATTTCAATAATCTATGCATCACGATAAAAATAATCTTTGGACAGATACTTAGAAATACTTTGACATAATAATATATTGTAGTCAGAACTATGGATCATTAATCACTCTTTCTCTAATCAAGGAATTATATGTTGTAGGGAAGTCTCATCTCCAAAACCAATCAATTATGTCTCTTGCTTAAATCCCAAGCACATTCATTTGTTGCTGCAGATATATATGTATATATTGTTGTTTAGATTCTCACTGACTCATTTATATGCATTGATTTTCAATTACTTTTCAGTTCCCCTTCCTTTAAGAGTGCAGTTATTTTGTGTCCGGGACTGCTGTTTATTAGCTGGAACCAGTATCATCTTAATACAGCTTGATATGATTTTCTTCATCCTAGTTAGTCTAGATCTAGGATTGATCGGGACATCAGCCGTTTCTACAGCTGTTATCTTATATACACAACTTGTGTTTGCAGGCACATTTGTATAAGCTAATTGAAGCTTCAGGGATCACTTTCGTAAGCATTGGCCACAGGAGGACACTCTACGAACACCATAAGAATGTCTTACTATATCCCCATTGGAACCAACAAGTACCGCCCCAACTGGCGTTTTGAGCCCTGAATAAGGAATCACAGTACACAGTGTCCAAAAAGTAAATCGAAGTGTGATACATAACGGCCCTCAGTGCTTTCCATTGGATGGTCTGATCAGGAATAACAATCAAAGAATCCCCAAGTAAACAATTCAGACCTCTTTCATCTTTCAAAATGAGGAGCGTGCATTCTAGTTATGCCTGTGTGCAGTGAATAATGATCCGTATTTGCCCATATTGATGATATAATGTGTTTAATAGCATAAACATAGCACAGGCTGCATAATTCATGAGTATCCATGGAACATGTTCATGTCCCCATAGAAATCATATCCAGATTCTTAAACAAAGGAAGTAGATATGGTTACCTAGGCTAGCATTAAAAGCTGTAAGGGAAATGATCCATGTGTATTATATATGTTGCTATCAAAAATGTGTAGGTTGGTAGTTGTATATTGTTTTGTTGAAGAATAGAAGTTTCACATTACCTGGACTTTCACTCATCCCGTGAAACTTAATTATGGGATCTCCCAAAATACAATCGCTGCACTGATTCTCATGCAATTTATTAGTTACATTCATTGTTCATTATCATATAGTGTTCGTGAAGGCGACGGCACCTGCATGTACCACTGCTATTATTTGCTGTGATATATTATTTTCTTGATTTGCTAAATCCTACTGTTAAATTTCAAAGGTTGACACTCTAATTATGCATGCATATTAACACATAAATTTATATAAACGACGTAACTGTGGAGTGTGGAGTGTTTGATGAAACTCCTTTCGAGAAGTGCTAGTGTACCAAATTTGAAAGAAAATACGATTTTTTAGATAGAGAAAATAGAATTCTGATGGTAAGAAGAATGTTAATATTTTATTATGGGAATTCGTAAAATGAATTAGTGACATAGTATAAGATAATTGAATTGATAGTGTCCGTGTTTGACCAGGTACCGTGGCGTAATTGAAGTAAAATAAATATGTTAAAAGGAGATGCGGGGTAACGTAGGAATCGGTTTGGCCTAGACATAATAGCCAGTTGTTTATATGGTGTGTATAAGTCCACGGAGTTTGAGGAATTTGCTTTCCTATTTTCATGCTTCCCTCACGTGCCGTAGGGGCGACTTGGAGCTGTCATTAACCGGATCCTGCTTGGATTCTTGCAACTAGAATTCCTTGTATACTTCATAATTCTTTTTCCAATTCTACATCTGCAAACGCTACTCATAATAATAATAATAATAATAATAATAATAATTTAAATGCAAAATCACAGCATTTCATGTTATGTTACCATATAGTTCATACGGAAAATAATGCGGCCATATGTAAGCATTTCCGTTGACACATTTCTGTGTGCGAACGCACACATATTGCGAAATCATGAAAACTGGAATATTTTGGTTCATCAATTACGAAATAACATGATGGAATGGATTTTTCCTAACAGAACATGATTTTGTTGATATTACATCGACAAATTACATCAAATATTCACGAACCACGATTTTGTTGAAAATATGTATTTATTAATCGACAAATTACCTCAAATATGCGTGTGTGGATATTGTGGTTTTGTATATGATGTACATAATTAACGGACGACTTCATGTAAAACGTTGTAAAGTTTTAACTTTTTTTTTGAAATAAAAGTTTTAACTATTTTCAAGTAATAGTTTTCTGTATTCTAGCTTTTACGACTCGCTGTAGTATTGAAGTGATATTATTTTCTTTAAATTGTTATTAGTAAAGAAAGAAAACATATTCACATAGTATTCCACTAGGTGACTCAGACCCTTGAAGTATTGGTCAGAGGAAATTGTAGTATTGAGATAATATTCCGTTTCTAAAGAAAACTGAACAAGATATATCCTTGATTAAAACAAAATATAATTGATTTCTGTATTTGTTGTATTAACCCGCATCTGTCACACTTATTATTATTATTATTAAAGTTCCAATGACGTTGTATTGTTCTATTTATGTAATATACATATATTACAACAACTTAGTCGGCGATCAAAGGAATCCGCCCTTTTAACATATGTTGTGGTTTAACTTATTAAAAGCGACACCAAACAGAATTTCAATATTTTCTTGACCAGAAAAGGAACAAAACACATGCCATTTTTCAGACAAATATATTGCAATAAATTGTACACGCCCATGCATAAATTTGGAGGCTAATGGAGATAGAGAATTTCATTTATCCTTGTTTTGACTCGGATGGCTCTACACATAAAAGTGAACAATGAAGACATATTGCATTCATACAAAACAATGAGTAATAATAAAATGAAAGTGACAGAAGATGATAGTTTTGACTGAGGAAAATAAATAATTGACAATAACGTAGAAATTCTTATATTAATAAAATATTATCGTATGAGAGATGTAACGCACGTATTACTGAAATTAATCGTAGATCTTAATCAATTAAGCGCGGATAAGGTCTCCGTTCAACGACATTTCCATAACTCTTATATTTCTAACCATTTTCACTCATTTCTGCATGAAATTCACACGTTCACAAATCCTTGCATGCACAGATAATTTATATATAACCTCCCACAAAATTTGTTGTTTAACAAATTAACCTTTTATGTATGTAGAAATTTAATTTAATTAAGATCGTCCTATTTCCAGTATTCCAGGTCCTGGCAACATAGGGTAGGCAGAATTTTCGATTTCTCCTATTTATTTATTTATTTTCCTAATAAAATTGATCTTATCTTGGGCTTCACATTTGAGTCCGTGGCCACTCTTTTAACGACACTCGATTTGTGTGCTCTCAACCGCAGAAATTGGGCAAAGCTTTCCACCTGCTTCTCATCACTTTGCCTCCTATTTGTCTTATTTTTCTTTGCCAACACTCAACACAACTTCCTAACCCTAAACAAGGTTTGCTTGTTGTTGTTGTTGCTATCGCTTGTATTGGATCATCTTTTGTTTTATCTCGTATTTGATCCCTCCTCGAGTTTTTTCCTTGCTCGCATAACTGCAGGAGAAGGGGATGTAATTTTCACTTTGCTTATGATAGAGTGGTGCCTTTTCATTAGGGTTGCTTTGAAAAGCATATGTCAGTTTAATCTCCTTATTTTCTTATGCCTTTGTGAAGTTGCATATTAATTACTTTCATATTTGGATCTTTTCAGCAATCATATTTCTAGGGTTTTCTTTGTTGGGAACTTTATATATATATATATATATATATATATATATATATATATATATCATGATTTGTAGAGTAATTTTAAGACTCGTCAGTCGCATCCTCTATTAACTAGCTTTCTCTCTTTTCACCTGGGTTTGGAAAGTTGATGAGATCTACTTTTGACTCATACAAAAAGAGATAAAGGAAAAGAAAAGTTGCAAAAGAATATGTAGATCTTGAATTCAAAAGTGAAAGATTTTTCATCTTGGTTGAAGCCTCAATTCATGCAACAAGAAGTGGATGATTAATGAATTACATGATTGTAATCTCGAATTAATTTTTCCACGTCTTGTCAATTACACCTCATCACTATGTATGTGTACTTTATTTATGTATTTTATTTGATTTAATTTTGCTATGTTTATTTGATGCGAGATAATATACATATATATCGAATATGATGGGAGGTGGAAATGGAGCACTATCGATTCCACGAGTTGATTCCATCAACAGATGAAGAATTACTGTATTATTACCTCAAGAAGAAGGTTTCTTACGAACCCATCGACTTGATGTTATTCGAAATCGATCTCAACAAACTTGAGCCATGGGACCTCAAAGGTTAGCATTTATGTTACTTATTTTACTCTGTGTATAAATGTTTAATCAAGGTTCTTTTCCATATGTAATTTACTTCTTTTAGCATTTGTCATGGATGATATGAGTATAATATTTAACATTATTACTTTCATTCTCTGATAGATTTGGTCATGTATATTTGATCTGCTGTATTTGCAAGTAAAATGTTTTAAATGATATGTATGTGAGGACTAATGTAGTATACTAAAACTTCAAAATGGAATTATTTCAAATATTTATTACTTTAATTGATCATGTTGGGAGAATAGTAAAACATTAGCAAGAATAATTAAGTGATAGGTGGAGAAAGTTTGGCAGCTTAATTTATTATACGATCTTGATATTGACTCCTATAGAATTTATATATAAGGTACAAACTGGAGCAAAATCCATTTATGACTTTCATGGCAATGGAGGTCATGTAATATCACTGGATCCCATAAACTCACAATTATTTTATTTCCCCATGGAGTTCGGAGTACTAATTAATCATATTTTAAAAGTAATTAAGATTACTGTGATTAAGATTTTGAATTCATCGAGAAAATGTTGACTGCAGATTTATCAAAAGCATCCTATGATAACTTGTGAATCTGTCATGCTTACTTATGAGTTTTAAACTGAACAATGAATTCCAGTAAGCAATTATTAATCTTGCTCTTTTCATATATACATGTACATATCTTTTAAGCTTTCAAATGTTTATGGTTCTCAGAAAAAATATAAGCCATAGTAATTAAATGACACATATGTAATATAACATATGAATATAACTCAAAATTTATTCTCAGTGCCCTAGATAAAGATGAGAGTAAATTTAAAGTTTATCATCTTTATTAATCACTAAGAATGGTAATTTAATGAGAAAATGAACAGAAAATGCGCAAGTTATGGGATTATATATGTTATGGCCATTCATTTCTTTTTGGAACAAGACTGAGTTATTGATTTAAATATGCACAATGGTGATGAATGGCAGAGAAATGTAGAATCGGATCGGGTCCCCAAAACGAATGGTACTTCTTCAGCCACAAGGACAAAAAGTACCCGACCGAACTCGAGCGAACCGCGCGGTCGCCGGCCGGAAGGCCACCGGGAGAGACAAGGCAATCCACATGAGCAACTCAAGGAGAATTGGGATGAGGAAGACCCTAGTTTTCTACACGGGTCGGGCCCCCACGGCCACAAGACCGATTGGATCATGCACGAATACCGTTTGGATGACGACAACTCTCCTCATGAAATTCAAGTACGTACAATTAACTAAATTCTTCCTATAAATAAAATCATAGAATTTTGGTATACTTTTCTTTAAATATGTTTATATAGTTTATGTTGATAGTGAATCTATTTCAAATTATCGTCATTTTTCAAATATATCTCGAACTATCGACTTTGACTAATTAATACCCAAATTATGAAAGAGTGATCTATCGATCATTAATGTGTACTTTCACTTTATTAAATGAAAAATAATTTATTTAATGTTTTATTTATTAAAAATTAGTTTTACATTAAAACCATCAAATTTATACTGAACATTGTATTTCGTTCACTCAGCTTTCAAGTATCTGAAAAATTTATTCATGGTAGATTTGCATAATTTCTTATATTTATGTATTAATTGGTCAAAATTTATTGGTCGGAATAAATTTGAAAAAACGATGATAGTTTGTAATAAATTTAACTATTTGGCATATGGTTAATTGCCAAAATAATATAACGGTTACCGTATATTACATAGGAGGATGGATGGGTGATCTGTAGGGTTTTCAAGAAGAAAAACCTAACCCGAGGTTTCCATCTCGACGTGGAGCAAGAAGAGCCAATGGTACCTTTCCACGTAGTGGGCGGTTGTACCCTGCAGCAGGAGCCTAAACACTACTCCGGCGCCGGCGATCTCACGTTCAACTACCACAGCAATTCGATGCATCTTCCGCAATTACTCAGCCCCGAACAAGCCGCCTTCCGTCTTCGTTCATGTCGTCGCTTCCACTGAGCAGCACAATGGATCTACAGTGCCCGCCGAATCTGCTCCGCCTGACGCCGGGAAGCGGCGCGGGGCCGTCCTTTATCCAGCAGGAGAAGCTCTCCGGCGACTGGTCGTTTCTGGACAAGCTGCTGGCGACTCAGCAAAGCATGGATCACATTAGCAAATGCCAACAGTTTACGCACGTGGCCGATCTGGTTCCGGCGAGCCAGCGGTTTCGTTTCGTACCACGGTTTGGAACACGATTTTCGAAATTTTCCAAGTAGGCGGCGGCGGTTTGTTCGATTTTCGTATGTTCTAAAGATGCATGTTTGATCGATGTTTCCAGTAATTTATGAAGTGTCTTTGGACCTCATGATCCGTATCCATGGAATGGAATTATACTGCTGCCAAAATTTAGTTATAATTAATTAATTGATTATAAGGAGGATTGTAGGCACAAGGGCCTAATCTTCCTGATTGCCAATGGTGCACATGCTTTTTCTTCGTTAGATTATAATTAATCACAGAGAAATATTAATACTGATATACAAACACCCTAGAATTATTCTAGATCGGTGCATTTGAATATCTGTAACATCTTTATTTTGGACCAATTAGGTCCTTATGTTAGAAATTTCCGACATATTACCCTCTCTAATAAATGCAAACTGTCGTTCGCCAAAACTCATTCTTCCGATTTTTAATTTGTTCTTGTGCGCCCTACAATTAAACCAATGGGTTTTGAAAGGCCATATCAAGTTATCAACTGCAGAAAAGATCATTCAGAGGAAAACCCTCAAATTTCAAAGGGTTTTCAACCGTCGTGCTCGAATTCAAAGAACTTTCCAACCCTAAATCTTATGACAAATCGAAGCTCTTATCCCAAAATGTTCTAACAAATGACACAGATATACAGAGTAAAAATTTGAACTGTAGCGGGCACCAGAAAGAAAACGTGGTATTTTCTTATTCAAGTATAATTTTCTGCGAAACAGATATCTACTAATCTCTGTTTGTCCGCTTGATATTTAGAGGTGTACGTTTCGCTAACCTTATAAACTCTTCAAAACTATAAGCTCATACAAAGTGTTTAGAAAAATAAGTTTCATAACATTTATAAGCTCCTCTAAAAATAAGTAGTTCAACCTCAACTTATATTTTCATAAGCTTATAAGTAATCAATGAATTTATCAAAATAATATTACTGTGATTTGTTATTTTTTATATACTATCGACTTACATCTCGTAAATTTTCTCTCTAATTATGATTTTCTCTCTAACTCCGATTTTTCTCTAGGTTATAAGTCAATTATCCAAACACTTTGACAACATAAGCTCTTGAGACATTATATCTTATAAATTCTTGAAACATCTTACAAGTTCTTGAAATTTATAAAATCTATAAAATAATTAAGCAACCAAACACCCTAATAGTGATAAGCATGCGCATTATGCATTTAGTAAATGTCTAAATGAATTTTTTCTCATGAACTCATTTTCCAAATATAAAATTTATGCATTAGTGCAATATTGTATATAATATAAACACAATCTACTAAAAATAATATATATCCATTTCCCGTCTATCTATTTTCAATCATGGACTTCTCTCTATGATATAGGTTTTAGTAATCAACAAAATTAGCCAAAAGTGAGACATACTTTCTCTGTATGAAGAATGATATTCAGGAGTTCAAACGTCACCCCACTTCTGACTCCCAATTCAGAAAAGGTCTAGCAAGTTTTCTGAATAAGATTCAATCCGTTGGCGCCTCTTTTCATTTCTGCAAATCATGCCGTCCAACTACCAACAGGGCCGTGCCCTGACTGAATAGAGGCCGCCTAACAGTTTCAAATTTTAAAGGCCCAAAAACATGTTATAAAGCATTCGAATCTTCTATTAAGAGATTCAAATTCTGATGGAATATAATTTTGATCCTTATAGCTTTTAAATTAAATTTATAACAAATAATATAGTTTAAAAAAAATAGACAGCCCAAAGATTTTACAGAACAAAACCGCAATCATAAAGGTGCAACTCCAGGAGCAGCCGCAGACTTGGCAACTGCATCATGCCACCTACATAATTTCTAAAGCAACCATGAAATTATATATTAGAATATATATATATATAGAGATTATAATGAAAATTTATTTTTCGTATGTATTTATAGAGTTGGGTTTTAATTTAACACTATTTTATACTTGTTTTCTCTTATGGACCTACAAATTAACCAATACATTTATATAAAGAATTAATATTTTATTGCATCAACACTAATACCCTATTGAATTTTGATATAAAAAAAACAATATTCATCTGTACATCAAATATTATCATAATACAATATGAAATTTTATTTAATCTTTTCTATATATATAGAGAGATTTTATTTAATTATATATATAGAGAGAGTTTAAATATCATCCGTTGTTGCTTTTTTCCTCGTGTTGAGAATTTACTATGCATTAAAAAGGTGAAAGGGCCTCATATCCGACGACAGTATCAGAAATTAATCAAACGAATAGTCTGGATTCGGCGCCTAAATAACAAGAATTTTAGCCGCGGCGCATACACGAAGTCGAGATTAGTCTTCATCTGTAAAGAACTGCGCTTTCAAATCCTCCTGCTCCAGGAACAAACCCATCTCTGATTTCTAGATACTCTGCGTCCGATAAACCAATAGGACAATGTCCATAATAATACACAAACTCTTATAATAATAATAATAATAATAATAATAATAATAATAATAATAATAATAATAATAATAATAATGCATTCTCTACATATAACATCAAAGACTAATTCTTACATTATTTTTAGTAACACTAATTTTAATAAATTATAATGAATTATTACATTATTTTAGTAACATTAATTTTAATAAATTATAATGAATAAATAATGTATCCCATATTATTAAGTACAAAAGAAAACATATCTTTAATGAACAAATTGAAAAGAAATTGAAAAAAATGAATGCATCAAATACACCTCTTCCTACTATTATCACTTCATTTTTCCTTCGTATATATATATATATATATATATATATATATATATATGAACGAATGCATTATATACACCTCTTCCTACCATTATCACTTCATTTTTTCCGTCGTGTATGTATGCTCTTTCTAGATTATTCTTCTTCTTGAAAATAAGATGATAAATTCCATTTTGTAAAATAAATTCAGCCTCAATTAATTCAAATTCACACTATTCTTCAAATTGTTTAATTTAAAATTATTTTCGAGTAGAATTGTGAACGAACGATTTAATCTATATACATCTGAGTTTATTTATCTCAATTCTCAAGTACATTCACGATATACAGGCAAAGCAAGACTTACAGAAACGTCCGAATCCCGGACCCATGAAGGGAGGCAAAGGAACAGGAAAGAAAAAGAAAAGTTGAAACAGAAAAACATTAAAGCAGCAGGTAGTTAACTAGGCGGTGCCGGTGACGCCCAAATCATTCTTGTCGTCGTCGTTGTCCTTTCCGGCTCAAAGACTGGGCCGCCCAAACCGGCGGCGTCCTCCACTTTATCCTGAATTTTCTCGATTTGAATTCCGCCCTCGTCCTCCTTGGAGCGGGGTCGAACCGAGTCTTGTTCTGCCCACCTTCCACCGACTCGTACGTCGTCGCCGTGAATGATTCCGGCGGCTGTGCTCCTTGTGCTCCCGACATCGTTGCTTTCTTTATCAACCTTTTCCCACCCCTGCGTTTAAGTTAGTCACAGATTGTATATATATATTTATGAAGGAGTTGAGTTTAATTTGAATCGGCGGATCTTTATCTGCTCTCAAGAGTCTCATGCACGTGGCGGCGACACTACTCTACTCTACGTACCACGTGTCTGCAGCACAACTTTTCATTTGCATATAAAAGATAGCGTAGTGTTACACTTAATATTGAAAATATAACGTATGTCCAATTCTTACATCTATCTTTCGAAGTTATTTATATATTAGTTATAACGCAAGTTTGGTTGGAATGACATTGAATTATGTATTTTATTATATAACGAGCCAAGGGTAAATTATACAATATCACATATGTAACAGCCATATTATGTAATTACGCACTATAAATGCAATTAAATAGCAAATACAGCATAAATGATTCTTATTACTTAAGATTAGGGCGACTAATTTTAAATTGATTCATGTAGCCACAGTTAAATTGACTTAAGGTTGAAGTAAGTTAGTATGTTATGTTTAAGAATAAGTTAATAGACCAAAGCTGGAATAGCTCAGTTGGTTAGAGCGTGTGGCTGTTAACCACAAGGTCGGAGGTTCAAGCCCTCCTTCTAGCGATTTAATATAATTTTCGATTTTTAATTAATAGATTATCTGCAATTTGTTTACTTTTTAACTCGTTATGTATTAAATTATTTTTTATATTAAAGTTTCTATCACTTGTAATGACTTGTTAGCACGTTGCAAAGAAAACATGGACGACATTATTATTTCTGTATTAAATTATTTTTTATATTAAAGTTTCTATCACTTGTAATGACTTGTTAGCACGTTGCAAAGAAAACATGGACGACATTATTATTTTTGTATTTTCTTCAATGCACATTATTTTAGCTAACATATGTATTACGTCTTAATAATCCCACTTTATTATTTCAATAATTAATCAAAGTATATTACGCATAAGACATAGACATAATTATTTCTGTTTTCTAAAAACATCATCCAGACAAATATATTCATCACCCAATTTAGATTCTTATTATTTACAAACCTTTTCCTTTTGTCGAAGCACATCATTACAAAACATATCCTTCACTAAGTTTAAATTCTTGTTGTGTTAAATGCGCTACACTAAGTTTAGTGCAAAAATGGTATGAGCAAATAGAAAGTTCGAAACAGTAATGAACCAACAAAACTGAAGTCATTTTGAGGAGGAGGATCTATTTCCTATACATCTCACAAATTGAACGCAGCCTTCATTAATAATCAAACTCTAGTTCTATCTTTTATCTCCTATCTCCTATTGTTACGATGCTATTATCCAAAAACTTGAGATAAATAACACATTAAAATCGATAAGAACAACATATATATGTATATGCATATGCGACACATAAACAATGAAGAATCCGAGTCGTCCTAGAAGTACTCAAACTCAACATAAGAAGAATCAGAGCTGGTTTTGTTCTTGTCTTGTCCCATCTCCACAGCCTTCTTGTCTGTAGATTGCTTAGAATCCTTAGTGACAAACTGCCCAAAATCCACCGGTTCTGGCACTGCGGCGCTCCGCTTCTGACCAGAGCCCAGTTCACGCCTTCAAAGAAAGGATGCTGTTTGATCTCGGTGGCGCCCCTCTTATACGCAATTCTCTTGTGCGGTTCCTTCACCAAGAGCCCTTTTATGAGGTCCTTTGCTGTAGCACTCGCCTGTGAACTCTCCGGAAACTTCAACGGCTGCCCGACCACATTGAACAACGTGGCTCGATTCCCGTCGCCCTTGAATGGTGTCGTTCCGTGCAGGAGCTCATACAAGAATATGCCAAAAGTCCACCAATCCACTGCACTGCCGTGCCCTCTCCCGGATAATCTCCGGGCGAGATATGTGCGTCCCAACAAAGACATGGAACGCACATCCGTTGGCTCCGCCATCAGCTCAGGGAGCGCGTTTACATTGTTCCCCAGACCAAAGTCGGATTTTGATTTGCGGTTCTTCTTAGGCAGGAGGCGTGGGAAGAAAGACGATGGCTGCATACAGCCACGCCCGCGTTCTCATCGTTCAAGAGGCTGCCAGCAGCAGCATCGCCCGTGTTTCCATCATGAGTGGATGAGGACTTCACCAGCGTGGGAGAGCGGAACAGCGGAGCGAAGGTCGGTCGGAGAGCATGATGTGCCCTCCTCTCTCACTAGCACATTCTCTGGCTTTAGGTCCCTGTAAACGATTCCTAGCATATGCAGATACTCCAGCGCCAACAGCACCTCTGATGCATAAAATCTGCACAAACACCAGTTTTTACATTATTGACTTTTTCACTTAGGTGGCCATTTACTTTCATATTGAGTATTTTATCCATTATAGAGATTTCCCAATTCTACCTTCCAAGGATATGATCAAGCAATTAGTAAATTATAGAAATTTCAAGGGCATGGATATCCAAAGTTCAATACTCTTAGTAAATAATGGATACCTATACATTTTTATCATTAGCCTAATTCTAAAGTAAACGCCATCTAAAGAGTAAATATAGTAGGAAGGTAAGTAAATAACAGCTTTCTCTGTGAAATGCTTGGAAGGCTGCTTCTGCCTGAGAGAATGAAGGTTGCCTCCACTGCAGAACTCCATGACCAAGCAATAGAACTTCTCTGTCTCAAAATAAGTATACAAGGTGGGTAAGGGTGGTCAAGAAGGCCAAGAATCTCCT
The DNA here is from genome assembly GCA_036937905.1 of Salvia rosmarinus. NCBI lineage: Eukaryota > Viridiplantae > Streptophyta > Magnoliopsida > Lamiales > Lamiaceae > Salvia > Salvia rosmarinus. Next base: position 72,893,440 of record CM072820.1, on the reverse strand, counting down.
CTCCGTTTGAGCTCAAGCAGCTTGTTTCTACTTGCTAGAGAGCTTTTATCCATAACTTTCATGGCAAAGAAGGTACAAGTTCCTCGAAGTTCAACAAGGTAAACGCTCCCAATGTCTCCATAACCGAGCCTCTTGAGCAGGCGAAAGTTGGTGAGGCCAAGGGGCAATCTTTGAGGAAGACAGTGATGGCATCCCATCGAACATCGCCACCGGTGTGGGGCCTGAGAGGCACACTGGAACAATCTAGACTGTCGCTCCGGCCGCTACTGTTCCATCCCTGGCTCATACTCGACTTCGAACTAGGCGACATTGCCATTGTACTCGACTGATTTCTAGGGCTCGGCGCCGCCATTGGTGGATTCCATGAAGATTAGGATGTACAGTTAGGTATTCACATGGCGCAACGCGCCGGCATGACCACCTTTCTTCGCCTTGTGCTCTGAAATAATCTTCGCCCTCGGATGGATCACAAATTGAATCATCCTCTGTCTTATGCTCTGTCTTTTCGTCCGACGGCCTCGTCTGCATTTCAGCAAGAGAACATTCAGATCTACAGTATAATGCAGTTTTGCCAGCCCAATGCAGCAATTGAAGAAGTATTAATACAATCTTTTCTGATGCATATTAAATCAATATGTGCTATGCCACATTCAATTCTGCTTTTTCAGAAAAAGGATTTCAAAAGGTATACAATAAATAGTATAAGGATCAAATACATCCATCTCTTTCCAAATATCAAAATTCATCATTCTGCATTCTAGCTAGAATTGTATCGGATCAAAGGATGTACTGTGTATATACCTACCTCATTCATGTTTCCGCCCTAGGATCAAGGGATTCTGCCGCTTTGCACCGACAAAATTCTTAAATAAAACTTCCTGAAAACAGAAAACAAACGCCAAAAATCGATGTTATTCTGGTCTGTCAGACATGCAGATTATGATCCTCTATTCATGCAATCGTATTCACTAACGAATTACAACATCGTCGACAATGTATATTCCTAACAATACCTATACTCACATATTTTATTATAATGTAACATATGTATAATTTTCATTAACAAAATAATTAATTTCAATGATTCAACATATTCAACTTTACATGTTATTTCAAATTTATTATTCCTCCGCTCCATTTAAAATATATCACTTTCCTTTTGATTATTTCATTATAAATATCTTATTTCATTTTAAAAATATTTTTAAAGATGTAACCATATCTATTTTATCACAAAATACTTTAAAATGATACTTCTAAAAGTCAAATTTGAAAAAGCAACAACTAAATTTCCAATAATCAGGGCCTCCATCTCTAATTTTACGTTCATACGTAACTGTCTACTGGAAAAGTTTAATCTAATCAGCAAGAAATGCAGTTTTATTAAACAATATTTAATAGATGTAAAATAATAATCAGAAAAATTAAAAGTATGAATAATGTTGGAATAGTATTAATTGTATGGGAAATTTTAGATAGCAAGCAAATAGTACCTATAATTGTTTTCGCGCATAAGAAGAATTTCGTCTACTACACTACCGGCATTGATTAACGAGCATATTAGTTAATTTTGGTATATATTATATACTTCCAAAAGAAGTGAGTATTTTTGTATTCACGTATTAAAATATGTATTTTCAATTGCAATAAGAGTATGGACATTTTACACCTATATTTTTGCTTATGAGGGTGTTTATCGAATGTCCTCGATATGAAGGGTGCCTATAAATAAACATAAAAGCTTAGATGAGCATACCTGGTCATGTCCAGAATATTAAGTAGGGTGATTAGGCCTTATTAGTTAGATGGTTAAGGATCATTAGGTTTCATTAATTATACTCTAAAATAGTAATTGAAGTTCACTTCTAAATGAGATTCATTCCTTATGCTCTGGTTTGACACTTGTCCTGGATTAGAACAAATAAGTAAAGATCTTCGTAGACTCGTAAAGGAAGTCTTAATGATCTTTTCTATGATTCATTTGAAATGCAGAGTATTAAGTAAGGTGATTATGCCTTATTAATTAGAGGGTTAGGATAATTAGGTTTTATTAATTATTAATCTCCAATTAAAATTTATTAATTCTTAATTAGGTTTAATATCGATAGTGTAGACATATATCTTAAATCACAATATATGTAATTTAAATCATACTTGAAAACCAAGTCCGATAGAGCGGATAGAGTCAAAATTAAAAGCTTATAAATATATATTTAAAATTTTATCGATGTAAAATTGAAATATGTTTGAAGGCTTTTAAACTCATGTTATTGATTGTCTCGGTATGTTTAAACTTTATCGTGCCATCCAACAATAGAGTCATAAGTGAAAAGGTTAGAGTGTGGAACTATGATTTGCGCTATTTGAGTTAGAATTTCGGCATCAATTTGACGATGTATCGGAAAATTAATTTAGGGTTTCGTATACATGTCGATTGGTAGTTGTTTTCAATTTCACCGTTAGTACATATGGATAATTTTCAATGCCACATGACCCGTAGGTCTTAATTGATAACCCAAATACAATAAAACTTACAAAAATTCATATTTTATTGGCAAGTGATTGAGACTGTTACGTATGAACTGCCTAACCAATTTAATATCGCTAAATAAACATGTTCTTCAACCTGTTAAATTGAAGAAATATTCTCTAAATTGAAGAAACTATTATTATATTTTATTGGCAGACTGGTCCATAATTATTTATTTTTTATATAATGATGATCGTAGAAATTCTAAAATAATTATTATAGTGGATGCATTAATTCCTGAGCTTACACGCAAGCACACGCACTAATTTGAAAAAGTAAGTGGTGTTCTCGTCTAAGTTTCCATTGCTTCTTGTGTTATTCTCTGTGGTATTCTTGATCACTGGGAAACTAGTGAAATCCTATCAGCATCTAGTACTTGATGCATATAAGAGTATGCGGTTAACTTTTGTTACTGAGAGATTGATGATTGATGCTAGAGATGTCGAAGTGGTGACATTTCTTGGTATAATTGCATTCAATTTTTTTTTGAATGACAGTTTGAAATGTGACAGAATCTAATGGAGTTCAATTTAAGGATTCACTAGGCAATCAAATGATGTGTCTACATTGTGATTTTTTCTAAGTCTGACTGTCCTCTCAATCCTCGGTTGCTGATTGTATCACATACACATAGTTGTCCAAGGTTTTGAGGGTGGGTTGAAATGGGCAGTGTGCTATAATTTCTTGGATGTTTTATGAAGCTAATCAGAAGTTGTTGGAGTGCATGTGGTTGATTACAGATGAAGCTGAAACAAGTGATGGCTAAATTTGAGGATTTCAAACCCTGAAATCCATTTCAAAATATCTTTTATTTTATTGCCTTAAATGATGCACTATAAGATGAATATTTGTTATAACAAGGAAAATAAAAGAAACAATGTTTCTTTGGATAGCTGCATAAATATCAAATTTCTTTACCTGGCTCTGGATGAAATTGGCAGTCCGGTTTCTTCTTGCTCATTGCTTACCTTATCTCAGTCATATAGATTCAAGCAAGGTTTATGGAGGAAAGCTACTCCCAGAGGTATGAAACTCAAAAGGTTTGTTGAAGGACTTGATGGGACACTTGTACATGATATCTTTTGTTGGGGAGAATGTGGGACGATGATGCAGAAAAGGCCCAAGAAAGCATAAAAAGATAATAGAACAGGACTCAAAATTGAACACAGAGGACAAACAGGTTATCCAGGAGGATTTGGGTCTATCAGGTTTGTTTCTTATATTTTCTTTAGTTACATGCAGATTAGGATTATATGGTTTAAATTTTGCTCTACTCTAGGTTTCCAGGATTTGACTAGCAATTTTACAACCAGCTGAACACCTTTAGCTTTCCAGTTTAAGACACAAAGAATATTGCCAGGAATTGCTGTTTGTAGGAGAATGACCTTTGCATGAATTCGAGTTATGCTGTATATTCCGACTACTATGCATCTGTGTTTTATTTAACTTTTGAATGCTGTTGTTTTCCTGGTCTTTCTTATTGGAGTTTCTGACAGTTGGGAATCAAGATATTGGAGGAACATGGCGTGATAGACTTGCAGCATGGAAAGAAATTCTTCAGAAGGAAAAGTTAGCTGAGCAACTGAATTCATTGAACTCAAAGTATGTGGTGGAATTTGACATGAAGGAGGTTGAGAATAGTCTTCGCAAGGATATAGTTGAGAAGGCCCAAAACCAACAAGGAACAAGGGCGCTGTGGATCTCCAAAGATGGTGGCGCTATCGTCCAAAACTTCCTTACACTTATTTCCTGCAAAAACTTGATTCATGAGAGGTACAATTACACCTTTCTTCAGTTCTTCTTGCCTTTTCTTTTCCTTTCGTTCGAATATTTTCTTCTAACCAAGTCCAACTCCTTTCTTATTAATGCATGATTTAACGCAATTCAATATTTAAATATGAAGTCCTCATTCTGACTGATAATATCATTCTATAAGATCCCGAGCGGTATCATTGTGTGTAGGCTAGTCATTATTGCTTTGAAGTCTCAAAATGAAAGCCCTTGCATAATGCTGCCAAGCACATACGTTTCAATATATTCCAGTAACTGGTAGGCCCTTAACTGGAGACATGATCTCTGAACCATTTAAAATGGTTCAGTTGCAATAAACTCAGGAGCTCCAATATTCTTGACCACCTAGAAACAGATCATGATTCTTAGAAGGCACTTCTCTAAGATTCAAAATGTTTGCAATATGCTATATTATTCTTAGTGCAATATGTATGTATATATATATATGTGTGTGTGTGTGTGTTTATTCATTTCTTTTTTCAGGTTGATGCAGTTCAGAGACGGAAACGGTTGTATGTGACCATGAAAGAAGGGTTCCTTTAGAATATATTGTAAGTTTAGTGTCATCTTTAAGTTTTGACAGTGGGCCTTTGGTTGGGCTCTTGCTCACTTATTCATCACGTTTCTAGGTTGATATCCCGCTCGATCCCTTTTGTTTGAGGCAATATCAGGGTCTGGAATTGAAGTAGATCTTCTACAGAAACGGCAGATCCATTATTTTCTGAAAGTTGTATTTGCACTATTGCCGGGATACTAATATTATGGTTCATCAGGGAATCTCTGATGCTTCTTCATATTACAACAAATAGATTTCTTTATAAGAAATATAATCAGCTTTTGATATGGCATATGCTGAAAACTTCATTTTGGTAAGAACTCTTTTTCCTTGAAAGTTTTGGTGAATCTTTGGTTTGTCCAGTTCCGAGTAATGTATGATATATTGTTCATTTTAATCAGCCAGTCGGTGAAGTTGGTGAAGCTAAATCTATGTATAAAAGTGTAGTATTAGGAGGAGATGTCTGGGATCTTCTGGATGAATTGATGGTATATGGGAACCATGCAGTATTTTGAAAAGGATGTCGCTTTACGAAGTTAACAATATCTCAAACATGACGAGACAGTATATCCGAAACATGAGTTAGACACTGAAGGTGTAGTTTACGCTGTCATGCAGGGTGTGCTTCTATCTGGACCCCCAGGTACAGGAAAACACTCTTTGCAAGGACATTAGCAGAAAGTGGGCTGCCTTTTTTTTGCTTCTGCGCAGAATTTACCGATAGTGAGAAGAGTGGTGCTGCAAGAATCAATGAATTATTCTCAATAGCAAGAAGAAATGTAAGTGTTCACCTATCATCAAGCTATCTTGTATCTTGTGAGATATTAATCGTGAGTGTTTTCTGAATGTATCCTGATAATTATATGGAGCAACTTACATTTTAACAAGAAAATATTGGACTGTAGTATGATAAATGCATATTGTTCTACAGTTTTCAGAGACGAAAACTAGAAGGATCAGTGCAAGTCTTGTTTGAAATTTCAAATTTGTATCCAGTTTTGGAATTATTATGTCTCATTTACTTTTATGCACTGGTTCTGTGGAATTCCTCAAGGAGCAAAGAATCTACAACTAAATCATTAAGGGCAGCATGAAAAGATAGTATTATGAATTTCTCTTGATTGTGATGCTGATATCTACACTAAAAAATGCCACAGCTTTACCTGAACTACTCTTCCAAATCTGTGCCCTTGTCCTCAATCATTAAATTATGCCATCCTGCTCTACCTGGGAAAAGTTCTACTGTTTTAGGGCCTGTTCTGCCATGCATATACAGAATATTCTACAAGAGTGCACATGCTAGTTGTTGGAAGATACAGTTCAATAACACGCCTCCTTTTCTAGGCTCCTTCTTTTGTATTTGTGGATGAGATAGATGCTATTGCTGGAAGACATGCTAAGAAGGATCCACGAAGAAGAGCAACATTTGAAGCACTAATTGCTCAGCTTGATGGAGAGTAAGTGATAAAATAAACTCATTCACTGAGCATAAAATAAAGTTCTGTGACATGGTTTAATTGCAACTTTGTTGGTATGTGGTCTAGTCCTAGACTCCTAGTAAATCAATCTCAAGCACCTTATTATGTGTATTCTTTTAACAATGGAGAGTAAGTAGTAGCAACTATTATATGCTACAACTCTCTTGCTGCCCAACAAGTAAGGCAAGAAAAGAACTATTTTATCACTCTTTAAAGACTACGATAAAAATTCCTTTTCAGCTAAGGTAGCAGAAGAAGAGAATAAAATTATTGGATAACATATTGTCTTAATTTATATGACATGCTTTAATTTGGCCACAACTGGTCATGCACTAGGTTATCTTGTTCTGCAACATGCAATTACTTGCATGGCCTAGGCTAGTGATATTTATTTGAAAATTCCAGTGCTCTTGTTAAATATACGATGTTTTGTAATACCTGATCCCGGTGTTTCATGGAAACTCAGAACTGCTGGATAAGTTTGAATCTCCTTTAAGAAACTATTTTATAAAGTCCTCTTGGGATAACCTCCGCTATTTCTTATGATGATGGGATATCCCACATCGACTACACATGAAAGGTGGATAATAAGTGAGTGTCAATCCTTTCCTATAACCATGGTTTTGAGGAGAGTTAGGCCCTTGCTTGTAATCCTAACAATGGTCCCACCCCGATCGACGTCTGGGAAGGGCACCTGATTGGCCCGGAACCGGTGGGCCGGGAATAGTTCCGGTGGGCCCAGCACTGGTATCACAGCAATGGAGTCGTGGTGGGCCAGCAACCTGGTGGGCCCCACCACGACCCAGCCGTGGGTGGGAGGACGAGTTACGTCCGTGGACGACGGTTTCGAAGGAAGGTATTGTTATGATGTGGGATATCCACATCGAACACATGAAAGTGAGGTATATAAGTGAGTGTCAATCCTTTCCTATAACCATGGTTTTGAGAGAGTTAGGGCCTTGCTTGTAATCCTAACATTGCCTAACAAAAAGGAGTTTTCCAGGAACACTACTCAGCTTGGTGGACACATGTAAATTATCAACTATGGCTAATGATTTGTCTATTATGAATCTAAAACAGAATAGCTACTCATATTTCAGTCACTTTTTCGTATTTTATTGATACATTTTTCTTTTGATTAAGTATAACGCATAAGTATATTATTTGCAGAAAAGAAAGAACTGGTGTTGATAGATTCTCATTGAGGCAAGCTGTTATTTTCATATGTGCTACTAATAGACCAGATGAACTGGACTTAGAATTTGTTCGCTGGACGTATTGACCGTGTATATATCGGACTACCTGATGCAAAGCAACAAGTGCAATTCTTTGGTGTTCATAGTGCTGGGAAAACCTTGCTGAAGATGTTGACTTTGAAAAGGTTGTTTCTGCTTAATTTTTATGTTCTTTTCTCCATCTTTATAGGTCGTCTTTCGCACTGTCGGGTACTCTGGAGCGGATATACGGAATCTAGTCAATGAAGCGGAATAATGTCTGTAAGTTTATTACTTAATGATATTTTGAGTGCACATGTATTCGGTCTATTTGTCTGCTTTTCTTGAGTTCGTTACACTAATACACATAATGGGACCCTGAAGAAACATGGAAATAAAAATGAGGCATTGTTCTTTGAATGTTTTTTTCCGTTACGGGTTATGCAGAAATGTTACTGTTCTACAGTTCTACTTCTGTGTAATTCTTTCATTTATGATGTCTTATATGCTAGCAATTGAATCTTGTCATGCACACCCAATTTTTTGGCTAATTTGTATATGTTTGAATCGTCCTCTTTTCTAGTTCGAGTTTTCTTTATATTAGAAATGCTAGTTGCCACAGATGATTTTCTTTAAACTTTTCATTCTTGTCCAGATAATAATAAGACATTGATATGCATCTCATATCAGGTTAGGAAAGGAAACTCGAAGATCTATCAGCAGGATATTGTTGATGTCTTGGACAAGCAGCTGCTTGAGGGAATGGGCTGCTTCTCACAGAGGAAGAGCAGCTGAAATGTGAACAAAGTGTACGGTTTCTTCAGTAACAAAGAGAGCTATTTTATATAATTTATTTCGTATCTGTGATATTATCCAACACTTTTATAGGTATCTCTAGAAGAGAAGACTTTTGGTGCACGAAGCTGGTCACATTCTGTTAGCTCACTTGTTCCTCGATTTGACTGGCATGCATTTTCTCAGCTGCTACCTGGTGGAAAGGTATGGTGTAATATGTGGATATAATTTGTTTTATTTGGATGCATATCTAATGGATTTCATCTGTTGTCTGCTCGAGCAGGAGACTGCTGTGTCTGTCTTTATCCTCGGAAGACACGGTGGATCAAGGTTATACCACCTTTGGCTACATGCAAATGCAAATGGTGGTTGCTCATGGTGGGCGTTGTGCCGAGCGCATTGTATATGGTGAAGACATTACTGATGGAGGAAGAGATGATCTTGAGAAAATTACCAAGGTAACATGAACGATGCTAATCTTACCATCAACTTTTCACCGACTCCATGTAGATAGAATTTGAAAAAGAGAATTGGGAGTGCATTGTTTTTATACGGTGACCGCATTACTGATGTATTGTTACTTCATCTCTTTCAGATTGCTCGAGAAATGGTAATTAGCCCAAGAAATCCCAGGCTAGGGCTCACTGCCCTGACAAAAGAATTGGGCTAGTTGATCGACCAGATGACCCGGATGGTGAAATGATAAGATACAGGGTATTACTTCAATATGGTGAAATACGGCTCTTTTGCTTTAACTGCTTATTCTCTGAACAGATAATGTTCTTGACTTTCTTCATATTAGTGGATGACCCTCATGTGGTTCCTGCAAAATGACACTTAAAAGTTTCTGAGCTTTTCACAAGGGAGTTAACACGGGTAACTTCACTAAGCCTTATATTGCTGAAACTATAGCAGACTCCAGTAGCATATACAAGAGAAATAAAATAGGATGGAAGCATGTCATGGGATATTATGTCTTATATGTTGGAAATCAAGCGTATATATATATAATATTATATGTGGTCAAGTTGCGTGAAGCTACTTTGACCAAGATTTTGAGTGACGAACATTTAATTTTGTGAAATTAAATGACATAGGATCGATCTACGTTTTGAGTAGATGATCGTGGTGTATTCACATTCTCAAATCTGATTTCGTGAGTGAGAAATAGTGGATCAAAGTTGGTCACTTAAAACATGGAGTTTTGTGCTATGATAAGCATGGATTAATTAATCCTTATCCCACATTGATTAATGTACCTTCATTAATTGTCATATAAGTGGTTCATTGAACACTTAGTATAATTATGTGCACAAGTGATGGGCGAAAGCCCACGCCGCCGCCGCCGCCGCCCGCCCGGCCCGGCCCGAGCCCGCGCGCCTCCCGCTTCAGCGTTCCGTGGATCTTGGATCTTGGTGTTCTTGTCTTGGCCCGGCCCATTGCCATTACATTTTGGATCAACGTTTGATCGAGTCAAAGATGGAGTTGGTCGCGCCCAACTCGTGGCCCAACCGCTCCTGCACTGAAGACGCCGATACGCCCAATGAACCACGCACGCCGTTGTCCGATTGTCGAATCCGGTGAACGCCCGACATGATGGTTTCTGGAACGTGCCACGTTGTTCCAAACCGCCGCACTCAATGGGGACATAACTCGAACACCGACATCAATGCGGTGTTGACCAAGATGCCCAGAGGACACGCTATAATAGGACATGTCCTCAAGATAGCACCATACGTCAATGCATACCAAGATTCCAAACTCTCGCTACTTAGTTGTTCGTTTATCCTCGCCCGCCCGCCCGGAGTTGGGTCTCTGCGCCACCTTCGAGACGCTTGTCGCTTTATCCCGCCGAGCTCGTGGTTCTGCGGTCGCCACCTTCGAGACGCTTGTCGTTTATCTTTGGAGACGATACGCGTAACCGAGAGACTACGGGCGTATCTCGCTATGAAGAGGACTCGACTCGGCATTAGATTACGGTTATCGTAATTTTCTATTCGTTTTCTTCTTTTAAATTCATTGTTAGTTTGATCTTCTACTTCACATTTTGTTTCGAGAATATCGCCACAATCTGTGCTGTCGATAATCTTTTCCAACAATATATTGTTTCGAGCTACTTATAGTAGTGATGTGATAATGGATTCCATGTTACAAGAGTACATTGATGAGACCGAAGAACTTGCTATGAAGGGACTGAGGGACAACCGACATTTATTAGATATCATAGCCCAAGAACTGGTGGAACGTTCAAAAATATTTTAATGAATAAAAGAGAATTTAAAATTTAAAATAAAAATCTTTAAATGATAGATTTACAAAAATATTTGATTTTTCCTCACATTCTCGTGATATTCATTCAATAATTTTGTGTAATGTAGAAAGAGTAGAAGCAATCATGTCTACTTTACATTGCAGCTGCAGGATGTGGTGTTTGAATTTACCGAATATGCCGACCCAATTCCGAAAATCTCAACAAAGAAACAAGAGGCGGATTTTATCACAGAGGAGGCCCAGATTGAATGTGATACAATGGCCGGCATATTAAACTAATAAATAATCAATAGTTTCCACCTGAACTAGATTTAGTAACTCTATAGTTTGGTGATTGTCCCTTTCTGATTACTGTATTAGCAATAAATCCAACCTCGATTTCACTGATCCGTTGCAACGCCGGTAGAAATGGAGTCTCCGTTTAAGTCCGACGCACTCAAAGGCAAGGTAGCTCTTCTCACGGCGGCGGCTCCGGTATCGGCTTTGAGATCTCCACCCAGTTTGGCAAGCACGGAGCCTCCGTCGCCATCATGGGACGCCGGAAGAATGTCCTCGACGGCGCGTTTCCGCCCTCACCTCCCTCGGCATCTCCCTATTTTTTCATACCCTCTCTATCACTTTCCTTTAAACTAATTTATTATTCCAATACTGGTATTGATCATCTGGCTCCTCCTCTACATAGTCTGATGATCTGCTGCTTTTGCTTCAATTGTTTGTGTTCTGATTGTTTTGTTGACTTGGAAATTGATATTTTGATTTAGTGTTGTTATTTGGGACCTATCAAAGTCGTTGTGTATTTTCGTGAATAGGCCAGATTCTTACTGGCAATTTTTTAGCCAATTGGATTTGAAGGGATGTTCGGAAACTGGAAGATGCAAAACGAGTCGTGGAGGCAACGGTGAGGCATTTTGGGAAGCTTGACATTCTGGTCAATGCTGCAGCCGGCAATTTTCTGGTTTCAGCTGAAGATCTCTCCCAATGGCTTTAAAACAGGTTAGTTTTGGCCTCTAAATTTCATTATGCAAGTGAAATGGATCGAGGAGATCATGAACACTAACAAGAGGAAAACAGATTTAAAATTTGATGTGATCAACCATTACATGATGGCTTGATTTTTACTTGTGTTCTTTTGTAAATGAATACTCTACGCAGTTATGGACATTGACACTGTTGGGACATTCACAATGTGTCACGAAGCACTCGACTATCTTAAGAAAGATGGAACTGGAAAGAACTCGTCTAGTGGAGGCCTTATTTTGAACATCAGCGCCACACTGCACTACACGCGGCCTGGTATCAAATCCATGTATCTGCAGCCCAGGTTTGTAGTTTGATGCTTGTAGTGAAGATAATTAGATCCTTGTAGGTTGAGTTAATTAATCCTCATTTTATGTCCAGGCTGCTATTGATGCCCTCACAAGGAATTTGGCGCTGGAATGGGGCACCGACTATGATATAAGAGTTAATGGGATTGCACCGGGTCCTATAGGAGATACGGCTGGCCTCAGCAAACTTCTACCTGATGAAATTAATAACAAAACCATGGATCATATTCCTCTGTTCAAACTTGGTGAGAAATGGGATATTGCCATGGCTGCTGTGTACCTCGCCTCAGATGCTGGTAACCATCTTCTGTTCCCTTCCCATTATATTCTAAATCGCCATGAAGTAGAACATACTGAGTTGCATCTTATATTGCTGTGTCTGTGTGCTACTGTGCCATGCCATCCTATATCTAATACATTTTGTCTGCTGTATTTTCTTGCCAGAGTCTCACGACTTATTCCAGCACTTGATTCATAGATTGATAGAACTATCATGTGATTTCACTTATCTTAAATGATGCAATCCTAGGACTTAGCTATCCGACTATACTGATTGGATCGATCACTTCACATGCAACACATCCCACCCCAGTGGCGTCCTGTTTCCATAGTTCACACTTGTTTACGTTTTGAAAAGCTGTGGTATATCACATTTGATGAAGCAACCTGTTTCCATACTTGAATAATCCTCATGTTTGCAGTAGCTACTGTCTTTAGGTTTAGGCTTTAACACATCAATTCCTCCATTTTATCTCCTCTTATGGTAACTATTGTGTGAAGGTAAACACATCAACGGGAGCATCCTGCCTCTAGATGGAGGATTCTGGTTGAGCAGTCCTCGTCATATGGCTAAAGATGATGTGAAGCAGATTTCTCGATCCGTGGAGAAAAGATCTCGTGCCCCGTCCGGCCTCCCAATGAGCAAACTGTAGCCCAAGTTCTCATACATTACATAAGTTGTGGGCTTAATTAGTTCGCAGCAATCGTCAAATTCTACGTGTTACATTAACAATTAGAAGGAAATAACTTCATCTGCTTCCTAATAAATTGAAAGTATTACATTATCATATTATTCATATATGCCAGCAAATTGATGCCTTCCCTATTTATTTATGTCCTCTGGTAATATATGGCAGCTATGACTAGTACAAACAAATGGAACCCTTTTCAGATTTAATCAAAAATTATGTAAAGTGAATTTGCATAATTGCATCAGCTGGATTCACATCTACACTATACCCAAATCGAGAAACTGAAGGTGCAAAAACTCAGTAAAACTGCAGTTTGTGTGTTCTGCCCAGGCAAGGCTGGCTTCTGTCAACTATCTACTCTATATCCTGTAATACATCTTTCAGCGGTCGATCATCAGCAAGTAAGATTACGCCCCGTTCAGTGAAGAAGCATGCAATTCCTGCAGAGTTCAACATCTGTGCATCGGAGCAGGATATATATCCAGGGGTTGATACCTAAGCCGGTCATTATGCGGCAATGGTTCATCCTGTTCAGCAACGACGAAATTAAGATTAAAACAAAGCATTTTCGACTGTCAAAATTAAAAGGACCGCAAGAAACATAACTGAAGAGATGATAGCCAGTAAGCAATGGTTGCAGGTATACATTATGAAGATCTAATTAAGTCAGAATAACGTGAAGTAGTAGAAAGGCACACCTCTTCCAAGTTAGTTCGGTATGGTTTCACAAAATCCTCAAACATAATGGGTGACAATCCTTTATTCTTTCTTCTACTTCCTGGGAAGATACAGTGTAAATTACAACAGATAGTGATATGCAGCACAGATAGTGATATGCAGCACAAGTAAGGCACTCGTGTAGTCAAGGGTAACTTATTTTTCTAAAGTAACTTTGCAATCATTATCAGCGAAAAGATCCATATTTACCAATCCAGTTATCCTTGAACGTTCCACCAGTTCTAGGGCTATGATATCTAATAAATGTCGGTTGTCCCTCAGTCCCTTCATAGCAAGTTCTTCGGTCTCATCAATGTACTGTTGTAACATGGAATTCATTATCACATCACTACTATAAGTAGGTCGAAACAATATAAGACATAATATCTCATGACATGCTTCCATCTTATTTTATTTCTCTTGTATATGCTACTGGAGTCTGCTATAGTTTCAGCAATATAAGGCTTAGTGAAGTTACCCGTGTTAACTCCCTTGTGAAAAGCTCAGAAACTTCAAGTGTCATTTTGCAGGAACCACATGAGGGTCATCCCACTAATATGAAGAAAGTCAAGAACATTATCTGTTAGAGAATAAGCAGTTAAAGCAAAAGAGCCGTATTTCACCATATTGAAGTAATACCCTGTATCTTATCATTTCACCATCCGGGTTATCTGGTCGATCAACTAGCCCAATTCTTTTGTCAGGGCAGTGAGCCCTAGCCTGGGATTTCTTGGGCTAATTACCATTTCTCGAGCAATCTGAAAGAGATGAAGTAACAATACATCAGTAATGCGGTCACCATATAAAAACAATGCACTCCCAATTCTCCTTTTCAAATTCTATCTACATGGAGCCGGTGAAAAGTTGATGGTAAGATTAGCATCCGTTCATGATACCTTGGTAATTTTCTCAAGATCATCTCTTCCTCCATCAGTAATGTCGTCACCATATACAATGCGCCGCACAACGCCCACCATGAGCAACCACCATTTGCATTTGCATGTAGCCAAAGGTGGTATAACCTTGATCCACCGTGTCTCTCCGAGGATAAAAGACAGACACAGCAGTCTCCTGCTCGAGCAGACAACAGATGAAATCTATGCATCCAAATAAAACAAATTATATCCACATATTACACCACACCTTTCCACCAGGTAGCAGCTGAGAAAATGCATGCCAGTCAAATCGAGGGAACAAGTGAGCTAACAGAATGTGACCAGCTTCGTACCGCTAAAAGTCTTCTTTTCTAGAGATACCTATAAAAGTGTTGGATAATATCACAGATACGAAATAAATTATATAAAATAGCTCTCTTTGTTACTGAAGAAACCGTACACTTTGTTCACATTTCAGCTGCTCTTCCTCTGTGAGAAGCACGCCCATTCCTCAAGCAGCTGCTTGTCCAAGACATCGACAATATCCTGCTGATAGATTCGAGTTTCCTTTCCTGACCTGATATGAGATGCATATCAACGTCTTATCATTATCTGGACAAGAATGAAAAAGTTTAAAGAAAATCATCTGTGGCAACTAGCATTTCTAATATAAAGAAAACTCGAACTAGAAAAAGAGGACGATTCAAACATATACAAATTAGCCAAAAAATGGGTGTGCATGACAAGATTCAATTGCTAGCATATAAGACATCATAAATGAAAGAATTATACAGAAGTAGAACTGTAGAACAATAACATTTCTGCATAACCCGTAACGGAAAAGAACAAATTCAAAGAACAATGCCTCATTTTTATTTCCATGTTTCTTCAGGGTCCCATTATGTGTATTAGTGAAACGAACTGCAAGAAAAGCAGACAAATAGACCGAATACATGTGCACTAAATATCATAAGTAATAAACTTACAGACATTATTCCGCTTCATTGACTAGATTCCGTATATCTGCTCCAGAGTACCCGACAGTGCGAAAGACGACCTATAAAGATGGAGAAAAGAACATAAAAATTAAGCATAAGCATGAAGAGTATAGTTAATTGGGACAGTTCCTTGTAACCAATCAGAGATGAGAAAAGAAGAATCATACTTAAAGAGGGAATACATTAAGCAGAAACAACCTTTTCAAAGTCAACATCTTCAGCAAGGTTTTCCCAGCACTATGAACACCAAAGATTTTCACTCGTTGCTTTGCATCAGGTAGTCCGATATATACACGGCGTCAATACGTCCAGCGAACAAATTCCAAGTCCAGTTCATCTGGTCTATTAGTAGCACATATGAAAATAACAGCTTGCCTCAATGAGAATCTATCAACACCAGTTCTTTCTTTCCTGCAAATAATATACTTATGCGTTATACTTAATAAAAGAAAAATGTATCAATAAGAATACAAAAAGTGACTGAAATATGAGTAGCCATTCTGTTTTAGATTCATAATAGACAAATCATTAGCCATAGTTGATAATTTACATGTGTCCACCAAGCTGAGTAGTGTTCCTGGAAAACTCCTTTTGTTAGGCAAACAGCCAGAGGTTATCCCAAGAAAGGACTTGTATCAAATAGTTTCTTAAAGGAGATTCAAAACTTATCCAGCAGTTCTGAGTTGCCATGAAACACCGGATCAGGTATTACAAAACATCATATATTTAACAAGAGCACTGGAATTTTCAAATAAATAACACTAGTCACTAGCCTAGGCCATGCAAGTAATTGCATGTTGCAGAACAAGATAACCTAGTGCATGACCAATTGCGGCCAAATTAAAGCATGTCATATAAATTAGGACAATATGTTATCCAATAATTTTATCTCTTCTTCTGGCTACCTTAGCTGAAAAGGAATTTTTATCGTAGTCTTTAAAGAGTGATAAAATAGTTCTTTTCTTGCCTTACTTGTTGGCGGCAAGAGAAATTGTAGCATATAATAGTTGCTACTCTACTTACTCCATTGTTAAAAGAATACACATAATAAGTAGAGAGAAAGTTGCTTGAGATTGATTTACTAGGAGTCTAGGACTAGACCACATACCAACAAAGATGCAATTAAACCATGTCACAGAACTTTATGCTCAGTGAATGAGTTTATTTTATCACTTACTCTCCATCAAGCTGAGCAATTAGTGCTTCAAATGTTGCTCTTCTTCGTGGATCCTTCTTAGCATGTCTTCCAGCAATAGCATCTATCTCATCCACAAATACAAAAGAAGGAGCCTAGAAAAGGAGAGCGTGTTATTGAACTGTATCTTCCAACAACTAGCATGTGCACTCTTGAAGAATATTCTGTATATGCATGGCAGACCAGGCCCTAAAACAGTAGAACTTTTCCCAGGTAGTGCAGGATGGCATAATTTAATGATTGAGGACAAGGACACATATTTGGAAGAGTAGTTCCAGGTAAAGCTGTGGCATTTTTAGTGTAGATATCAGCATCACAATCAAGAGAAATTCATAATACTATCTTTTCATGCTGCCCTTAATGATTTAGTTGTAGATTCTTTGCTCCTTGAGGAATTCCACAGAACCAGTGCACAAAAGTAAATGAGACATAAATAATTCCAAAACTGGATACACATTTGAAATTTCAAAAAGACTTGCACTGATCCTTCTAGTTTTCGTCTCTGAAAACTGTAGAACAATATGCATTTATCATACTACAGTCCAATATTTTTCTTGTTAAAATGTAAGTTGCTCCATATAATTATCAGGATACATTCAGAAAACACTCATGATTAATATCTCACAAGATACAAGATAGCTTGATGATAGGTGAACACTTACATTTCTTCTTGCTATTGAGAATAATTCATTGATTCTTGCAGCACCACTCTTCTCACTATCGGTAAATTCTCTGCCAGAAGCAAAAACAAAAGGCAGCCCACTTTCCTTAGCTAATGTCCTTGCAAATAGTGTTTTCCTGTACCTGGGGGTCCAGATAGAAGCACACCCTGCATGACAGCGTAAACTACACCTTCAGTGTCTAACTCATGTTTCGGATATACTGTCTCGTCATGTTTGAGATATTGTTAACTTACTCGACAAAAGCGACATCCTTTTCAAAATACTGCATGGGATTTCCATATATACCATCAATTCATCCAGAAGATCCCAGACATCTCCTCCTAATACTACACTTTTATACATAGATTTAGCTTCACCAACTTCACCGACTGGCTGATTAAAATGAACAATATATCATACATTACTCGGAACTGGACAAACCAAAGATTCACCAAAACTTTCAAGGAAAAAGAGTTCTTACCAAAATGAAGTTTTCAGCATATGCCATATCAAAAGCTGATTATATTTCTTATAAAGAAATCTATTTGTTGTAATATGAAGAAGCATCAGAGATTCCCTGATGAACCATAATATTAATATTCCAGGCAATAGTGCAAATACAACTTTCAGAAAATAATGGATCTGCCGTTTCTGTAGAAGATCTACTTCAATTCCAGACCCTGATATTGCCTCAAACAAAAAGGATCGAGCGGGATATCAACCTAGAAACGTGATGAATAAGTGAGCAAGAGCCCAACCAAAGGAGTAAAACCACTGTCAAAACATAAAGATGACACTAAACTTACAATATATTCTAAAGGAACCCTTCTTTCATGGTCACATACAACCGTTTTAGATCCTCTGTAAAGACAACTGCATCAACCTGAAAAACGAGAAATGAATAAACACACACACACACACACATACATATATCTATATACATATTGCACTAAGAATAATATAGCATATTGCAAACATTTTGAATCTTAGAGAAGTGCCTTCTAAGAATCATGATCTGTTTCTAGGTGGTCAAGAATATTGGAGCTCCTGAGTTTATTGCAACTGAACCATTTTAAAATGGTTCAGAGATCATGTCTCCAGTTAAGGGCCTACCAGTTACTGGAATATATTGAAACGATGTGCTTCTTGGCAGCATTATGCAAGGGCTTTCATTTTGAGACTTCAAAGCAATAATGACTAGCCTACACACAATGATACCGCCGGATCTTATAGAATGATATTATCAGTCAGAATGAGGACTTCATATTTAAATATTGAATTGGCCAAATCATGCATTAATAAGAAAGGAGTTGGACTTGGTTAGAAGAAAATATTCGACACGGAAAAGAAAAGGCAAGAAGAACTGAAGAAAGGTGTAATTGTACCTCAGATGAATCAAGTTTTGCAGGAAATAAGTGTAAGGAAGTTTTGGACGATAGCGCCACCATCTTTTGGAGATCCACAGCCCTTGTTCCTTGTTGGTTTGGGCCTTCTCAACTATATCCTTGCGAAGACTATTCTCAACCTCCTTCATGTCAAATTCCACCACATACTTTGAGTTCAATGAATTCAGTTGCTCAGCTAACTTTTCCTTCTGAAGAATTTCTTTCCATGCTGCAAGTCTATCACGCCATGTTCCTCCAATATCTTGACTCCCAACTGTCAGAAACTCCAATAAGAAAGACCAGGGAAAACAATAGCATTCAAAAGTTACATAAAACACGTGTATGCATCTCGAATCTCAAAAGGTCATTCTCCTACAAACAGCAATTCCTGGCAATATTCTTTGTGTCTTAAACTGGAAAGCTAAACGGTGTTCAGCTGGTTGTAAAATTGCTAGTCAAATCCTGGAAACCTAGAGTAGAGCAAAATTTAAACCATATAAATCCCAATCTGCATGTAACTAAAGAAAATATAAGAAACAAACCTGATAGACCCAAATCCTCCTGGATAACCTGTTTGTCCTCTGTGTTCAATTTTGAGTCCTGTTCTATTATCTTTTTATGCTTTCTTGGGCCTTTTCTGCATCATCATCCCATGCATTCTCCCCAACAAAAGAAGTATCATGCACAAGTGTCCCATCAAGTCCTTCAACAAACCTTTTGAGTTTCATACCTCTGGGAGTAGCTTTCTCCATAAACCTTGCTTGAATCTATATGATTGAGATACGTAAGCAATGAGCAAGAAGATACCGGACTGCCAATTTCATCCAGAGCCAGGTAAAGAAATTTGAAATTTATGCAGCTATCCAAAGAAACATTGTTTCTTTTATTTTCCTTGTTATAACAAATATTCATCTTATAGTGCATCATTTAAGGCAATAAAATAAAAGATATTTTGAAATGGATTTCAGGGTTTGGAAATCCTCAAATATAGCCATCACTTGTTTCAGCTTCATCTGTTATCAACCACATGCACTCCAACAACTTCTGGTTAGCTTAATACATAAAAATCCAAGAAATTATAGCACACTGCCCATTTCAACCCACCCTCAAAACCTTGGACAACTTGTGTAATATTCCTTGTGATACAATCAGCAACCGAGGATTGGAGGACAGTCCAGAAACTTAGAAAAAATCATAATGTAGACACATCATTTGATTGCCTAGTGAATCCTTAAATTGAACTTCATTAGCTTCTGTCACATTTCAAACTGTCATTCAAGAAAAAATGAATGCAATTATACCAAGAAATGTCACCCACTTCGACATCTCTAGCATCAATCATCAATCTCTCAGTAACAAAAGTTAACCGCATACTCTTATATGCATCAAGTACTAGATGCTGATAGGATTTCACTAGTTTCCCAGTGATCAAGAATACCACAGAGAATAACACAAGAAGCAATGGAAACTTAGACGGAACACCACTTACTTTTTCAAATTAGTGGGTGTAGGCTCAGGAATTAATGCATCCATGTACGCCTCAGCCAACCCGCTTTTCACGCTCAATAAGAGGAGCTCGGACTGCCCTAAATATACTTTGACAGGAAAAGACAGCCACAAATATGTACAGCACTAAAGCACCCAATCTTCTTGAATCCCAATTCTTTACATCCTGAAAACATAAAATCACTCGAACATTGAAACACAGACACACAGCCAAGAAAGACCGAAATAGCAATGCTAAACATTACTTAAACCCATCTTAATAGCTTCAGCACTAAAATATACCTTCCAACTTTCCCATTTATTCCAACTGATAAATTGAGGCAGCAGCTCGGAGTTCACGCGCTCGAGCTTTTCCTGCACCTTCCGCGCCGAGTTCCTGGCCCTTCCGTATACTCATCAACTGGAACCTTCAAATCAAACCCAGTTTCTTTCTTTATCGACTCCCCAAATTCTCAAAAACCGATAAGAACCGCGGCGAACGGACTTGAGAGCTGCAGCCAAGAGAACCCCTGGCTCGCTTGAAGAAGATGAAGAGGCTGAAATCACAAACCTCTTTCGCCGTGAAGTTTTGAGCCTGTAATTGCCGTAAGAGGCGGAAACTGGGGCACAATGAAGAGGGTCGGTCGCCATTGAACTGTCGCTATTTCCATAGCCAGAGAAAATTGCAGTGAACAACCTAAAATAGCCGGATTTTGCAGTTTCAGATAGATTTTCTTCTTCTACTGGCAGCAGTTCTCAGTTGCATTGAATGGTTGTTTTGGCCATTGGCATATTGGCGGAGGGTAGAAGAAGCATGGGTTTTACAAGTTTTTATGATTTTCTGCATTTTATCTGAATTTTATAAGAGCCTATTCAGGGACAGGGAGTATATTATCTTAGGTTACCTCCGATGCTAATTTTTTCAACCTTTTGAGCTTAAAAATTGGAATCTAATTTTATATTATTGAAAAAGTTGATAAAAGTTGGAAATAAAAATCAACTTTTTAATAAATAAATTAGCTTCTTTCATTTTTTCTTATTTTTAATTACTTTTATCTTTGTATGTATATTTTTTATTAATATATATATAGATATAATTATTATAAATTATCTTGTGGTTCATATAAAAGTTGATTTTGTAGTTAAATGATTGAAGGAAAAAAATAGAAATAAGTTGGTGGGTTTAAAACTAATGTGGTAACAAAAATTGAGTTTTATAGATACATATGGTTAGAAGCACCCTTAGTACTATCTCCGTCCCACTATTCTTGCTTTGACACGTTAATTGAGGAGTTATATTTTGAAATAATACTATGTGACACGAAATCCAATGTAATTTTAGTGTAAATTTTTACTTTTTTGTATGAATCAACAATAACGAAACAATTCAAAATGAATACGAACCAAGAATATTAAGTTTTTTAATTGATTTTGTCGTCTATATGGGTGCCATATGAATCTATGATCGGTAGAAGTAGACGTCATGATTAAGAAGTTATAATTTTGAATTATATTAGCATTTTTATAATGAACGTGTAAGGCTAAAATCTGTCTAAAACTATAGATTGTCGAAACATCGTTACTCTCACGAAAAAAATATCAAGGTATAAGATACCTTTTGAAATGGTTAGGAATTTTATTTTATTTGATCACATCTAAGGTTAATATAGATTGTCGAGACATCGTTACTTTCACTAAAGACAAAGAGCAGGCATATAAGATACTTTTGAAATTGTTAAATAATTTTGTTTTATCTTATTTTGATCAAGGTTAATAAACATTTTTAATGTATTTGTAGGCCACAATCTCTTACAAGTCGTTTAAGAAAACGACAAAACGCCCACTTTATTTAATCAAACATTTTCAGATTGTTCACAATACAAATTATACAATCTATACAAAATAATAATGACAGAACCAAAATTATACAATCTATACAAATTAATAATGACAGAACCAATTCAAAGAAAACATAAATCTACCAACTGCTACGAGTAAAACAATTACTTGTGGCAAAAAGGGTCAGTTTGTTAAATGTAAGTTCGTATGAATCCACTAGAAGGCACTAGCAGGTTTATGAATGCAATATCAAAAAAAGGTTAACTAGAAAGAATTATAATTCGAGACATTTGAAAAGATTCCAAATAGTCCAATACCAAAAGTGAGGAGACACTGAGACCAACATACCAAAAAATATATCTCATCAGATTGCAAAACGGTATAACAAAATAAGCAAAGCAAACAATTGTTTGCTGTACACCGAAATAGCCTATAGGTCATCACTCTGCACAATGTGAGCTTACCTATTTACAGCATTGCGCCTTTGGAAGATGAAACTCCCAACTGAAAGTATTCTGCAGTGAAAGCTCGGAGTCTGTAGGTACGCTCTTGAAGCCCACCCAAGCAGTTGAGTGGTTGATGAAGAACCCACACTAAAGTCATATGCTGCTGTGTCGTGTGATGTCAGTATGGAATGACTACAGGCATATGTTATCAACTTTAGTTTTGGGGGACGTAAATGGATAGTGCTTCTACTCACAATTTCTTCCACCAGGTAACACTTCAAGAAGCCAACAGCACAAGCCAGAGAACTGTGCATACCATGCATTAACTCTATCGATACTCAAACAGCGACTCACATGGATTTAATCGAATTGGAAGAGATGGCCTCTTCAATTCTCCTTATAACTAGGCTCAGTTCGCCTCCACTTTCCAAAGCTACGAAGGCTGCTCTATGGGCAGGTTTATGCAACTTGAGCAGATTGTATGATTGCAGAACAGACCAACGGGCTTGATTTGACATCTGTGAATTGTAAAATGTCATTGCAAACATTGATAATGTACATGACTATTAAAGCCACTATTCTTATAAGTAACTGCATTGAAATTGGCAACTGGCAAGGAACCTAAAGTTTGAATAAAGTACTGAGTTTCCACCACATACAGGTTTGACTCCAAATAGAAAACCAGATAGACCCTAGTTGGCGTTAGGCTGCCCACGTGTCTTTTCAAAGAAATGCATTCACTTATTTGACTAACTGACAATGCCTATAAGAACCCAAGTTACATTCTAGCTAAGATTCATGAACACCAAACAAGCTAATTTCTTTTCTTTCTATTACGTTCACATAGTAGCATGGACACTCACAACCTACACCAATTCTTAATTGCTCAACTTAGAGTTCCTCATTTTGCAAACAAAACATCATCACTAAGATGAGTCTGCAGGCGAAGCTGGTGGACTACAACACTCATTGGGTCATCTCTTCCCACAGTGATCAGTAGACTAAAATATTGAGCTCCAAATATAATTAAACCATAATGGTTATCTCACTCCAAAACTGCAGTCCCAGTTCCATCCACTGCCATAGGAATATATGATACTGACAGTGCCCAGTCGAACGATCAAATGTAGACATGATATTATTTCTTATTGAAGCTACTACTGAGCCCAGGAATGAATGAAGATTCAGTTAAACCATAAGAAAAGAATTGTACTGCTAAGATTCATAGCTTGGCGCTTCCCAGTTCTCAATACTTGAGCAAAGGGAATAACTTATACTACACAAACAACAGATGTTTCAGAGAGAAGGAAGACCTGTGCGATGGTGAGTGGGGTTCTAGAAGTCCACAGACACTCCTGAAGAGGTTCTCATCTTTCTCCACCCTCAGCCTCTCCATATATAAGAGCTTCAGCTGCAATCCCAGCAAAAAGCACCATGCAGTACCTAAACATGAGAGACTTAAATTTTGATATGATGTCACTATTCAGAACCACTTTCCACATCACAATTTACGTCCATTTACAACCTACAAATTTTCCAACCAATCGATGTAAAAGGAGAAGGCATTATGAAGTAACTCATTGATGTAAAGTTCAGGCTAGGAACTACTGAGAGAAACTCTGACTGAATTTTGACACCACCAACCTGTCAAAGGCAGACCCACTGAGACGGCCCTCAGCAAGCTCATTTTGAAGTTTCTCATCCCAAAACTGTGTTCCTGCCTGCAAAACTTGCTCTTACATAGAGAATATGATGAAAACATAAAATATGTTTGTGAGAGGCTGCTAATAGAGACAAGCTTTTGGTGGTTGTCTGAAGTCAAAAGGAGGAATAAGAACAACTACTTTTCATTACAAAGTAATGGAAGAAAAACAGTAGCCAGGATATAGATATCTAAGGTAAATTAGCAACTGGACAGTGCTTTATTACCACAGGTGACCAAGGTGGAAGCAAACCGTCAGCCCCTATATGGTTTTAAAGTTTAAGACTGAAAGATGGACATAGAAATAAAATCCAGTAACATAGAAGAAAGTTGAATCAACTGAGACGCCAGAGAATAAGGTTTGCTCAGTCATTTTGGAAACAGTTCGATTAAAACCCAGATATGGCAATACAGTTACCACAAAACTCATATAACACAGTGAATGTCAGCATTTATACTTGTAATTGTTGCTGAATCCTTTAAAGCACGGCCATTCTGAAATTATAGATAGAAACCAGAAATTGGAGGTTTAAGCCGGCAATGTGATGCCTACTCACCAATCTATCAATTTTGAGTAAGGATAATGAAGTAAATATGCCAGGATCAGTGTACCTGTCCTTGAATGCCCATTTGCATTGCTCTAATAGGGTCTAAAATTACACCACGGATTGGACAGCCCATTAGGTATGCTGCAAATTCACAGAGCTATAGTATTATTGGAATTGACAAGGTAAATCCACAACACCATGCTAATGCTTTTGTCATTCAGACAGAGTAGACTAGTAGAAAAAATTTAGGCATGCACAATCAGACATGTAGTGTCGTATGACTCGTATCAGTTTACTTGTTGTGCTAAGTGCTATTGCAGAAGGAGAAAGCATATTTTTACAAGAATGGCTTACCCACAGAAGGTGACCAGCTCGTGAACTAAGATACGCGCCTATGTGGAGGCCAATAACTAGAGATTTGAGCTACGCATGAGCCACCGAGAAGAAGAGCATCTAGTATCGACAATGCTAAAATTGCAACAAGGTTCGGTCTGATATCTATTCCTTGATTTATAAGTACAGATGTTCCAGCAAGTACAGCTATTAAAACAACACTAGAGCTTCCAGAAACTCCCACTTTTGGGAGAGAGCTTTGAGACTGGAACAGCAACAGAGATGTCAGGAAAATTATCAGATCAAATATGAATAAATATTGCAACCAAATATAAAATTTTCATTGCTTCAAGTGGAAATAGTAAGTGGAACAGCTTTCTCGTTTGAAATTAGGAAATGTGTTATACATCATTTGATGTAGTTATAAAGAAAGTTCTTACTCAGATGATCGTTTACCTTCTAAACCAGTAGAAGACTTCAATACCGATGGTGTAACTTCTCTGGTTCCCCAAAACTGCAGAACATGAATACAACATTACTCTAACACCTAAACATTAAATTGTACATGAATATTCTATCAATTTGAAAAATTACTGGCAATGTGCTGAAGATGTTCCTTATATTTCTATTAAATTATGTCTCTTCTTGTTCTTTATATATATATCCTTCCCTTTTTCTCTCCATAAGTCGTGTTTCCTTTTCTTCTTTAGCTTCTAACATTTCCTTGTCTTTCCCGGTTTTCCTCAACATTCACCGGTTCAATATGATGACAAATGTTATACTTCAATCTCCGGAATCATTTGATTAGCTACATTAACTATCAACTTTCTCCGGAATCAAATTCAGCTAATAAAATTTGGCCAGAGTGACGTTAGAACTTACCATATAAGTCCTCTAATTCTAACTATGATCTGAGAACCCAATTAAATAGACCTCTACTTTTCTTCTGAACAGCTTACACAAAAATGCAAAATGAAGCTAACACACCGATATCCAACTACTCCGAAGAATACGATAGATATACATGGAAATCAAGGCAACACGCACAACTTACCAATACTCCGATATTTCCGAAATTGGCCAACAGCCCTCGATCTTTGAGGAAAGCGTAGGCGCTGCCGACAAGCCGCATATCATCGGCGTTCAAGCACGTGTTTAGCACCTGCCACTCAACTCCAAACAAGCGCATCTCGTCATTCACCTGACGAGTCGACTCAATTGAAGAGGTCTCGAGCTCGTCTTTGAGTTTGAGGAAGCGAAGTGCTCCTGCGAGGTCCTTCTTCTTCACCGCTTCTTCGTAGTCCTGCCACTCTCCGACTGCTCTGATTCTGTCGCGGCGTCCACAAATCTTTCTGCGCAGAAATCCTGGGAGAAAAGAAACGGTGACGGTCGGCATAGCGACGGTGGGGTGCCACGGAGAGCAGAAGAACCGGTGACGATTTCGCCATTGGAGACTTGGGTTGTTTGGTAGAGCGTTTTGTTTAAGCATGGATTTCAAAATTGATGTGCGTTTGGGCTGTGTTCGTGTTGATGGGATTAATGGGGCGATTCCAGATGAGGACATGACTGCGATTCGGTGGACCGTGGATGAGCTCGAGTTAGAAGTGGACTTTGCGCTACATGGGCTACGAGGGGTCGAGGCATATGAATGAAGCAGTTATCGATTTGATATTTACCTACTTGTGGATTGTAGTTCTATTTCCTGTGAATATATGATATAGTTTATATTAATTTGATTGTTTGATTATTGGATGAATTACTCATAGAAATGAGTTATGTTCACTTCTTATTTATGGGTGCATATATATTAATTATCTGTTATCCTTCAAGTGTTCTATTAGCTTTTTTTTTTATAAATATCATAGTAATTTAATAGAAAATTATGATGTATTTCTTATTTATTCTTATTTAATACTTTAGAATTTGATAATTAGTTTTATGAATACATTTATCATGATATTAATGAGAACGAATATAAATTTATATATTTTTTAATTTATGTGATTTGATGGCACGATACATCTAAAAAGAACTGAGGAGTATGTAAACCCCTCCGCCTGATACGTGTATGCCCTCGCGCAGGATGAATGATGATTTCTTTTGGGTTAAAATGATGAATGATGATACATTGATACATAAAATATGCGTGGTTTTAGTATAAGTACATAGGAAACGCCACAAACAAAGCAACCGGTCACTAACACATGACTATGCAAATGGTATTTTCGACAGTTTACATCAAAGTGACTAAAAGATTAGTGTGTTCATTAGTAAGTGGTTAATGCGTAAAGCCTTGCTCGGTACCGATCGACCTTTAAAATTTCTATATTAATTAAAAAAAAAAAGATTTACACTTTATCAAATAAAGTTGTTTTTAATTGTTGTCATCCACTTTAATTTTTCTACTTTGACATCTATAAATCTATTTGTTTAACTTCACTTTATTTTAGTGGTTTTGGGGTTGTGCATGAAATGGTGGTATATTGAGAGATTTTAAATCGAAAAATTGTTGAGTCACACAAATAAGTTATAGTAAACCATAGTAAGTATGATAAATATCTCTAAATGTATATAACTAACAATAATTTTATAGTCATTTTCATTTCAACTAGGTAAATTATTGTATAGAATAATTATAATATGTATGAATTAGAGACATTGATAATATTCGAATTTAAAATTATCTAGTTACAAATACTTCTAACATAATAGTAGGTTTCCTCAAATGGGAATATTGTAAATGAGGAGAATACTCATAAGTCCAACTTAGCTCGTAAAAATCCTTTTAGTTTGACTATTGATATATTGGGGAAATTGAAAATCATCACCTACATTAATAATATGAGATAGTCTTTGTACATCCGTCGCATATATAGATTTTGATATTTTTTCAGAAATAATATTCTTCAATGTAAATGATATTTTTTAGATTATAGGATCAAAAATAAATTATATTTTTTTAACAATAAACGATATTTTTTAACAATAAATAATACTTTATCCATTCGCATCGCATGACGGATTTATAAGTGTTTTGTAAAATAATATTTGTAAAATATGTTTGAATCACAAACCGATTATATATTTGATTTATTTCTTAGTTTCTCCCAGAGTCAGAAAATTGCCTACCGGTGGTCCGGCAACAATTGGGGTCGGTTGCGAAAAATAGTACCAAAAAATCGCTAAAAGTCACATACATGTATACGGTTTATGGACTTTAACTAAAGCGGTTTTTCAAAAGCCACACATTTAAAGTTTTAATATTTTATATTAGTAGTAAATATAAAATAAAATGAATGACTATTAAAACTCATCATTTCCATCTCTCTATTACATTTCTTAGGCGATGTTTGATGTTTGATGATATTTTAACTTTAAGTTTATCTTATTTACGTTGAAATTGATATTAACTGTTAGTAGATTTAATTTAATTTATTTATTTTGAAATTGATGGTAGTAGCGTAATTTATCTTATTTATTTTGAAATTAATGTTAGTAGATTTAATTTATTTATTGTTATCTATTTTTGAAATTAAAATAATATCTTATTAAATTAAATATTATTGGTGGAAATTTGTGATGTATGTTGCAATATTTTCACGATAAGATTTCTACGACAAATCAATCCAGAAACCATTAGTAAGCCGGCCACCACCCGCCTTTGCCAGCTCTATTTCTCCTCTTTGCAGTTAATCCGACTAATAAAACTTGTGCATAACGAACTCAAGATTCAAAGGATCGTACTCATTATGGGTGTTTGATCTTGAGAAGCTAACGCATTAAATTTTCCTTTTATGAACAGTAAAAAGCTATTTTCTGGCCAATGGAATACAAAACACAAGACAAGAAAATGCTGAACAGTGCACCTGAAAATCATCGAACACTTTTACCTTCAACTTCAACCTCAACCTCAACCTCAACCTCAACTCGACGATAAGAGAAATCATCCCACATCTCAAACCCATACCACAAATCCACTCCACTTTCTCTCCGCCACTCTCTCTCAAATACACCCCACTTTTTCAGTCTCACTCTACACAGCGAGACCCCCATTCCCATTTCCTACCACACAAATTCACCGACAATGGCGTCCACCGCTGCATCACCGGCCTTCTGCGCCATCCCCAAGGCCTCAACCGCCGCCGCCACCAGGGCCTCCTTCAACGCCCCCGCCACCCGCTTCCTCACCAAGACCCCACTCCGCCGTCTGGGCTTGCCGCCGACCCGCTCCTCGCACACCACGTCGCCACCAAGCTGCGATCGTTTGGCGCCTCATCCACCAAGCCCATTAGAGGTGTCGCCACCATGGCGAAGAGGAGCGTAGGCGACCTGTCCGCCGCCGAGCTCAAGGGCAAGAACGTATTTGTCAGGGCTGACCTCAATGTGCCCTCGACGACAATCAGAACATCACCGATGATACTAGGATTAGGGCTGCTATTCCCACAATTAAGCATCTAATCAACAATGGCGCTAAAGTCATTCTCTCTAGTCACTTGGTTAGTTCGTCTTTCTCCAAATTAAAGCTCTTCACTTTATGATTCTTGAATAATTTCTTCCATATTTGAGAATACTTTTTGCTCTGCGTTGCTCTTATGAATTCTGGTTGTTTGACTTTTATTTGCTTGGTTGAATTTGGATTGTTGTTTTTGCTCAGTTTATGTATAATTCATGTGATGTTTGGGGCTCAAGATCTGATTTTTAAACTATGTTTGTTTCTGATATAGCCATAGGCTTATGATCCAAGACTTGAAAATCGAAGAGTTTGTGAATAAGCTCGTACCCCATGATTGCTTGTAGTTGAGTTCAAGAAATGAACTACTTAGATGCTATCATTTGGCTGCGTGAATTCAAGATTTCTTTTCAGTGTAGCATTCTATTTAAACATTAGGTTTAATTTTGATGTATCTACTTCTCATATGTTCCTGTTTATTGCATTGGTGCCTTCTGTTTCATCAAGATAGTATAGGTCATTCTTTACCAATCCATAGTTATTAGATTACAAAATGCCTTAATATTGACATTAGTATCGACACTGTGCATTCACCTATTGTTTGTATGCTCGCCTTTTAGGGTCGACCTAAGGGTGTCACTCCAAAATTCAGTCTTGCACCTCTTGTTCCCAGGCTGTCCGAACTACTCGGTATTCAGGTACCAACTACAAGAAATTAAATTTTGTGGTAAAGAGGAAGAATTTGGAGATGCATAAGTTATGGAACATGTCTAATCATTAGCATGATTAAAGATTAGCTTTCTTCTGATAATTCATACTTAAACAGGTTGTGAAGGCCGATGACTGCATTGGTCCAGAGGTCGAGAAAATGGTTTCGGATTAGCTGAAGGCAGCTCCTCCTGCTTGAGAATGTGAGGTTCTACAAAGAGGAAGAGAAAACGAACCTGAGTTTGCAAAGAAGCTCGCCTCATTGGCCGATCTTTATGTGAACGATGCATTCGGTACTGCGCACAGAGCACATGCCTCTACTGAGGGTTACCAAGTTCCTGAAACCCTCAGTTGCTGGTTTCCTTTACAAAAGGTCACACTTTCTTAACTCTTATAGCATCCCAATTCCATTTCACATAATAATTTGGCAATTGGCATTTCTATAATGTGACATTATTTGTTTAGTAATTTTATTAGTTTGCTGCTTCAGGAGCTGGACTATCTCGATGGAGCAGTTAAAGAAGAGACCATTTGCAGCCATTGTTGGTGGATCAAAGGTCTCCTCCAAGATTGAGTGATTGAATCTCTTCTAGAGAAGTGTGATATATTGCTATTAGGCGGAGGAATGATCTTTACATTCTACAAAGCACAAGGACTCTCGGTAGGGTCGTCCTGGTGGAAGAAGACAAGCTTGACTTAGCAACGACACTTCGAAGGCAAAGGCCAAGGAGTGGATCTCTTGCTACCAACCGATGTTGTTATAGCCGACAAGTTTGCTCCAGATGCAAACAGCAAGGTCTGGCTCTATTAACCCTTCTTGATCTCCAAAATGTCATTGATGGCTAAGTTCTAGAGCATAATATGAAATTGCAGATTGTGCCAGCATCGGCAATCCCTGATGGCTGGATGGGATTGGATATCGGACGGATTCTGTCAAGACTTTCAATGCTGCTTTGGACACCACACAAACTATTATTTGGAATGGACCTATGGGAGTGTTTGAGTTTGACAAGTTTGCTTGTGGCACAGAGGTAAATTCTTGATTAAAACAACCACTGCTGTTTATTTACTTCAGTTGAATCAGTTGGTCAATTTGACATACATCATACAAATTAATTTTCTTAGGGGCATTTACTATTGAGGATTAGCCTAGATAGATAAAAGTAATATAGGTTAATCCATTGTTTACTAAGAGGATTGAAAACTTGGGATATTCTAATGCCCTTTATAATTCCTACAATTTGAGCTAATTTGCTCGATTTCTAATGCCCTTTATATTCTAATGTTCTTGAAAAGGGTAGGATTGGATCAATCCTTGTGATGAGGATAAAATATTCAACCATATTTCAACCTCTTATGCGGATCTAGACAGTGAAATCTTGTAGGATATGTCTTTAACGAGTCTTTTCAAACCTACTTAATACTTTAGAGAGAAAAAGAGTGTATGACGTTGTGTTGCAGGCCGTTGCAAAGAAGCTGGCGAACTAAGTGGGAAAGGAGTGACGACGATCATTGGTGGTGGAGATTCAGTTGCAGCTGTGGAGAAAGTGGGAGTTGCAGGCGTGATGAGCCACATATCAACTGGTGGTGGGGCGAGTTTGGAGCTTCTAGAAGGCAAAGCGCTACCGGGCGTGCTTGCCCTGGATGAAGCCACACCAGTTGCTGTGTAAGCCATGAAACAGCAGCATTCTTCTAGATTCTTTTAACCCTTGTAAACGAGAAGCGAAATAGAATGTGAGTTGGTGCTATAGATGTTTCTCTTTGCCTCCTCTGCTTAATGTCTGAAACATTGCTATGTTCAAATCACAATAAGCATTCATTATCCACAAAAGATATCACAAGTCATAATTTGTTACAAGTTATAACAAACTGAACTCACATTTACAGGCCATGGGTAAGAGAAATGTCTAACAAGCTGAAATTTTTCCAAATCAAAATCCCGCACTCCACAATCATTATTTGAAGCTGTGAAATGAACAGCACCACTGGCAGCAGTTCAACCAAGTTAGTTCCAGAATATGGATTGGTGAATACAAAATGTTGGTAGCATACATAAATTTCTGCTCCAGAGAGAGGCTATTGAAGGTGTTATGGAAGTTGGGAATGAAGCCTACCTCGGACCATCATAAATCTCGATTGCATTTGTGATAGCATTATCATCATAAGTTGTCCTTGTGCAAAAGCTAACACCAGGTCTATCTAGATACTGCATCAGAAAGGTATATCCATTTAACAATCAAGAGTGAAAAGAAAGATTTTAAACATAATTATAGTACGCGTCATGTACAGTATTCTAGCATTTGAGCATTATTATTATTTGTAAGCCAATCAATATTCAGCTCCTGGCATACAGTGGAAGAAAGTCAACTAAAACAGATTGAGCAGCGCCTCAAAATATCTAACACCAGAAGTAAGGCTTGGGATTTGGGAATGAATAATCAAGGTTTTATATCAAAGGAAAGCAGCCAATAATACGACTTTCTTACTAAATTGTATACTATGAAAATTGAATCTGCCAAAAGGAAAAATAACAAAGCTTTCACCAAGAGAGAATTACCTTACAGATAAGCTCCCCCTGGAATCCCCCAGCAATCAACAAATTGTCACGGACAGCCAGAGTACTTACTTGAGTTTGAGTAAATCCTTCTAGTAGACTTCCAGGGTGTTTCTATAACGAGAGATACATCAGTCAGCAAAATTATATACAAAGGAAGCATAAAGCACAAAACTTAAATTACTCAGCATATGATCATTTAGGAAGAGATGCACCTCTGATGGAGCCACGTGCCCAGAGACATTAAGAACTTCAGTCTTTTTGGAACTCAATGAAGACCAATGAATGATTGAGTAATGTGACATGAGGTAAACATCATGCTTTGATGTTGACCAAACAAGGTTCCTCAACTGCAGTCACAGATGCAGACAGAAACTCAGAAAAACTGTGCTCAATTTAACCAACAATCATGCTCGATATACATTGAGAAACATTTGTGATGATGCATAGCATATTCTTATGCATCTAATGGATCTCATTATGAAAACTACAGAATGGATACAAGAAAAGTTGAGATATTATAGTACAGTGTGCATCCATTTAGTATCACATGTTGACTTTGTCAATGTGCTGTAACAAAATCATAAACGCACATCCAAACGCATCTAACATGAAAAAACTCTCCATGGAAGCAAAAGATCATTACATCCTTACACACTTTACAATAAAATTTCTTTCGTCCTACCAGATAAGAACATTTTAGTCCTTCAATGCTCTCATCCCAAATAGAGAGAGCACACAAAAAGAATCAAGTGAGAAAAAAAAGGAACATCAAACACATTATAATATTCAATCCAATTATTCAGCTGGTACCTAGCAAGTGAGAGAGATGAAGGATGACACCAAGCCATACAATGCAAATCCATTCTTCTCTTTACATAATGACACTTAATTTACCTAAGAACCACAAAATTAAAATAGATCCAACAAAAATCTACTAAAGTAATAGAAAATTAATATAAAAATTACACTTGAATGTAAAATCACAATTTGAATCATTTAAGATGCCTGCCAATGCAAATTCATTCTTCTCTTCACTCTAAATTTATGCTGTCAATCAGTTTGGCAGAACTGCACAATCTAAGTGCAGCATACTCTTGGAATGTATTCCTACAAGGAGCAGCAGTGTTGAAAACAAGCACTGAAGAGTTTCAACTTACAGCCATTAAAAAGAACAGCAGATGTCAAAGAAGAACACAACCCAGTACCTGAAAATGAAGAATGGTTGATTTTACTGATCTGGTGTTCTGCCAGAACTCATAATACGCTCCACCTTTCCTAGTTACTTTGCATTCCTAGCAAATCCAGAAGAGAAAACCAAATAACTTATACATCTTTTAAAACCAACAATATACATCTTCTAGAATCATAAAAGCAACCTAAGCCCATAAAGCTACCATTTAAGACTGAAGGTTACCTTTTCTGATTCCTCTCCAGAGTGGAGTACATTCTCATAATTCTTGTACTGTTCTAGTCTAGTCTGTCTATACTTCTCCCTAGATATGCTTAGCCTCTCCCATGGAATTCCTTGGATATCCTTCCCTCTTCGTGCCTCAGCAGCCGAAGTATCAGTGATCTTATTGTCCTACTCCCACATTCAAGTTAACTCATATCGACAACAATGAAACCAACAAGCAAAAACAATGAAAAAATGTAATGATATCAATGAGTTTGCAATATAAAAGTTCCGACTGCTATTGAACTAACCAAATGGTCATGTTCATCCTCATCCTCGGACTCTGTCTCTCCTCCCATTATTCGACCAGCAAAATACATATCTTCTTCTACTTCGCCCATCTCGTAGTCAGCAGGTGCATAATCCATTTCTTCCACTTGATATGACATTTATACAATTTCAGTTGTTTGTTAGCTGCAAGGTAAGTAACACAATAGTATAATTAGATTGCATGTACAACCTCCGACCACAAGGAGCAAACCCCCAAATGTTAAGACCGCAGCAAGCACCCTAGATACTGAAAGATACCAAGGAAACTAAAAGTTTCCATTACCATCACAAAAGAAAGCAGCAAATCAATTCAAACATAAAAATCTTGACCAATAACTTTAAAGCCCGAAAAGAAAAAAGAAAACATTTTCGAATTGATAAATTAAACATACCTGATATAAAGTAGGAAATTGAAACCAATTAAAAATTGAAGGTCACAACATTTCAAAGACTACTGAGAATTCAGTACCGAACCCTAAGAAGCAAAGAAAATCAAGATATTGACAAATCAACATCACAACGCAGGAAAACAAAGTCTAATCGCATCAAAAGGGAATTAAAACCAAATATTTAATCCTAACCTTCCAATTCTCCCAATTTCCGATTTATTCAAGGGCGAAAGGTCGGATCTTTGAACAAAATTACGCCAGAATCCGAGCCGGCCGACTCCGATCGAGAGGATTACAGAGAGATCTCTGCGGCTCCGACCAAAATTCAGGACATGCGATCTGTGGATAGCTCAATTTTCCAAAAGCACTCAAATTATGATATACAACTCCTGGAGGCGGTTAAATCCTAATTTTAATCGCGGTAAAAGAGAAAAACGAAAAAGCACTTAAAAAAATAAAGGTTCTGATTTGTGCCTGAAATCGATAATGGAGAAGGACTGAAGACCTTTAAGACTTAAGAGGGTAATTTTTGAGAGGAAACAAAATAGAAGTGGATTGCGACTAGAGGTGTGCACGAACCAAATCGAAAAAATCGATCGAATCGATCGGTTTCGATCGATTCGATTTGATTTTTAAAAAAGTCGATTATCGGTTTGGTTCAAATTTTCAATTAAAAATGGTTTTCGATTCGTTTTTTATATTATAGGTTCAGTCGGTAATCGAACCGAATCGAAAATATTATTTTATATATTTATATATTTTATATAATAATTAATTAATATTTTAATTAAATAATTAGGATTAAAATATGTTTATATAAAAAAATATATATATATATATATGTTTCGATCGGTTTTTCGGTCCGACCGAAACCAATTGGTTTTTTCGGTTCGATTTTCGATCGGTGAAAAACTATAAATCGATTCGATTCGATTCAAAAAAATATTTTCGATTCGATTTTCGATTTTAAAAATTTCAATCGATCGATCGAATGATCACGACACCTCTAATTACGACTTACGAGTTACTGGTTAGGGAGGTAATGGGGATTTGCTTCTCTTTCGCGTTGGAAATCGAAGTTGGCCCACTCACCGTAGGATAAGAAAGGCTTGGAGCAATTATTTTTTTCCGCCGACACGTGGATTTATACCATTGATAGACGCTCTTATACTTATTATAAAATCTTGGCCTAGTCTAGCTCAAAATCGCTTGGAGCTTGTTTTGTCAACTCTAATTCCAAGTAAATTTTTATTGCAAAATATGACTATCTTGTATTGAAAAAATGGGTCAAATCTAGATTTCAAAACGAAATCAGTTTAGTATGGTCAATTTCTAAAAAAGATAATTATAATTTAAAATGTTATTAACATTAAAAT
Source organism: Salvia rosmarinus (assembly GCA_036937905.1). Classification (NCBI taxonomy): domain Eukaryota; kingdom Viridiplantae; phylum Streptophyta; class Magnoliopsida; order Lamiales; family Lamiaceae; genus Salvia; species Salvia rosmarinus. The sequence continues at coordinate 72,857,121 of CM072820.1, read as the reverse complement.
ATATAAATTTTGATACGAACACTAACTCTAAATATTGGAAATAAACACATAAACTTATAATTGAATCATAATTTGAATTTCAACCCAAATTAAAACCTAACTTTCCTTGATGACGTAAAGAAGTCTTTTTTACAATAAAAAATAAAATTAATTGAAAAAAATCCATCTCACCTTTCTCTCCCTCTGTTTTCTAATACCCTCATTCACAGAGTCACAACCCCTCCATCTCAAAGTCATCACGAAGGTTTTGGCTAACCGGATGAAGGCAGTTATTGGAGAAATTACCGATCCAGCTCAGTCGGCGATCATCAGTGGACGGGAATATCACTGTAATATCTTCTTGGTCCAGAAAATTTTCAGACAATATTCCTGGAAGTACATCTCGTCTCATTGCACCCCGAAAGTTGATCTTCGCAAGGCGTATAACTCTATATCCTGTAGTTTCTTGAGAGCTGTGTTACAGGAGTTGAACTTTCATCCTAAGTTCATTCACTGGAGTATGGAATGTGTGACCACAACTTACTCGATTGCGCTTGGTGGGAACATCTTTAGCAAAATGGGTCTCCATCAGCGCGATCCTATGTCCCACCCATCTCTTCACGGTCTGCATGGAGTATCTTTGGAGACTGCTTCATGTCAGAACTTCTCCTGGGATTTTAACTTCCACTCGAAGTGTGAGAGGATGAAGATTTCCAACTTGACTTTTGCAGATGACATGATGGTGTTTGGAAAAGGAGACTATGACAACAACTTTGGAGGATTTCGCTGCTGTTTCAGGATTGTGCATTAATAAGAACAAGTCTTACATTTTTGTTTCAGGATTTCGCTGCTGTCTGGATTCTCCCTTGGTGTATCTGGGAGTGCCTTTATCTTCACATAAGTTGATCATCAGAGCTACACTCCTTCTATTACTTGGGTCTCTGATTTTATTAACAGGTGGTCTACTGTTTCGTTGTCTTATGCAGGAAAATTGAAGATGATTCAATCGGTCCTGCAAGGGGTCGAATGCTATTGGCTATAGATTTTTCATATCTTTTTTTGTCGGTTCTTAAGAAGATATACTCTCTTTTTGAAGAATCTTTCTTTAGGGCCCGAAGAGAACTCCAGTGGCTTGGAAGGATACCATGAAGCCTCGTGATGAAGCTTTGTTTGTCAAGAACATTTACTTTCAGTCAAGAGCTGAAACCTTGTGGATCCAATGGGTGCATGGTGAACACCTTAGGCGTTGAAATTTTTGGGATTGGAGCCCAAATAGACTTGCTTATACTTTTAGGAAGTCTCTTGTGGAGATCCGTGATGATATTTTGAGACGTATCATAGCTTTCGCTCGGAAATGAGATCAAGATAGGGCATAAGTTCATTTGGAGTTGTTTTCATCTCTCTCCTAAGTTCTCTATTATTGCTTGGTTGGTTATCAGGGGCCTCCTAGCCACTGTTGATCGTCTCTCTAATCCTATTCTTGATCCCACTTGCCATCTAGCTCGGAGTCTGCTTCTCATATTTTCTTTGCCTGTTCTTTTGTAGATGGAATTTGGAGCAGAATCAAGAAGTGGATGAGCATTACAAGAAAAATGGAGACCATCTCATCAAGTGGATTCATGCTGAGAGGAATAGGTCATCACTTGTGCAGAACGCTAAGCGCCTTTAATAAGCTTGTGTTAAACCAAGTCCTGGTAAACGCTGATTACATCCTCCATCGTATCCAGACGATTGTTTATAGATATCTGTATGAGTATTTTTATCCGGAGTTGGTAAATTCCCATCTCCCCTTGCTGCTGGCTTTGTTGGAAGTGCTTGTTGGCTTACTATTTCGTTTATCCTCTTGGATGTGGGATGGTGTGAGATGGAGAATGTTTCTTGTTGGTATGAGGGGCTGTTGTGGTTGATGGATAGAGGATCCCGGCATTGAGAGAGTGCATGGGGAGGATGAGGATCGCTGGCTAATGCTTCCCAAAATTGAATGCATCTTATGTGGGGTTTAATGGAAGGTTTTAATGAGGCCGTTCCTGAGCATTTTTACTTTGTCGTTTTCGCCTTAGGACTCGTTTGGTAGTTTAAAAACATATCACCATTATCCACTTTTGGTATAATTACTGTTTTGACAAAGCCCGTTTATAAAATCTTGATCTCTTTAGGAAACACAACTCAGCCAATGCAAGCTTTATTCCCTCAAGTAGTCCCACCGTGGATTGAGATTTCTTGTTGGTATGGAGATGATGAGGATGTTGGTTGTTGCTGCAAATAAATAAATAAATTAAATACATAATTAAAATCTCATAACTCCAATTTAAATAAAGGCACTTCGGACAAGTCGATTGAATGCTTTCAAATCAAAGGTAAATGATATTATTAAACGACGGGTTCTCTTTTTTCCTTTGTGTGGTTTCTCGTAGATGTGGGGTTTACATGGAAGGTTTTTAATGAGGCCCTTCGTTCCTGAGCATCTTTTACTTTGTCGTTTTCGCCTTAATGTTTTATGTTTCAGACCCTTTTGTTGGTTGCTTTGGTTCTTAGTCGGTTTGAACCGAACCCATAACTGATATTCTTAAAAATCAAACTGAATCAATTGAAAACTACCGGTTCGATCGATTCAGTGATCCAATTCGATCCGTACACAGCCTTACGCGGTATTCCTAAATCCGTTTATTTTGAATGCAACTGACCAATAGAAGAAGAATGGGTCAACGATCTAAGCCCACAAAAATCGCTCTACATTATGGTTTACCGCCTGCAGTGTCGCATGCTCTATGGCTCATAGTCGCGCGGCCATAGTCGTAGAGAATTTTTCTCTCTGGTAATCGAGATGGCGGAGGATTATAGCTCGGCGACGGCCACCGGGATCCGCCGATCCTCTTCATATTTCTCCTCCGTGCACTGCTCAAGGTTCCTGAGAAAATCTCTCTCTCTCTCTCTCAGAGTCGGAGGAACTCGGTTAGTCGGTTACATGTTTCAGTTGATTTATTTTAGTGGTGTGTTACGACGACTGTTTGATGCGTAGTAACAAAGCAATGTGGGGTGTGTGTGTGTGTGTGAGTGAGAGAGAGAATGCCAAACCATTGCAATTTGCAAAGCAATGTCCTATAAATAAATCTGGAAATGCGATCACAGAATCGGATGAACAATTGATCTGAGTTTTGCTTTTACTTTCTATTCAATACGGAAAATTACAGAGCCATTGCTATTTAGAGACACTCACTTTTGCAGCAGTGTGAGTTTTGTTGTTTGAAACAATTTCTTCTGCACTCAAAATTTTGAAGTGCATCTTAGAATTCTTTGGCTTTGTATAGCGGCCACAATTACTTTTAAGATGATGTTTTCTGCGCTGCTAAAACGCTTATCAAAATTTCCTCTCAGTAATAATAAGCGTTTTAGCACCGCAGAAAACCTTTGGGTCGGTTTTAGGGCACGGATACATGCAGTGGCGTCCATAAAAATTTATTTGGAAGTTGGGACTCCCCTGTCTTTTTATAATTTGAGAAACATATCATTAAATTTTTTCCAGACGAGCCTATATGAATTCATAGGAATTCATGTTTGAGGGCTGAAGCCCGACCGTTTCATGAATAGGTGGTTGATTATCATCATGCAATGGGAAGAATTATGGATGAGATTAAGATAATGCATGCTGTCATTGCAGCTTATTCATTCCTGTCTTTCCTTTTCCACGTTAGATATATTGAAGCTTCTGTTTTAACTTAGAGAGTGGATGAGACTCACCCGGTATTAGGTTGCAAAAATCAAAGCATAAAATTTTAAAGAGAAAGCTCCATGATTCAATTTCGAGTGTCTTTGAATGTAATAAAGATGTAAAATGACATAGTCATGTATAAGTCATCATGTTAGCATTTTATGGACTTTGTCAATGCCCTTGGACTTTTTAAGTAAAACTTGCTCATTCATCTAAAAGACTTGGGGTGTTTGGCTTTCAGAGAGCTTATAAGCTCCAAGGGCTTATAAGATGTTTCAAGACTTATAAAAAGTGTTTATAAGTTGTTAAATTGTTTGGATAATTGATCTTATAAGCTTCGTGAGTTAGAGAGAAAATCATAGTTAGATAGATAAAATTGACGAGATGTGATTTAATCGTAACTAATTAAATAAGGTTATTTTGATAAATTCATGATTGCTTATAAGTATAAAAAATAAATTATGGTTGAAGACAAATGGAGAATGAGATCATGAATTTTCTCATCATGTTAGCATTTTATGGACTTTGTCAAATTTTGCCCTTGGACTTTTAAGTAAACAACTTATAAGCTTTAAAGAGCATTCATCTAAAAGACTTAGTATATAATGGGAAGATTGACGTCTGTGTATGTGAAGTAAGCCAGCCACCTTATATAACTGTCCTTTGCTTGCATGCAGGATCTACTGGCCAACATATTTAATGGCAGTTATCTCAAATTTTAATTTGTTGCAGTTTTCTTCGCTGGTGTTTGGTTAAGCTTATTTAAGACAGTTAATAAGATGTTTGAAGAGTTTATAAGATATAATATGTCAAGAACTTATAATTTGTCAAAATGTTAAATTGTATATAAGTTAAATTGAGAATTGTGAGTTAGAGAAAAAAAAATCTTAGTTATAGAGAGAATAATCGAGAGAGGTGAAATAGAAATGGCATATGTTGGAAACAACATAGTAGAATTATTTTTGAAAATTGAGTGTTGCTTATCAGTGTAACACAAATTTTTGTATTTAAATTTTATAAATACAAAATTGTATACAAAAATAATTTGAATTTGGATTTGATGAATTTGAGATGAGTTCGATCTCTATCTATCCTCTGATTCTTCTCTTCAATGTGATTTCTTGAACGATCTTGATGTTCTTCGAGTATTCTTCAAGTTGTTGGAGGGGATGTAGTTCCTTGATCTCCTTGAACTTGAAGTTTGAATTTGAAGATATTGATCTGAAGGACTTCAGTCTTGTTTTCAGATCGAACGTTGGATTTGATTTGATGTGTTGAAGAACGTTTGAAGATCTTCAGTTTGAGCGCCAATCTTGAGGGTTTTCACCATATTTCGAATTGAATGTCGCTTTGATTTGATTTAGAGGATGATCTTGGCGAAGAGCGTGGTGATTTGCACGAAGAGCGTCTTGAATGCTTGAAGACTTGAATGTTGTAGAAGACTTCTCAGGATTCTTCGAGTGTCTTGAGCTCTTGAATCTTCACTTCTTCACTTCAATTCTCCTCCCTCCATTATGAAGCCCCAACACCTCTATTTATAGATGTAGGCTAGTGGCTTAGTGGGCTTTTGGGCTTATGGGCCTTGGACCACCAAACTATGGGCTTAAGCTTAGACTTGGGCTTATGGGCCACCAAACCATGGGCTTGATCTTGGGCTTAGACTTATGGGCCTTTTGGGTCACCAAACCATGGGCTTGAGCTTGGGCTTAGACTTATGAGCCTTTTGGGCTTATTGTGCATTTGAGTGGTTATTCCTCTCCGAGGTGTCGTTGCCACATGTCATTCTCCCATTCGCCGATGAAATTAAATATTAATCACATATCTATTTAATTTTGGAATAAATTCCATTAATAAAATAGAAGTATAATTAATTATTTAATTCGTGTTTTACACGTGTACAAGAATATAATTTGCTAACAATTTTAATTGTCTACAAATTGCCCATCGAGACTTGTTCATGGACGAGTTGTCTTGGAAATGGACGAGTCTCGAAATTCACTTGGATAGTTTAAACTCGTGTCGATGAGTTCTTGAATTTGTAAATAGTTTATACTCATATTTAGGAGTTCTTGAATTTGAATTTAAAAAGTTTATACTCGTTTCAAGGAGTTCTTGAACTTGATTTGAATTTGTAAACAGTTTATACTCGTATTTAGGAGTTCTTGAATTTGAATTTAAAAAGTTTATACTCGTTTCAAGGAGTTCTTGAACTTGATTTGAATTTGTAAACAGTTTAGACTCGTATTTAGGAGTTCCTGGACTTGAATTTGAATTTGTAAACAGTTTATACTCGTATTTAGGAGTTCTTGGACTTGAATTTGAATTTGTAAACAGTTTATACTCGTATTTAGGATTTCTTGAACTTGATTTGAATTTGTAAACAGTTTATACTCGTATTTAGGAGTTCTTGACTTTGAATTTTTTTTTTTTGAAATATGGAATTATTATTTCTTGAATTGTTGCAAAACTTCCATCATCATTTTTTATGATTATGGCGAGATAAATTTCAAGACTTTCCTTGGCCCATTTTGCTTCCAATTTTCAGCATCCGAAGCAACATAAAATATGGCCCAATTGGCTTCTATTTTCCTTTTCATACTTGAGCCTAAACATCACAAAACATGGCCCAATCTTGCTTCTATTTTCGACAGCCCATATACCTCAAAGATATGTCCCAATTTTTAAGCAATCTCTTTCTCTTGGGCTAAATAGATGTTCCTATTTGCTTTCTTATTTTCAGATCCAAATGGACGTTTCGCCCCATCATGTTTTTCCTTTTTTTTTTGACTTATACCACCACTATGTCTACCGCAATCTGCAAAATAAAGGTACCAGTGTTGTCCTTCATATTTGCATTTATTGAAGTTTGTTTGAGAGCTTGATTGCTTGCGAATTTGTTGAAGCCTGCAGAGTTTGTTGAGTTAGCAAAATATGATTGGGCGTCCCTTATCTGGCAGTACATGCGATGCAGATCGCTAGGATTTGTCCTGAGCCTTGCTCTCTATAAATTGGATCGTTCCTTCACTCTTGGTGATCACGACAATCACTTAGATAGGTCTTCTTCTTATTTATTTTCCGCAATTGCCTGTTATTTTCTTTCTACCCGTTTCTTCATGAAAATGGTGCCACGATTACTAGGATGAACATCAAAAGTTTTACTAGTATCCATCTCGAGCGGTATCCTTTTAACTCTTGAACAATTTCTGCGGTCTTTTCCTTACTGCTGCTCCATCAATGTGATTTAATTTCTCAACAGAAAATTCCATCATGATCCTCGTATTCTCCTGCAGATGCGGATATCTGTCTTCCTCAAGATCAAAATCCAATTTCTTGATGTTATCTTACGGCTTAGGGCGTATCCACTTTGGTGGCAATTTCTCCAACTCTGGAAAGATTTCATGCTCATTTCTTAATTATATATATTTTGTTCTTTTCATGTGGCGCGGGGTGCAACGAGGCGGTCTTGGAAGGTCCTCCACGCTTTAATAGCGGTGTGTCGTTGGTAACGTGAGGCTCGTATTTTGGAGACGAGGAAGATGGCGTCACGAAGACGAGATGCGGATGGTGCTGTGAAGAGAGGAGCACCATCACATTGATCCATGATCATACTTGGACGATAAAGGTGAGGAGGCTGCTGCCGCTTCCCAACTATTGATGATGATGATGATGATGATGATTATGGTGATGGTGGCGGTAGATGTTGCGTGTCCATGTAGTCTGCTGCTACGGCTTCTCTCACAACCACCGGACCAGGTATCTCACAACACCTCCACTACTTACAATCTGTGGCGGACGGTGAGAAGGATGGAGGCATGTTGGCGTACTGCTGCTTGGTCGGAAAAGAGGAAGAAGCAGATTGCTTGGAGATGGAGCGGCGACGCGCGGTGGCTACGTCGGAGGCAGCTGTTTTTTCGTGAAGAGAAGAGAGCGGTGGTGCTTTGTTGGGATCCCCATCGCGCGTGAGATCCGAAGAGGAAGCACGACGGCAGCTGAGCTGCTCATTGTTGTGCGGGGAGATCGAGGCGTAGTCGGCGTCAACCAAGTCGAGATTTACGGCAGAAGCGTCGTCGGCCGGATGGGATGGAGCCGAGCGCTTCTCGTGCGAGACGTCGAATATCGACGATGGCGGCGAAAGAGACGCGAATCGACGCCGTTGGCAAGCTAGAGGCATGTGAGGAGATGTTAGGCGGCGTAGTCGTCGGCCATGAGGCGCGAGATGATGGCGGCGTGGTTGCTCTCGGTCGAGAAGATGACGAAGCGTGCAGCGGGCGTACGGGCTTGAACGCGAACATGCCGCGATGGGCGATGTATGGCGGCGGCGGTGGCTTTGGCGGTGGCTATGTCGCCGGGAAGATGTATGGCGACGCGAGGATGATGGAAGTCGGCCACCACGCAATGCTGAGTGGTGAAGTCCCGACACGCACGAGATGACAAGCGGCGGAAGGCCAGAACTTGCGAGGCAGTAGCGGCGCAACAATTATCAGTGGAAGGTGGCCTTGGCGTGGAGGAGCTATGCGATGGCGGCGGACTGGCGATATTGTCCGGTAGTCGGAGGCGGTGGTTGTGGATGCTTTCACAGATGCGGCAACTCTACCTTCTGCTGTCACCATTGTTGGCTTGGAAGGAAGAGGAGAACGGGCAAATTTATGGACAACGGAGGTTCCGTCTTTGATGCAGGAGGCGGGAATGGAGATGAGATGGGTTTGTGCGCCTGAGGTTTTGTGGACACGAGCTTTTTTTTTGTGTGTGGTTGCTAAAGTGTGAGCAGGAAGAAAAAGTTGGCCCTTTTAATGTGGGTGCGTCCTTTTTTTTTTATGGGGAATGTTTTGCTTGCTTTTTTATTTTATTTTTTATTTTTTTGTTATTTGAGCTAACTTGATTGCTTTGCCTAGGGCTTTAGGTCGATGAAAAGAGGTTGTCGCGACGGAGAGGACGGGTTCGTGATAGAGTGAGCTCTTGAAGCTGCGCGTAGCCAAACGTGTGCGTGATAGAGACGGCAGGCGCGACCAAGCGTGTGCGTGGTAGAGGCAGTGCGCAGCCAAACGTGTGCGTGATAGAGACGACGGCAAGTTGAGAGCTATTCGAGGAACATGGCGGCTATGGCGGTCTTTGAACAGCGTCAGTGGGGGCAAGCGGCCAGCGCACAGCTACCGACATCGAACTACTGGCAAGCGATGTAGCGAGACTTATCGTGTTGGAGAGGAGATCTGGCGTCCGCCATAGGCGAAATCTGCTTGGCGCGATCTTTGATGCGAAGAGGAGGAGTGTTCGTGATATTGAAGATGCGTATCTCGGCCTCGCGCGTGGGGTGGAGAGAGTGTTCGTGATATTGAGGCTGCGACAGAGAAGGCATGTTCGTGATGTAGATAAGGCGCGCATGAAGCAGTGTGCGAGTAGATGTTGGAAGCGTTTGCGCGCCATCATCGGCGTGAGAAGGCGATACACGGCCGGTGGCCTCGACGGGTGGTGCGATCGCGGCGACAGGATGAAGACAATGTCGGTGGAAGAGGTCGCCCATCGTTGGCGAGAAGAGACGAGCGGTCGACGGCCACCGACGAGCTGGCGCGATGAGGCGACCTCGGGCGGGCAAAGATCAAGATAAGATTGAGCGTGTCAATCGAGGAGATCTTCGCGTGCACGGATGGAGAAGACAAGTCACGACGGCGGTTGTATCTCGGCGAGCTAGAAGTCGACAATACGAGCTCAGGCGGTCGCGGCGATTTACGGTGGCGTGAAGGCGTGACCGCGTGGTCAGTAGAGCGCGAGGAGGCTGTTCATGGAAGACATCGATGATGTCGTGAGTTGTTTCAGCGTGGGCATCTAGCGGCATCTCGCGTAGCATCGCGTCGCTCGGCAGAAATCAGCCCTCCTTGATCTTGGTGCGTAAGGGCGTCTATCGTGCTTGTGCAACAAGTGAAGATGTCGGCGGTGATGGTGCCGCAACGGCGGCGCGGCGATGAAGATGAAGACGATGGCGGTGCTTGTCGATGGAGATGATGAACTCGACACGTAACCATGGTGGCTTGGCGACGGCGTGGCCAATGCGAGCTAGAAGCTGTCGGTCATCGCAGCGCGAGAAGGCGCATGAGGCGCTTTGGAAGGTCGACTGTAAGCACGGCAGCACGGTGATACAACGGTTGTTGCTATTCGGTCATGGTGGCGGCGGGGCGGGCGGCAGCGCCGAGAGAGGTGGCAGCTACTTGACGATTGAAGTTGTGTACCATCGGCGGAGATGAAGCTAGAGCTGCGGCCGTTCGAAGAAGCTAGAGTGTAAACATCCGCGAAGATGAAGCTGAAGCATGTATTATCGCGGAGATGAAGTAGAAGCTGCGACATCCGAAGAGGAAGCTAGAAGTTATCGTCATCCGAAGTGAATTCTGTTTGCGTCGGTGGAGATCGGCATCATGACCTCGGCGGCTAGAAGCGGCTATGGATGAAGCTTGAAGTTGTCGTCATCCGCAAAGAGAAGACCTAAGTGTCGGTGGAGATCGGCATCACGACCTCGGTGAGCTAAAGCAATGTTCTCAACCGGAGCGGTTGGATTCATCAGTGACGTCATCTCGATCAAGTCGTGATATGTTGTTGGGATTATCAAGTTGAAGTATCCTCAAAGCAAGATGGTGGCGGAGTTGGACTCGACAAGGTAGAGCCATCTTGACGAGAACTAGCAACATCGAGCTAGACTTAAGAAGTGGCATATATTCAAAAGCAAAATGAACACCGAAATGAGTTAACAAGCATGAGTTATCTTCAAAGTGTAGACCGGACTATCATCTGGGTTGTTGCCCCACGATTGTTTTGCTTTCTTTACAATTTTCACCATAATGTCTCTTCCAAGAGTTCATATTATTTTTCTTTAATATTTTGAGCTTGATTTTGATCACCCAACTGAAATACAAATTAATGGCGACTTTGACCGCACCACGAAGGAAAAACACATATCATGGTGAACTTAGAAGATATCTAAGTTGCCTACGTACCATTTTGAAATGGATCAAGTCAAAACGTAGTTCAAAAGATCAACTTGTGTTTTAGGGTGCAGGTGCAGTTTATACTCATCGGGCGGGAGTAACATGCGGTTTAGGCTCATGCGTCATGGAGTCATCTTGCTCTTTTGTTGATTTTTTTTGTGTGACATGCGGTTTAGGCTCGTGCTTCATGGGTCAGTTTTGATTTTTGTTGATTTTCTTCATAGTGACGTGCGATTTAGGCAAATGCGTCATGGAGCATCTTTCTTTTTTGTTGGTTTTCGCTTTCTCAATTTTTTGACTTTTGCTTTTCTTCATGTTTTTTGTGTTTTTTGTCTATGTACATATATCTGACTTTTACCACTACACTTCGGAATAGTAGCATGACAACTTTTGAGTTGTTGCCTCAACTTCTATCGTCGCCCGTCGACTTGCACTGCTGTATTGGAGATGTGGTGAGATGAAGCCGCCTTTTAATGGTGATCCAACAGCGCTGCACAAATCCCGGACCCACTTTGGAATTGGACCACATCATCTTTCTTCTAAGTGAGGTTCAGTGTAGAGCTTCCTCGAGGGTATATCCGGCGTGACGACGAAGCTTATCGCTGGACCAAAATGCTTAGTGAGTCCGTTGTCGAAGATTCTCCATATTCGACGAAGATTACTTTGCCGGTCGAACAAACCTCAAGAGTGGATGAGTTGGTCTTTAGCATCGATCTTGGTCGGAGGCATCGTCAACCCTTCGAACAAGTCCATCTTGGTGGAAGACGTTTATTCTTCACAATGGAAAGACTTCAAGCTCTTTGTCATGCTCAATTACTTCTTCTTTTGTTGTCTTCGTCATATAGAATTTCGCATCGACAAAATCGACTCGGTCAGCACGTAAAGGCTTTTGATCGCCGACCACCATCCTCACGACATCATCCCGGCGATACTTGAGGCATTGATGCAATGGTAGAACGGACACCATTTTCGTGCAGCCACGGCCACCGAGAAGCATATTGTGAGGACGTCTTGCATCAATCACATGAAGTAGTGCAGTTGAACTCATGTCTTCCATCGAAGTTCAACCTTATGGCGCGAGGCCTTTGTCCTTCGTGGTTGAATCCTTGAATCATCAACCGGTTGGATAAGTCATCTAAGGATTTCCAATTGCTTCAACGTTCTTAGTGGCAAGATATTAACAACGATCCTCCATCGATGAGGATCCTATTGACTTTCGCTGCGTGGGTGAAGCAACTCACGAATAACGACTATTATGAGGCTCGATCCAAGCCGCAAATCCTCGTCGGAGAATGTGATTGCCGAAGACATCTTCATCATTGATCACAATTGACTTGACTTGTTCTTTTACCGTCTCAGTATCGCATAATGCCCCATACCTTCCATATGTCGTGATTCGGGGTGACAACATTTGTTGCAGCATTTTCTTCCTCGAGTGATATCTTCCCTTCTCGAGCTAGCCGCATGATCTTTTCTTTGAAGATGAAGCAGTCATGTATGGGATGCCCGATCAATCGATGATATTTGCAATATCTTGGATCTTGATTGTTTCGCTTCGTTTGGTCGCTTCACCGGTAGCTCACCAATCCTTCTTTGAGTAGGTCATCGAAGATCCCAGAGACGTCGGAGTCTAAGAAATGATATTGCTTTTGTTGCATTTCCTTAAATGTCAACCTTCTTTGCCCCATGTCTTGAGGAAAATTATGCTTGTCGTTTTTGTTGTCATCTTTTCTTAGAAACTTGACGAGTTGCTTTCGTCACCATTGATTCTTCTTTGGAGCATTGTCAAATGACTTGGTTCCTTTCCAATTCTGTCTCTCTTTAAACTTGTGAGGTTCTTGGATTGGAGCTCTTTGAATCGCTCACGCCATACTTAGCTCCATATCGTGAGCTCGGTGGCCATTCTTGAACATCTTGGGTTGAATTCTCGCAGAGGATGTATTGAAGCCCCAATGCATTCCTTGAATGCACATTTCGATTGCAGATGATTCGGATAACCTGTCCTTACAGTTGAGGCATAGGTTTCTCCCACTGTTGATGTAGTCGATCACCGCTCTTCTTTAAACCGACGAACTTGAGCTCCACCATCTTGTTATTGCTTCCCGTGCAGTAGAAGCGATTGAGGAACGTGGTCTCACCTACCTCCCAACTGTCAAGTGAGTTTGATTCCAAGTCCGTATACCGTCAAGGCATTTCCTTTGAGTGAGCGAGGCAATTGCTTGACGGGTGATCTCCAAATGTTCGGCATTGTTGCATGTCCTCGACAAAGTGAGCTACATGTTGCCTTGGATTCCTCTGCCATCAAATTGTTGGAATATGGTGTTGATAACCAAGAGGCATTCTCAAGTTGTCATCCTTTGGGTATACGACTTAGAGTAAATCAATGATGACTTGGAGTTTCCATCAAATTTGTTCTTCATGGTCACCTCGATGAACTCACGGGTTGGTGCGCCACGATGAAGCCATCATGAAGAGATTTGAAAGTTTTGCAGACGATTTTCTCTTGTCGTGAGTTTCTTGCTTGTCGTCGCTTTCTTCGCCGATACGTCTTTCACTTTCTTTATCGTTGATGTGGCTTGACTACTGTCTTCTCTCCGAGCTTTGCATCGATCTTGCTCTTGGATGTGTATGGTGCAAAGATTGACCAACCTTGTAAGATTTGCAGTTGTTCTTCCACGGTGGAAGTGTTTGTCGTCATCACAGGTGCCTCTGTAGTAACTTGTGATAGAATTTGAGATAGGGGATGTGAAGCTTTCTTGAATAGCCTTCTTCTTTTAAAGTGGCAATGTGTGCTTTTTCCCCATCGATGGCCGACTTCAAGTTTCTTGTTGTTTGGCTTTGCTTCTGGATGATAGCAACGATGCTCGAAGAAGCTTCCGAGCGACCTTCGTTGCATGTTGTTGGATGAACATCGTTCAAGATTTTGGAAGAGAGAGATTTAGAGAAGAGAATAATGAAAAAATAGGATTGATGAGCTCATACTTTGGAGAGCTTATAAGCTGTTGGAGTAGTTTTTGTTCATCTTTTAAATTGTTTGAGAACTTATTTTATCAAACACTTTACAAAGACTTATAAACTCCTGAACAATTTATAAGTTTAACCAAACACCCTCTTCATCTTGTATTTGGTCATTTCTCGGAGTAAATTAATGTCGTCAGATGGACTTAATATATTCCTTTTTTTTATGAGACAGACTTAAAAATATTCCTCAAGTCTCCATTCTTTGTATTTCACTCTGAATAATGCATGTCTTGCAGTTGTAAAGCTAGAGACGAGGGTCTCTCGGACTTGCATGTTTGAGGCCAAACAATCGTACTACTCCTTGATTTGCGATAACAGTGCGAGTTTAGTTCAATTAGTTAAGAATTAATAAAATTAGGATAAAGAAAACAATGGCGTGCTTGTTTGTTTCAAAATCTCTCTCTCTCTTGATTTGCTAAACTATTTATCGACCTTTCAACAAAACGAAAAGAACGAGACAGCATTAATTATTATGTGCAGGGATGAAATAGCTCATCTGTCCCCTTCACTGCAGAAAAGGGTCACGTAGGTTGTGGTGTGGTCGCAATGGCTGCTCCCACTTATTTAGGCATCACAGATCAGCTTGAATTGACTTGGCAATCTTACACTTTGCTTTACGTGAAGGGAACTGCCCCTTTACTCATTGTGATGTCAATAATGAATTTTATTTGAATCAAAATCAATAAATAAATAATGATTCTAGTTCTGAAATCGACTCATTAGGCGTTGAATCCGGATCGGACCCGGACCATCAATTATAGGTCTTAAGCGGCCCGGATCTGAGCGGGTCTGGAATCAGAATCGGACAAGAACCAGAATCAAAATCGTTGTTTTATAATTTAATGGGTTATGAGTAATTTCGAATCGATATGGATAAAACTAACTCATTGACAAACCTATTTAAACTTAGGCTTGTCAATAGACTGGTTTTACTCGGACCAGAACCAATAAATAAGTATTGGTTTTGATTCTGAATCAGAAACAGATCCGGATCGAACCGGACCATCAAACTATAGATATAAACGGTCCGGATCATCTAAACGATCCGGGTCTAAAGCGGGTCTGAAATCGAATCCGAAACCAGAACCAGAACCATTGCTTTAAAATTTAATGGGTTTGAGCGATTCTGGATCGGTTCGGATAAAATCCACTCATTGATATCCCTATTTACTCTCACTTACCTCATAATCGTTATTTTTCACAAATACTACCTAAGGTACGGTCTATTAATTAATTATCATGTATATATCTCAGATACTTGGGATTTACTAAGATTCATAGACTTGGTTTAAATTTCGGGCTGTTTAAAGTATGTTTGCCACTTTGTCTTACTTTTGTTTTTACATGCTTAGCATCAAATGATTGGGATCATTAGAAAAATATTAATAACTTAATACACAAAAGGAATGACAATGAGTGACTGCATGTGGTGATGGATTATTCCTTTCGCCACTGGGAACAAATTATTTAAGACAATTACGCTTTGTAAGTAATTAATAGAACTGATTTGTTAGAAGCTACTTTATTAGTTAGGGTGGGAATTAACTTCCAATTTTGGTAGAAATAGTAATCCTAAACAAGGAGTTGGTTGTAACATTAAAATCATGTTTTGCTGTCTGTGAACATAATTACTTATCACAGATTAGATGTCGCTAATAATTCTCATCATTATTTCGGAGATAAATTAAAATAATATATCGTTCATTTATTAATGTGAGAAAAGGAATGGGCAATAGGTAAATGCTACGTTGACCAACGTTGACGCCAAAATTTAGGATTTGTCTTCAAATTTAAGTTTGATAATTAAATTTGTTCCATCCGATGTCTGCTAGCATCAGCCCTCGTTTTATTTGGAAAATCTAGACGGTGGATTCGGTAACATTTGTTTGATGCTTTAATAGTTAATTGTATAATTTATACTATATAAATATAAAAAAAATACGAAGGCAATTGATTTAATTTAGTTCGTTACTGACATGGTTAACCAGGAGAAATTCTATAGAATATCTAAATATCTTTTATACGATAATATTTTATTAATATAAAGGGATATAGTACACCTACATATTCTATGGAAATTCCCTTAACAAGATACACTAAATTGCAAAAATCACATGATATTTTTTCAGCTAACCGTCCATTTTATATAGCGACGTCTCATGACTAAGCCAGCAAAAATGAATTAGTTTTATGTAGACGAAAAAGGAAAGCAAGCAACCATATTGTTATATCACAGATGAAAAAGACAGCGTCGCTGAAGTTTTTAAGGTTTATGTGAATGCAATTCCATGAAATAAAAATAAGATATCATAGCTGGTTGATTGGTCTGGGAAATTGTGGCCCGTAGCTGTAACGTCGTTACTTTTTCGGAATACCAAACACTACTCGTGAAATCACAAGCAGCTTTTGTACCGCCATCACCGTCGCAGCTCAGCGCCTCCACCGTTGCCTGTAGGTGAATTTTCCAATCGCCGAACATCATATGTCTGCGGCTGTCTTTTTTTAACCGCAAATTTTCCCTAATTGTTCGAAAACCTCAAAAGGATTGGTCTCAACTTTTCTCTATCATACTTAATACACCAACTAACTTTTTCATAATTAATATGGAACAAAGATAAAGCCCTTTTTATTTTCTTTTCAGGGTTCCTTTTTTGAAACTTTCAGTTCGGTAGCTGCAAAATTTGTACGGGCTTGGGCTCCGGTTATCTAGATCGAGCCCTTGGTTTTCCCTTCTTGCTTTTTCGTCCTAGTCTTTTCTCTTTATCAATTTTCCCTTCTTTTTGTCATGATTCGAAACATGTAGCTCTTTTACGCGGAATTTAGCTTCCGAGATCTGTCAGTGTTGAAATTCCGACTTTCAATGGGTAATGCTTTAATTAATTAGTGCATTACTGGGATTCTTTGATGCCGTGTACCATTATCGCATGCGATTCAGATAGAACAGGAGCTCAGCCGTGAGATTCATGTAATAGGAGGAAGATGATTCATGGAGTTGGAGTTATTTAGGCATTGAACTGTTAGTAATAGCTGTGGGTTTGTGTTTAGTGCAGGATCTGAATTCTGCGGTCTACGACTTGCTTATTGGGGTGGTCTTGCTGCTATTACACTCTAAACTTAGATAGTTGCCGGATTCGTTTTTTTGATACAAGTTATATTGAGGAGATTGTCAATTTATGAAACTTACCTCCCAAACCCTCCGAAAATTTTCCTCAACTGCGCAGATTTCACGTGTAAAGTGAGAACTCGAGCAGCCGCTTATGCCATGGGTGGGAAATGAATATCTTCAATTGGGATTGGCTACTTGAGTTGTTCTGCTTGAGATGATCGACCAATTTATTAATTTTGTCATTAGGCCGCCCAGGTATGTGTCCTACTTGAAGCTCATTCACTTCTTCCCTCATTTTTTCTTCCTGAAATTATACTTCCATATCACTAGCATGGCGAAAAATTTGTTTTGACCTTTGGGTTTCTGAATTGTATGAAAATACGGATTGAAATTGTAGTTAGTAAGTAGATATTAGCTCTGCAGCCCCGGATTTCTAAGCCTATCATGTTGCAGAGCTTGAAAGTACGGATTGTTATTGTAGTCAGTATGTAGATATTATCTCTACAACCCCAAATTTCTAAGCCTATGTGCTTTCTAGAGTCGAAGCCAAGTAATCATGTTGCAGAGCTTGAATGCAAAATAAACGTCTGCCCCACTGAAAGGGTTAAATTGCTTGGTCAAAGATGATATAATTGTTTTCAACCGTATTCTCATAATTGATCACTCAAGGAGCTATAAAATAGAATGGTGATATGTGTTCGTGCTGCTTTAGGTAATGTAGAAAAAAGAAGAATTAGCATAGCAAATGTGCAAGGCCATGGGATTGATTCTGTTGACAAGATACTGTCTATTTAATGAAGACTACTGATTGCATGTTCGCTTGTATTAGACTTTAAGTACGTCATGGGATCACTCTATTTTGGGCCTATTGATATAGTATGACTTCTGGATGCTTCAATGTATCACCAACTCGGACTTTTTGTGACATCGGTCTAATGCATTTTCATAATGATGAATTTGTTGTCCCTTTACGTCTTTAGATTGTTTTACTTGTCTTCGGACATACTTATCTTGGTGTTGGTTGATAGTTTAAATTTCAATTTCAGATTCAGAATAACCATAATTAGGAAATTCATTGCTGCACGTGCATACCTTTCCTTTCTGTTTTAACAACAGTTTGGGCTTCTTTTAGATGAGAATGGTCATCTGGAATTGTCATTATATTCTTTCCAAACCTAAACCATGACTAGTAGTGTAGTAATTTACTTTCTGAGATTACTCAAATTTCCTTAACTTGTATCATTTTACGAAATATCCATCTACTCATATGAGCAAGTTGCTACCTTTATTATTTTAATTTATTACCTCCACTTGCAATGGAAACAGGGCTGATTACAACCCAGATCAATATCTATGGGAAAAGGATTTTACTCTTGCAGGAAGAAAGTACACCAGAGAAGATGTGGAGGCAAGTATGGGCATCAGTTACCAAAATCTTCTCTCATACATTGAATCACTGAATGTTTGTTGTGCATTTCTTGACCTGATCATACTTAGTGTCTGATAGATTAGTTAACTTTTCAGCTTAATAATGAAAGGGGTCATACCTTAAGATGTAGCCATTATGCTCCTTCACAAGTCCCAGATGATTCACCTCTTCCTTGTGTTATATATTGCCATGGAAACAGGTATTCTGTCTTGTTCTGAGAAATTTATTATATTAGATGTACTTGCTTCTGCATATTTATGAACTGGCTTCTTTTCTGACTTATCTGCTGAGGCTGACCCATATAGTAAGGTATATTATGACTCTACCTGGATCTTTGATTTTACTACACATAGCCTTGATTGTTTTCAGAATCAAATTTTCAATTATCAACATCTTGCTTGTTTTGAGGAATCAAAACATTCTATAAAATAACCACTTTACTTTAGGAATGAGTTACTATAAATTGAAACTTCAACATAATAACTTCCAAACAAGTTTCATCCCTAACATATATACCTAATACCCAAAAAAGTCCAAAGCTTTGTGACAATTTGCTATTTGGCCAATTCTTTTAAAATCATCAATGTAGCCATGATTCCAACAATTAAGTGCAATCTTGGCCAATTTCTCATGCTGGAAAATCAGCTGCTATGCCAAATGACGTGGAAGATGCATGCGCATGCACACACACACACATATCTCATTTTAAGGTTATAAGGGGTTTTCTTAATGCTAGACTCGGTGAAGTGCACTTGCAATAGTATCCACCATCCATAAATACAAAAACGTCCACATGTCCACAAGTATATGCGCGAATGGACTATAGGTAAGACTGAATCTAAAGTGAGTTAGTTTTAGATGATGTGTAATTTGCACTATATCAATGCATTACTCTTCCACGTCATTGCACATGTCAAATAACTTTGGCTAGCCTAGCAAATTGGGCAAAATTTCACTGTCCAAATTATGGCTAAATCTGACAATTTCAAAAGACCTCACCAAAATTATTAGGCCTAACATTTAAAACCTTTTTACTGATATTCTGTTCTTTGATGTACTTTAACTTTACTATGAAGTGCTTTCTTGTGCAGCCGGGGTAATGCAGAACGAGAGACTTCGACTCATATGATGTAGTGAAAACTTAATTGATTTTTTTTCTTCTTATTGTGCAGTGGATGTCGGGCAGATGCAAATGAAGCAGCTGTAGTTCTGCTGCCTTCAAATATCACAGTGTTCACCCTTGATTTTTCAGGTTCTGGCTTGTCTGATGGAGATTATGTTAGTCTTGGTTGGCACGAGGTACTTTTCCTTTGCATCTTTTATCTGCTTTTCTATGCATTCCATCACTGAAGTAAAAGTTCCTGCCTTAATCTCAGAAAAATGACCTCAAGGTCGTGATATCATATTTGAGAAGCAACGACAAGGTATCTCGCATTGGCCTTTGGGGAAGATCAATGGGTGCAGTAACAAGGTTGGTGATTGATTATCTCTCTACCACAGATCTATTGGGCTGGCAAATCATCCATCATGCCCCTAACTTTTTCATATTTGTACTTGTTTACCACCGGCTTTCAAGTTCCCATTTCAAAAGTGAACGTCCAGGGAGCAGAGCTCCGTCTAGTTTTTCACTTTTTAATTCTTGCCCTTGTCTTCTGATTATCATCTCAGGTTTATGTTGTTTGAACAAGATATTTTTGTAACAACTGCTTTTGTCAGATTATTTTGTTATGATGTTTGTTTTCTGTTCAGATATTCAGTTATTATCAGATTGCTTTTGAGATGCTACCAAAAAGATAGTTGTTAGTTTGTTACATTTATAACCTTTCATCACATGTACTGTAGCCTTCTTTATGGAGCAGAAGACCCTTCTATCGCTGGAATGGTGCTGGACAGTGCCTTCTCTAATTTGTTCAATCTGATGCTGGAGCTTGCAGATGTGTACAAAATCCGGCTTCCCAAATTTACAGTATGGACTTCTGTTAATTTTCTTTGCAGTTAGCTGTCTCACTGCCTGTGTCTGTATGTAGTATGTCAGGAAGTCTAGTCTTTTGCTTTAATCAGTTTTTATTACCTTGAGAATTTGGATGTTTCCAGTTCAAATGTCTCAATTGTATGTGAAGTTTGGTTAGCAACCAACAACTCCTGTTATTCATTGGTATAGGAGTTAGCAAAACCATACTTCATTATCCTCTGTTATTTATTTTTACAGTTTACACAACCAGGATAGTCTAACTGATTGTCTTTGTTAGAGGCCGCTTTAGCTGTGTAAAGTTCTAGAATTTTGTAAATGATTTCTAAGATTTAAAATATTGATTCTACTTGATTAGTAATACACCTCGTCTCCCCATGCCAAATACAGGTTAAGATGGCTCTTCAATACATGCGACGCGTAATACAGAAGAAGGCCAAATTTGATATTACACGGCTTGATTGCATACAGGTCTTTACTTATCTATAGGAGTAGTGAGATTGTCAATTTTGGTCCTACCCTTGTTCCATACTGTCCAAGATATCTTGTTATTATAAATCTGTACTCTTGCAGTATTTATTGTGAGATGTGGGGTGCTGACTCTGATATACTTTTGCTGCTGATGCATTATATTATCCAAACTGACAGGTTGCTCCCGAGACATTTATTCCTGCTCTGTTTGGGCATGCTAAAGATGATAAATTTATTCAACCTCGGCATTCTGATACTATCTTTAATTCGTATGCGGTGGGTGTGGACACATTCTCTAGATCTTTATCATTTTCTGAATACTTTAACATTCTATGTAGTAATTTTTGGTCCTTTACAGGGTGATAAAAATATTATCAAATTTGATGGTGATCACAACTCATCTCGGCCTCAATTTTATTATGATTCTGTATCTATATTTTTCTATAACGTCCTCCATCCTCCTCGGCCTCCATCTTCATATGCAAAAAGATTGAGAAATACTATGATCTGGGAGACATTAAAGTTGGTGCTGGTGTGGAAGAGGTACCTCCTGCTGTATATCTATTCTTAAAATTACTTCTTTCACATAGTGCATGTCAATCATGTGCTAAAACATGAGAAATTAATGTCCTCGCCCTTGCTTATTGTGGAACTTTTATCTAACCTTTTGGTTTGTTTTTGTACCTAATTTTCAAACTCATATGGAAGCACTGTCTGAGAGACATGCTATGCTGAAGCTGTGAATTAAAGAGATGTGTATATGTGCGTGTATACGTTATTAGTATGTTATTTTAAAAAACTAGTTTCAGTCAAATATTTCTCGTCAGTTATATGTTATTTTCAATTACACGTCCTGAAGTAATGAAACTGTAGTGTACAACTTGGTAATTAACACGTCCTTGTATACTTCGCTTTAATGGCTATTACGCACTGTGTTTTCTTGACCCGAGTCTTCTGTATGTGCTTATCTAACTGTTATGTTTTTCAGGATATTTTTTATGAGATAATAGCTGGGCTTCGCAATGTAAGTGCTGATGCACCTAGTTCTTCTGCTGCACCTTGTAGCATTCAATCTACAAAATCTGTGGGTGAACTACTCTCTGACATAGCACCTGTCTGTAATGTAAATTTTTAAATCTCTCTCTCTCTCTCAATCTCTCTCTTCAACTGATCTGTCTTTGACACTTTGAGTTTTAGAAGCATAAACACACAGACACACATATACAATGAAAATTCTGCTCGATTTCACAATATATTATCTTATCTAATCATCAGGCTTCAGACCTTTCAGATGTTACTTAAGATTGTTACGATATAAAAAGCTGCATTTTTAAATTCATGTGATTATTGCAGGATGCTTTGACTTCTGGAGAAGCCGATCTTCTAAGCGGCAATAGCACATCACCTCAAGAGGTACTTGCATCTGAACCTGCTTCAACTGAAGCATCATTGCACTTGGCTTTTCTCCGAATCTAAAGCTCTTAAATTCAATTTCCAGGACAAGCAAACAGGCCAAAATGAAGAGTGTTGCTCCTACACGAGCTCAAACAGAGAAAGTTGGGGAAGATGCTCGTCTCTGGGCAGCGACGATCTACCTTCTATGGAGACAAGCATCAGTAACTCCGACCAGGTATCTTTTCATACCTCTCTCATTTCTCAACATCGAAAAGGCTAAAATGTGATTTGCTAGTTATTTTAGAGCTTTGTTTTTGCCATATCACATGTTGATATTTCCTTATTTATTTTTTAGTTCTCGCTAGAGGGCTGCATCCAGCAATTAAAAATTACTGATCAAAAATCATTATAATTACTGACCGTTCAAACTTTGTCTTGAGTTTTGTTAAATTTTATTTGGTGGTTCCATTTCATCATTTTGCTAACAATTTTTTTACTTCAAGTTACAGACAACTATAAAGGTCCTTGCCACACCTCTTCGAAATCCAGAACAAAGTACACTAGACTCTCCGAAGGACGATACCAAGAAGAAGAAGAAAAAGAACAAAGCTAGTTCAAGCACAAAGAAGTCGAAAAGGGAGAAATTCGAAAAGCTGGAGGCACTGAGCCAGCGCATTCGTCTTTGCATCTTGAAGAGAGTTAATCATAGGAGAAACTGCTCGACGTGACTAACCCTCATTGTAGAGTAGGATGTTGCTTTCTTAGTCTTCTATCTCTCTCTTTTATCCTTGTTGTACTTTGTTTTCTCAAGAAAAAAGCCAAGTTTGTTATGATGTTAGGAGGCTACCCACTTTGCTTATTGCTTCTCAACATAATCTCTTCATGCTGCTGCAGTCTCACTCTCTCACAACCATTTTAACCATTCATTTTCTATTACGCCCCAAGTGTTCTGCAAATTGAATTCTTCTGCGTTCCTTCCATACTTGAAAAAGGATACAAACATCAATTATTATTATTATTATTATTATTATTATTATTATTATTATTATTATTATTATTATTATTATTATTGTTGTTGTTGTTGTTGTTGTTGTTTGAAGGAAAAGAAACTTGCGTTTGCTCCATAAGAAGTCAAGTTAAAGAGCAGACTTTCTAAGCTATATTAGCAGAACGATTAAACTGAATACTCACCCACTTAGAACCAAAGTTTTAAGTGTAGTCAAACTGAACACTCGGCCACTAAACCTATCAGCTTACAATCTAGATAACCTTCATGTAGTTATATATATATATATTAGACACTACAGATACATGGTGACAACTAAATAGCCCAAGATTCGGAATTACATACTACCGGAGAGCTTTTCCAATTGGCTTTCATCGTCAATGGGTAGTTCTGATGAATGATCGAACACCTCACTTGTTAAGAAAAGGGGATGCGGCTGTTGGTAAGGAGCGTTGAAGCTCGACTCCAGTATGGAATGGGAGAGAACCATCTCTTGTTTAGTAAACTCCACATCACTGCTCCCACGTTTCTTTTTCGCTGGCCTCCTGTTAGGGCTCTCAACTGGTGAACTTGCCTGACAGCTGGAATCAGGGGTTAGAGGCTCGTGATGAGAGGACAAGGATTCATCAAGAGAAAAACTCTTCACAGAAGCATGGTCGTTGGCAGGCTTGTCCACAAAAAGTGATTCAGATGTTGGAGCCGGGGTTGCAGGGTCAGTTTTATTATCGGATTCTGGGCAAGCGTCGTCTGTCTCGGGAGCTGATGCCCCTGAGCCAGGCGCTTCTGAAAGAACTCCGCTGATGCGCTGCTGTTCTTCAATAATTTTTTTAAGGTACTTTCCTTGGGCTTCTATCCTTAACTGTAGCTGTCTTTGCACCTGTCAGAACCATTAAAAGTCTCATCAAAGAACGAATTTTCACAACCAAAGAAGCTAGCCCTCCCAAAAGACTTTGTAAATGCACGGGCTCATGTGGTAAAATGAAAAACCGTGCAGCTTAAATTCATATGAAGAACAGCTGCGGTGCCTGCACATCTCAGTATCTTTTGAATGAATTTCTAACATACGGTGCTGTAGCTAGTCATCTAAATCCAGCTATATCTGAAGAGAATCTTATATTGATGAATCAATTCTTGGGGTTACAGATGTGAGTTATCAAGATATCTCCCATATAACCAAATTAGCAAAAAGTAAAAAATAAAACATAAAAAAATAAAAATAATATACCTCTAACTGCTCATGCAGTCGCTTTTGGACCTCCATTTGCAGTTTGAGTGCTTCAGTTATTTGCATTCCACTTCAAAAAAGGAAAAACCTCTTGTTTAAGTAATTAGTTTTTAATCATACTAATGAAGTAGCATGGGGATGAGGGTATAGAGTGTCCAGTTAATCAACATATGAGAAAAAATAATGAACGAATTACCAGATGTCCTCTAGTTCTATAAAATAGTCATGAAGATTAATACATGGTTCAAGTGGATATTGACGATAAGAAAACGAATTCTACTCACGATGAACCATCCAAGCCTGAAAGCACATCCCCTGATTCTTTCTTATCAGTTTTTTTCCCTTATCAGAAAATCAAGTAAAACTTATCAATACTGGAATACCAAAAATTCTCAAAATTTGGAGAAGTTTCAAGAACAAAAATGACAAATGGACTAACAGCTAGGGCATAGCATATAAAACCACATTATTATAACCTACCATCAGAAGAAGAATCTGGAAGATACTTAGCCAGCCGGTACTTCTGTTTGAGACAATAAAAGTTAGTCAAGCTGTGAAGGAGTTAAATATACCAGACACCAGCACAGTGAAAACAGATGGAATTCCAGGGAATGGATACCTGCAAGTGGCTTTTCACATGGTAAATTGTTAGCCCTTGAACTCCCATAACTCGGAGAACGCCTTTAGGAGTAGCTCCTGAAGACAACAAGAAAGCATGATAATTTTTTCTACATGATTGAAGACTGTTATAGGCCTTTTCCATCAAATTCCTAGAATCCGTTATTGTTATAAAACTGCAGCAAAATTTTCACTTATTCTAGAGAATTACACAAGGTAAACAAATTGAATGTCTTTCCTCTATCAGGACAAGAGGAAGCAAGAAAGGGTTGCTTCATGTGTAAAACTCACTGCTACACGTTTCCCCAGTTCTACATACTTATCACCAACAAACCTTACTTGTTTCTAGAAATAGAAATATCTGTCCCTTAGCTACAACCATAAACTCAAGCTTTTACTTTACATCAGCAAACAATGACAAACAACTCTGAAGAAGCAATGCTACCTTTTAATGAATGGGTAAAAGCTAAATTAACATTTTCTGTTTTTTATACCTGTGGCCTTTACTACATCTTTTAAGTTGTTAAGTACTTATTACTTTTTCTTTTCTTTCCTCTCTGCTGTTGGGATCGATGTGAAACTAATGTTATGAAGTAAAGAGAACTCACGATCTGGCCCACCAAGCTGTGCTACAGCATCAACAAACCGTTCATGAAGCTCATGTGTCCAGCGGAGCCGCTGCTTAGATGCCAAACTTTGATTGTTGCTCCCACTGTTAGGATCCATTGTGCTATCAACACAGTCTAACGGCTGACTTCAACAACTGGATTGCTGTGAACTAGGAACACCCTTGGGCTGATACATATTTCATTAACATATGGCAGGAAATAAATGATGAAATCAATATAATAAAACTGAACAAGTGCAGCAATCTTAAGATAATTGATGATCTGACAAAGACTAACACTAAAGAATAGCATCAATAAACATAATAAGAATTTCTTGATTATCATTAGTTGGAAGTAGTGCAAGACCATTCACTTCTCCTTTTCCCCTCCACGTGAGCATGGTGCAGAACATACAATTATTGCAACCAAAACAATTTTATTATGATTAAAACATGAAAATATGTTATCGTCAGTAAGTTTAATCCGTAGACACAATTTTATTCTGAAAACAGTTAATAAAGCAACCTAATGTAACAAGCTTCAAAAAATTTATTTTACAAACCTAAAAAAGTTAATAGAGCTCATCCTCTTTATGAATAAGTAAACCAAACCTAAGTGGACTTACAGTTAACCACTAGTGTCAAGAGGTTCACTTGAATTCAGTAATCTCAACTTCTCAAGTAATCTCGATGAGTTATAAATAAGCTGTACTGTACACGAGAAAAAATAAATGAAAACAATTTCAACAGATACATAAAAATACAGATATATATATCAAGTACCTAGTTTCTATGACCTTTCATGCAGCAGTTGATATTGGTCGGTGACCTGAAACATACCATCCACTCAAAGTGATGGACCAGAAACCAGGAGAAAGATACAGCGCCACTCAAAAAGAGAAAACACTGCAGTAAATTGCACTATTTTGATCCATTAAGTCCAAAGAATGTCTCCGAAAACATGAAATAGAGTGCAATTACACCATTAAAATCAGAAGCAATAACTATGGTGATTTCCAACATAAGATCAAATCAAGGAGAGGGTCCCAAATTTATTGGAAAGCTGCTGTTGAACAAGTGGTAAGACAAAAATGAATATTAATCAAAAACAGATTTCAGCTGCGTTTTAAGTTATCTTGCCCGTTTGCTCCTCACAAGAAAAGAGGAATAACGAACCACAAAAATCACATAATTATGGCCACATACACATAATCAGACGATTTTGCTTTGTTCTTCCAGAGAAAAAGTAATAATTTGCAGTGCGCTCAGAAATTAACAATCCCAAAATCCAAATGCTCCACACAAATCGAAAAGGTGTTGACCACCGATTGCGTGTAACTAATCCCAGAAAAGCAGGTGCATAATTCAAACAAGAAAAACACAATATAACCACGGGTAAAATTAGTACCCAGATCTACGAAATTCGAAGCAGCGATCCTCCAAATCTTCCACGAACACCACGCAACCATGCCAAAAATCCTGCTGCTAATTCGAAGCTCAGGAACCGAAAATCCTCGGGAAAAATATCAAATAGAGTGGACAATGATAGGTTATTTAATTAGGCGAATTGCAACCAGTGTAATTAATGAAGGCTGATGATATTGAGTACTGAGCTGAAATATGAGCGTTAAAGCCTATGGGGCTCTGAATTACTACAAAAGAATTACTACATCCGTATTTAATTTTATTTTTATTCATCCATAAAAATATTTATGTTTCTTTTATAGACATAATTGGTGGAGGACTCACATTTTTTACTCAGGAGTTCAAATAATTATGTTTTTATAGATCTATAAAAATAATTTTAAATTAAAATTTAAAATAAATAATAATTTTAATAAAATTATAACACCAATTACATTGTAACGTGATATTAAAAAGATTAATGTTGAAAATAACCATTTCATAACATTTCTTCTTTATTCTTTGAGGTTTGATGGAGTAGCTCTATTAAATAAATATAAAATATCCACAATAAAATATATTTTTATACGAAATATTTTATTTACTAAAACAATAATAACAAAATTCAAAATGAACTCTAATTTTTAATCTCTAAATTGGGAAGAAGGAACTACAAATAGATTATTATTGAATTTGAATTTGAGTTCTTCATCATGTAAATAATATAAAACTTAAATATCTTTCTAATTCATGACATGTTATTAAACAAGAATCAAATGATAGAATAATATAACAATACGCAAAGCTCAAATGGTAAGATATCAAGTTTCTCATTAGAGAATAAATATTGCAACACTTGTATATAAATGAAAATTGTATTATTTATATTCGAAACATCGTTGAAAATCAAATGTAACATACTAAGTATTTTATCAAAGAAACTTAACACCAATATTGACAAAAGAAAAATCAATTTAATTTTCTATCACATAAAAAACAAATATCCAAGGAATAAGAACGAATAAGATTGTTTTTTTTTCAATTGGCATGCTTGGTCTGCTTCGGTTTGTGTCTATTTATTTATTGTTTCTTTAAATTCAGATATATGAAATTAATTTTTGTTTAAGCATGAGAAGGGGACAGATTGTTCTCCGAACTTGGAAAGCAAATTCGAGCATGAAAATATAATTCTATATTTTAATTGATTGATGACTTTGCAGGAGTCTAGCCTATAGATAGGGGATTACTACACTTCATAGCTACACTGATATATTCACATTAGACAATATTATAATAGTTAAATCTCAACCATTGATATAGCAAATCAGCCAAGATTCATTCCTATTTCCTACCAAATTATTTATTCCTACCGATATTCCATATTATAATAGTGCATCCATCTCAATATTCATGTCATGTTTTTTTACACATATGTTAAGAAAAATTATATTTTGTATATAAAGTAATATATGTTACAAAATTCAAGACTTTTTAATATCAACTGCTTTGTTTTTTAATGGAATAACACAAAACGAAAATGAAAAGACGGGATAATAAATTTAATATATTTAATATAAAAAACTGAAACTAGCTTACAATTTTTAGTAGCTGACACATCCGACAAGAGATGTATTCTTTAAATAAATAAGAATATGTTTCTACTAATGGAAGAACTAATACAATTTTACAACGAATATATTTAATATAAAAAAACTGAAACTATCTTACAATTTTTAGTAGTAATATGAAGGTAACGGAATTTCCTTGAAAAATCGGTGAATATTAGGTAGTAATAATAATCTATGCCAAAAGAGTATTGAAAAATATCAATAAAATATGAAAATGATTAACAGGGGGTAGGAGTTGGGGGTTGGTGGGGTGGGGGGGGAGGAGGGGCCATAATTACAAACCATCGATTCATCAATTCCAAAAAAAAGACTGTTGTTCCGACGTGGGTCGTCCATTGTCAGACACCTATTCAACCAATCAATGATCGCATCGCACAAACACAAATATTCATTTTATTTAATTTATTTTAAAAGTTCATATTTTTTATTTTTAAAAATATCAATTATTCTCGATCTATAATTTATTTATAAAAAATTATATATAATCTATTTTTAACTCATATTATCTATTAATATATTTATTTATTATTTTTATTTATTATAATTTATTAGAATTTATATCATCAAAAATAATACAAATTTTTAGTAGATAGAGAAAAATTTCTATATTAATACTTTACATGTGAGATACCACTTGTTGATTTTTATTTATACACGTATATAAAGAGGACTCGGGTAAAAATCTTATCTTTTTGTAGAGTAATTATAGATGTTCTGTATTTTATTTATTTTTTATTTACATTCGATATGTATAATAGAAATTTTTTTATAAAATATATAGATATATTATATTATCTTTCATATGATAATATTTTATTTTGTAATAATAGTTGGTGCCCAAAGAAGTGTCACATCGTCACTTCCGAAACATCCAATGGTTGAACCTCTATCTATTGAAAAAGAGTTCAATCCTCATATCTTCTTTTCCTAACTAAAAGCTAAACAAAATTGTCACGTCAAAATATAGTGCTACGTTACTTATATATATGATTGATATGTTGGTTGATTATGGTCACTTAATTTCTATAGGCACATGTGATATTCAGTACACATTTAACTTTTTTTAATGCTTAATTCATACCTCAACAATTGGTATCGAAATATTCGAATTTACAAACTATGTGAAATCGAAACTTATATTCTTTTAATTGTCTCTTTGAAGTTCAAGAAAAAAAGAAATAAATTAAATATTAATTTGTAAGTAATTTGTAAATTTAATAACTTCAATGATAATTTATGTATTGTACAAAAACTAATATTAAAAAAATACTAATATATACTTTCATTTCTTTTCGACACACTATTTAGGATAATGATATAAAATGGTTAAAGTGATAAAATATAAGTATGATCCATAACTTTTGAATAGATAATTAATTTCTACAAATGAAACAGATCATTTTAGATGAGATAATTCAAAAATAAATATAAATCATATTGAATAGGACGCAGAGAATATCAAACATCAACAATACTCACAAGTCACAAATATCCAAAAAAAACTATATGGACACAAATAAAGTAGTGAAGTACTTAGACGTGAATAGTGCGACCAACCCTACCATTCGAAGTCGGAAGGAGTCCGTACGTGAGGCTAAAAAAGGGAAATTCAGCAACCAATATGTTTGCTGGCGAATAAAACTAAACGTGCCCGCGGTCAGAAAATGGCTGCCCGGGCAACGCCAAAACGGATGGGGAAGATGACAAAAACAACGACGCTGACCGGCCCGCGGAATCTTCTAGGTTATATTCCGTGCTGGGGGGGCTGGGGGCCTTCCTTGTATGCAGAACAACCTGCTCTCATTGTAGTAATCTAACCTATCAATTTTTTCTCTTTATTTTATTCATTTGGTTTCACAAAATTATTTTATATATCTTTTTCTCGTGAATTCTATTCGTGACTTTGTTAAGACCAAACTCATGATAGATTGTTGTCCAATTATCTTTTCCCATCTGTGTTATTTTATCTTCTCAGATATTTTTAAACTGAGAGAGTGAGATGATACTTTGCAATTTACATTATTTTTTTACTCAACGAATGCTGAACCTCTATTACTTAATTCGAACAAATGTGTCGCTATGATTGGTGGATTGAGTAACAGCCAATTGCAAAACGTATTGGGTTGAGGATTTTGTAATTGCAAAAAAAAAAAAACGTAATAGCTGTTCCAAAATGGAAGCTCTTTCCTGGGAATCCCCACACCTCAGCTCTATGAGAGTGTGAGATGGTAATCACGGTGACTCAATGGTTAAAAAGTTATGAGGACTTTTATCTAGTGTTCATAAAGAACCACCCTAAAGAGGATGAAACTCCCACAATGTGGCTGCTATGATTCGATCCTTGGTCTTTGTTTCAAATTGTTAATTCATAACCAACAGAGCTTACGTCCGTAGGAAAAAAAACGTAATTGCTGTGTAAACACTTGGTGGGTGGAGGCTTCTTTAACTTTAGGTCTTTGTATATTTGCAATCGTCTTCTCTTTCTGTCTTTGCTTTGTTCAATCATCATCACTCTCCTTTCCCTAGCTCTAAAGGAATTACTAAACAATGCTGATATAAAACATAATAAATATTATGTAAATTACGTTAGAATAAATCTTTGGGAATTCAGTCAACTTCTTCTATTCTTTGGTTTCCAAAATAATAATTCTAATAACTTGATTAATAATTCTATATTTTATTTTTTGAATCACGTCGATCACTTTTTCCAAGGAATCATAATATTAATGTACATTATTTGTTAGCAATTATCTTAGATTATTAATTCCGACAATAGTATATAACGAATAAATTATTCCTATAGTTATCAAATATAATTATTACTATTACCCTTCCATACCCGCGGACCGGAAGCCATGACAATTGGGAAAGTGAGGGAATGCATTAAGATATGTTTGCTTTTGTATCAAATAAATACCTTTCCTTACTTTAGAAATTATACTCCTCGTTTCGTGTTCGCTTCCTTTGTTCTCATTTCAACTTTTTAGAATTTCAAGTTATCCATAAATTAAGATAGTTTGTCCCTTTAGGTATTTTTTACACAACAAGATTAATTCCAACAGATCATATTGTGAGTACTTGGGCTATTTTTTGTACCAAAAGTTGTCTAAATCCTAAAGGTTATTACTATTTCGGAAATTATTTTTATGTTGTGTTTATAATCATTATAAATGAAACAATTTTTATATCGGGACAATATTTCTAAATTTGATATGTATAAGTTATATTTCGTCGAGTTTTGATGGAAAATAACTTATGTTATTTATAAGTAAAAATTAAAAAAACGATTTCATATTTGACAAGGGTTCAATCACCATGAGTTGTTAACCATGATGGAGCATGGTGATAAAAGAAAACGATGAGGCTAGGATTCAGCCATCAGATGGCTCAGACTATGGACATCAAATTCTCAATCAAATTTCAATTTTAACATCGAAATATGGACTTCAAACTTGCGCTAAAAACCCTAGCGCAGAGTTGTGCGCCATCCAAACTCCGTTGACCAATTACTCCAATGTTTAGTGTCTAAGTGATAAGAAGATACTGTGGAAAAACTATCAAGCGATGTCATGATGCTATGAAACATTTACGTGGTAAAATATAATTGTTAACGACAGTGATAGTTTGCATAATAATTTGTAATTTCACATAGATTAAGATACAATTGTAAAAAGTATTTTCTCTAAATATCCCAGTTTTTTTACTTATTATATAAATACTGAAAAACTTTTATGAACAAGAGTAAGAAATACAATAGAATAGTCTAACAACGAAGCACTATTTACTTGGCTTTTCCTACTGTCTAACCATTTGCCAAGTGCCGGCCTACTTCCGACCAATTCTTATAGTGCCGACTGCCGGCCTACGATTACTAGAGTGACTGAGTCCTCACTCCAATTTCCACACTTTTCATCGGAATATCTCTAAAATAAAAGGGAGACATTCAACATTATCCCTTGGACTTGTTTGTTTTCATTTTTCAAGAAAAAGAATTTCCCTCCTCAAAAGAAAAGGGGTGGCAAAAAGCAAAAATAAAGTGTGGGGGGGGGGGAAAATGAAATTACAATTAGAAATAAAAAGCCAAAAAACACACAAGGCAAAGATCAGTCAAAATAAATGTACAGGCTACAGCGAGCAAAAATATAAATATTCTATATAAAAGGGAATGATTAGTAAGACTAAAGATATCCATTCCTCCTATAATAAATGCAAAGTGCACCAAAGATTCAATACTGAGAAAATCCAACTGAATGTGAGCAAATGAGAGAAGTAAAAAATGGCAACAATAAAAAGGAGAAATAAAGACTTATATTAAGAGGAAAGTGGTCCGTTCTTGAATGAGAAATACATCTTCAGCTTTTATTTACATCTTGAGATGAGTTAAACCTAGTAAGTTTCAGTCACTTCCCAATAACAAGCAATACAACTCAAATGGCAACACCTAATTAGAACAGTTTTATACACCACATCCTGCTATTCCATGGGAACTAACTCGTACTAAGTGAGGGGCGTACCCATCGGACTCGCCGCCCCATATGAATGAGTTATTTGTCGAATCCACATTCAGCAATGCTCTCTTTCCTCCAGGAGGTGACCCTTCTGGAGGCAGCCCAACAGGGCTCTCATGGGAAGTCAGGCAGCTCTCGGTGGAGCAATCAGCGCGTTGCTGTTGATGGAGATTGGGGGTCAATTCTAGAGTGCCAGGGACTCCAAACTCGTCTGCGGATTTTGAAGGATACGAAACAGTTGGGTTCTGAGAGCCATTAGGGGACGCCTTCATTCCTTTCCCTTGATAGCCATCTCCATTGTTGTCTGCGACTGTTGTTCCAAGAATCTGATCAGCCAGCATCTTGCAAGCTCTTTCGAGCATGGCCAAGTATCTCCTCTCGGCTTCTTGACGGATCTGCAAATGTTTTTCAGCCTGCATTGCGTCATGCAGAAGAATTGGTTTTTAATTTGAAACCTCAGAAATCTTCACTATTTGATCACAAGAAAGGCGGATTAGGGATGCTTACTTCGACTTGCAAATGTAGTTTGCTCTGAACTTCCATTTGTGCTCTTAATGCCTCCTTGACTTCATACCCCCTGTGCACACTAGCTTCTAAAATTTGGGTGGCAATGAATTGAAATTTGAAGCACATAATGCACGGCTTCTTTATTAGGAGAATTCAAATCTTACTCATTAATGTCGGATGCTTGTAAGTTTTGAGGAGAGTTGCTGACACGAGGGCTATCCAAAAGGTACGCACCTGAAAGTCTCATCATTTGGAAACGAACAATCAAATTATTATAGCGAAATAGGAACAATTCCTGCTTAAAACCTAGCCCAATTTATTATGAAAATAGTCAACATGCAAGTCATTTTGGTTCGACAAATATTTCCATTACTGTCCATCTATGTAGTAGAGTCAATTGGATTACTTGCATAGTCTTCACTGTAGCATGGTGCAATCTAAATTCAAACTCACGCAATGATTCATCAATCCAATTCACCAACCAACTCATGTTAGGTGGACCAAAGAAAGGGACTTGATCTAATTCAGTCAACGAGGAGTACTTGATCTAATTCAGTCAACGAGGAGTCAGATGACCCGGTCAGAAAGTAGACCTTGTAGAAAACTTCAAGGGTGAGACTTCTAGTGATAGCAAGCACCACTGCTGGATGACTCCTTTACTTTAGGAAGGAAAAAAGAGAAGAACGGACTCCATGACATATCCGCATCCATAGTCTCAATACTCAAAGACTTCATATTAGAACTAATTCAAATGATAGTGACATAGCCTAAGGTAACAGGACCTACCATCTTTTGAAGCCTCACCAAGTTCTTTCCCAGACTGCTTTCCTAATCTGTATTTCTGCAAGGAAGTATGAAACATGATGTGACACAAGTTCAAAGAGTATGAAAGAAAACAAGCTTAGTGGGCATACAAACAAATGATTTGGCTAATCAGAAAAAAAAGAAAAAAAAATAAAC
This sequence comes from Salvia rosmarinus, assembly GCA_036937905.1. Lineage (NCBI taxonomy): Eukaryota > Viridiplantae > Streptophyta > Magnoliopsida > Lamiales > Lamiaceae > Salvia > Salvia rosmarinus. Next base: position 72,822,608 of record CM072820.1, on the reverse strand, counting down.
CTGGAGATGGCTCTTTAAGTGAAACAAAGTCAATCCCTTAACACCCATTGTACGCATTATAGCCTTAGGAGTGGCCTCTGCATGAAAGAGCCAAGCTGAGTCACTTGAAAGTCCGTGGAATCTGTAAGTACGAGAAGTTGAAAATCTACAAAGCCTGTACACAACACAGAGCATCACAGAAACACTTCTTTTAAATTGCTCTAAAACAGGTTCATGAGTAGACAGTATTGGTCCCACTGACATTATACAGATGTAAGAGACCAAAACAAACACCTGCAATGGCATGTAATGCAGCCTGCCTTGCAAAAATACAGCAAGGTTTCCTAGCTTAACTTGGTAATTTTGGAAAGATCCATCGCAACTTGTATAATTTTGCAAGATTGGTGAAACTGTTTGGAAATAATGGCTTACATGAAAGGAATGAAGATCCGGATTAAAATCTCTCATGATTTTGGCCCAAAGCAGTACCTTTGAACTCCATTCCATTCTCTCCCCCTAGTAAGGGAGCTCTTATTCAAAAGCAGATTATAATGTATTGTTTTGTACCCCTTTTTTTTACAAAATCCTATTGTCGACTGGGTTAGTAAGGCCCTCTATAAGTTCTATGCTGCGTCAGGGGGAAGGAAATCTAGGATCAAGTGGGCTAGCGCCGCTTCCTTCAGACACCTTTATTCCACTTACAGAAGATTCAGAAGAGAACCTGCCAGGGGATCACAACCCCTTGTCTATCAACAACAGTCTAGAAGAAGAATAAGAAAAACAATGAGCTTACATGGATGGAAGGATCCATCGCAACTCATATGCACAACGGAACTGGAAGAGTTCTTCCAACATGAACAACTCAGACTACCTTACATGACTAGCCACTAACAATCAACCTTCCATAGAGCTTCTCCCACCTTGTGAGAAAGGGGAAGACAGCTGGTCCATCCGTATACACACCTAACTAAAAATCACACATCAACAAGGGCACCAATCAGTTTGCCCGATGATGGTTGATCTTTTGGTGGGTGGGGGGTATGTTGGATTTCGTAATGGAACTCGGGAACAAGCTGAATTAGAGCTAGATTACTACTCTCTCAGTATTTTCGTATACATACTGTAGCAATGTGAGTGAACCGTTGACAGAGAAATGTATAACTGACTTAAGTAAAACATATCAGCCATTTATAGCAGAACAGAGCCAATCCCTTCCAATTCGGACATGTTAAACAGCTTAGGCATTAAATATATGTCTACAGCCACCAATTTTTGCAATGTCACATTGCTAACACATGATGCAAACCTTTCAGGAAAGCATCAGCAAAAATAGCACAACTTGCCAGCATCTATCTTTTCTTTTGCTTACAAGCTTCAAATAAACCGTATTCTCCCTATTCTGAAATTTCAAACTTCATATTACCCTTATTACACAACTGCACATGTTTATAGCACTCCACAAACTCAACAGCACAAACAATCTACAGATTCAACCATTCACCGGTACAAACACACATCATTAAATATCCATAAAGTTCCGCTACCCGTACCAATTGCCAATCAATTCAAAATGTCCCAAAATCAAACAAAAATAATAATAAAACAAAAGAACAAGTTAAAAAGAAGTAAAAAGGGAAAGGAATGCTGACTGCTGGCGCCACCGAGCTGAGTGACGGCGTCGATGAATCTCCCGTGGAGGTCAGCGGTCCAGCGGAGGCGGGGCTTGGGGTCGGAGGTGAGCACCAAGCAGGGGTCGCCGCCGCCCCGTTGACCGTAGCCACCGCCGTCGGGGACCTGGATGTTTTCTTGAGCTAACATGGCGTCGCGCGGCTGAATCAACCTAGGAAACATCGGAGCGGCGGGCGTCGGAGGTGTAAAGCGAGGAGATCTTGCTTTGGTTTGAGCGCTTTAATAATCTGGGTGATGAATAGACAGGGCTTTTGGTTCTTGGAATAGTTTATTGGCTGCATATGCCATAGCTTAGCTTTATTTTTGTATAGCAGAAAGTAGAGAAATGATGGAAATGGCAAAAGTTTTGACTGCCTCGGCGACTAAGGCCCTACCTAATGCCCACGATTTAACCCCACGGTGAAATTGGAGGCTCTGGCTAGCTGGATCACGGGTAAGAGGGAGAATAATTGAAGACAGATTGCCCAGAACACTGTATATATCTCTTGCTTTTAGCTTTCATGTTGCTTGTAATAAAAACATGTTGATTTAGATTAGATTTCCATATCATCCATAACTCGATTCTATCATCATTTTATAATTAAGATCACTTGTTAACTAGACATGTCACTCATATCAATCTACTTGATTTCAAACCAACTTTATTAGGCTACTGGGTTATTCAATATGGCCAACTAGACTGATTCTTTTATTATAAAATTTTCGCTTTAACTTTGAAATTTCAGTTTTCAATTTAACCCAACTTTATTAAACTATGATGTGAAAGTTTTGATTATTAACTAGGCAACAAATTATAAAAACAAAGCAAAACAAATTCAGCAAGACCGAATTAAGAATATTGGGGGTCTGAGACAATTCTAAAGAACTTAGCTTACATGTAGAAAAAGTAGTACAAAAATAAAACTCATTTCATCCTTGTTGTTCTCTCGGTTGCAAAATTATTTATTAAGATTTTATAATCAAGATGTTCCAACATATTAAATGTCTAAGATTTTATTAATTTTAATTTTTAAAAACTTTTTAGGATATGACTAGCAATATTTATAAGCACTATAGGCATTGGGGACTGAATCCAACTCTTTTATAAATTTAATATATCAAAGGTGTAATTGTTTTTATTTTTTAATTTTTTCTCAATATGACTTTTAGGTTTGAAAATAAATCAAGACTTTTAGGTTTGAAAATAAATCAAGACTTTTAGGTTTGAAAATAAATCAAGTCCTTTAAGATCTAAATATTCTTCAAATCTTAGAAAATTTTCAAAGTTCAAATATAATTTAGTTCACGTAATCTAAAGTTTCAAAAATATTTAGATCAAATAAAATAAAAATAATTCCATATATCCTTAACTTGTGTAAATCTACTTGCAATGGAAGTAATAGTCATTATATAGTTAAAAAAGATAACTTAAAATGAAATCTCCTCATTATTATTTTCATCATATTGTAGACTTTTTTTTAATTTTAAAATGTGAACAAATTTTCAAGTTTTTTTCCTTTTATTTCCCAAATTTCAAGTTGAAATTAAATTGAATCTTATCGTCACTACTGCATATTCGTGAGAGAATTAGCTGAAATCAGCATAAATTTTGAGCGGCACCAATAATATTTTCGTTGGAGGATTGGATGTAATCAACAAAATGCTATAAGGCAAAAATAATCAACAAATTTCGAGTTGCAAAAATTATATGTTCGTAGGATAATTAGATGTATCATGTATTCAATGAATTATAGTGGCAAAAATTATACTCCCTCCATCCATCCCATTGAACTTGGTCCGTATTCCTTTTCGATCGTTCCACCCAACTTAGCTTATTACATTTTTAAGAAATAATTATCTCTTTAAAATGTGTGGATATAATTATTTTTTATTTCTTTAATTATTTTATATTTTTTTTAAATAACAGTATCAAAATGAAAGCTATGTTTGATGGGAGGGAGAGAGTATTTTCTTAGGAGGATAGATGTATTCCATGAAATGAGAGAAGGTAAACAAATAAATAAAAATGCGAGTAAAAGGATTCTATCCTGGACCTTCCGCCTGCTTCGCCGCCCCGAACCAGTAGGCAGAACCCTTTTCAAGTGCCAGCAGATGGCAATGGAATGCCATATGTGTAGGTGGTGGGAGCTTGACGTTGAAGAGCATCATTGTCTCGGAGAGCTCTGCTGTGATGTTTACGGTGTTGTGCGTGAGCTGGTGGTGGCGTTGAGCATCCCGTTCTGTAAGGTGGATTGTAGTCAGGGTTGTCAATCTGATCGGTACAGTTGGTCTCGCAGGCGTAGCCGGCGGTCATCGAGCGCAGGAAAATTCACCATTCAATTGTTTTTTGCATGAGAGAGATAAAGGGAGAATGTTAAAAAAAAAAAAGCAACAGAAAAATCGAATTTTCGTAAACAGAGTTTAGTCGGTCGGTCGTTAGTTGAGACTTGAGAGGGCGATTCAACCTATGTTTTAAGACGATAGGAACAAATTGAGAAAAACATAACAGTATAAAATTAGTTGTTTTTCGATGTAAATGTTAGAGATAATTTTGCTACTTAACCCAAATAATAAACAAGTTTGAGCACATTGATACTTGATAAGATTCTGAACTGAATTCGAGCAATGTTTGAAAAGAACAAAAGTTGTGTAAGAAAAAAAAGGAAAGAATCAATCAACCTACCGGATTCAATTAATCTTTAGTTAAATGAAATGTGTCAAAATCTGATTTAATTAATAGCTACCCAAGTAACAATTCTTAGAGAAACAAACAACAATACAACTAAACTCGAACACATTTTCATGTTTTGAGATTTCAATTTACGCGAAGGCATGACCTAAAAAATAAGATCAAATGAAATGAGTAAAGCAGGTGTGTATAGAATTACAATGAATGCAAGAAACAAGAATCTAAAGCCTATAACCATGCAAATGCTTAGCCCATCTTCTAGCCATGAAAGGATCATGAAAATCCCAGCTCTCACCACTGCTCATCCTCCCACCTATCCCCACACCATCTCCATCCCCACTTCCATCTCCTTTATCCGCCGCGCCCACGACGATCTCGCCTCGTCTCACTCGTTCCCCGTCGCCCCCTCCCTCCGTGTAGCTGTATTCGACCCGCAAGGGTCCGTACTCGGGCAGATACACCAGCACATTCCTCTCCTCGCCCCCTCTCAGCTCCTCGATCCTCACAACCCTCACCCCACGGTCGATCCTTATCTGCACGTCCCTCACCGCTCCCCCCAGCGTCCTCGCCAGGAACTCCTCAAACTGGTGCATGATGAACCCGTTCGACGCCCCAAAGCCAAACCCGATATGGAACCGCTTCACCGTAATGCCGACCTCCATGTCGAACTGATGGTAGGATCCCGACGGGCTATCCGTTAGGTGCAAGATGCAAGATTCCATATTCATGTGAACGCGATCCTCAAGTATCTTCACCCCTTTCTTGAGCCCCTCCATTGGATCAGCCTGCCCCATGTAGAAGAGCCGGTCGATGACCTGCAAAGCAGTCCTCTTCCCGTATGAGGTCATCCGCCTGAGGGGGAAGACACGTGTGGCGGCGGAGGAGTATGTAACGATCGCCAGCCGGTCCCTGGGCCGGAGCAAGAAGACCACCAATGCCATCGCCTGCTTCATCAGCCTTAGGTGTGGCCCATTAGGGCTCGCCACCAAGACCAGATCCGTCGCAGGCTGGTGCGATAATTTCACACGGAGATAAGCGTGGTTTCCCGGGGACGAGCACAATAGCGGCATCTCTCTGGCTGAAGAGGAGAACTGCGGCGATTCGGCCATCAAGGACGAGGTAGATGAATGATGAGACGAAGCAAGAGAGAGGTGGAGCCGTGGCTGGTTGGATGTGTGGTCGGGCTCAATGGGGTCGTCGTCATCATAGCGAGCGGAGCGGAGGAAGGATTGCCTGTGGACCCGGGAATTTGCGATGGAGTCATCGAGGATCTGCAGGATGGGGTCGGCCTTGTTGGAGTGGAGGGAGCATCGCATGTTTAAGTTGCGAGGCAGCTGAGTCCAATTAGCGCGGCAAATGGGGCAGGTGACGCTTCCATGGCGCACGTTTGAGGAGATGCAGGCGAAATGGAACGCGTGGGAGCACTGTGCCGTGAAGATCGCCTGCCCAGGGCTGCTGCCGGAGCTGTAGTTAAGAGGGTCCAGACATATGGCGCACAAAGTCTGCAAGGAGTCATCAACACGAAAGAGGCATTTACTTTTCATGATATAATAGATTGATAAAACATAAGATTGAGTATTTGAAGGATAAGATGGTCAAACAAGTTAAACATAGATCAATCCATCATCAATTCATCAAAGTAAATAATTAATTAGCTTGGATCATTTTTATTTATCTATCCTATCACTCAAAGTAAACGTCTCAAAAGGAGTAAGGATTCTTCAAATTGTTAGCTACCACATTAATTGGAAATGGTTTGTGTTTGAAGCTAACTGATCAATTTTATCTGTTACATTACACATTCCATGTTATGTTTTCTTTTCTTTCTTTTGTGTTACAACTCCTGCGCCGAAAGTCACATTCATGACAGTATATATCCCACCAAGACCTAATTGCGTTGCCCTTTTGTGATGGAAACATCAAAAGTTCACTAATGCTAGCATTATTACAACCAAACATCATGCGGTTGCATGCAAGTGTTAGACAACTCAAATAGAGAATCATATGTGCATTCCTCCAAAATCAAATAATTAAACTTACTCTTTTATTACAAAATGCACTTAAATTGAGCTAAATTAATGACTATCAACACATTTAGGGGGTGTTTGATTGAACTTATAAGGTTCTTACAACAACTTATAAACTCTTGAAAAATATTCAGCACAATAAGATATTAAGATGGTGTTTGGCTAAGTTTATAAGCTCTTTAAAACAGTTTATAAACTATGTAGGAGCTCCTCCAAAGTATTTGATAAAATAAACTATTAAACAACTTATAAGCTATAAAAATAAACTTTCTAAAAAATAACTCAACCCCAACTTATTTTTTATAAGCTTATAAATACCAATGAATTTACCAAAATAATCTTACTATGGTTCGTTATTTTCTACATATATCGACTTCACCTCTCGTCAAATTTATCTCTCTAACTATGATTTTGTCTCTCTAATTCACGATTCTTTCTCTAGTTTATAAGCTCAATTATCCGAATGCCTTAACAACTTATAAGCTCTTGAGACATCATATCTTATAAGCTATTGAAACATCTTATAAGTGTTTTAAAATAAGCTTAGTTAAACACCCTCTAAACAACTTATAAACTTCAAAAAATATTAGTTTACTAACCTCATCATAATTTTTCCTATTAAGTCTTGTTATATCGTTTCCATTTTATTTACAATTTCATCCTATTAGTACATGTATATCGTTTCCATTTCTTTTCATCCTCATTTACAATTCTCTCTCTCACACACACTTAAAATTATATTCCAACTTATATCCTCAATTATCCAAATATTTTATTTAAACAAGACTTCAAAATTTTAGTGAGCATTAATCAAAGTATGAGTTATGGAATTAAGAGTTTGGAGAAAACAAAATTAAGAAAGAAAGTGGAAGAAAATGGCTAAAAAAGCACCTTATTAGAAGAGGGGCTGATAATTAAACTGCCATGGCCGGCAAGATCCGGCATCATCTTCTTGGAGGGAATGTCCCTTCTCGAATTTTCCGGTGAACACGCATAATCGGGTGACTCGCAAGGAACCTGTTCGCATAAAAATAAAGATCAATTAAAACAAAAACAGAATTTTGTCCACGACAAAGCAAGCAGCCACTGATAAAGCAGATTCTTCAAATGTAAAACTAAGAGAAGAAGCCGTGTCAAGAATGTAGAGAGAGAAGGAGACTCACAGATGTGGTGGCAGGGGAAGTGTCAACATGGGGTTGTTGTCTCTGGCAGAAAGATCCACATATCTGTACAAATATTTTCTTGGCGGCTCTCCTGAATTTCCGGGAAGCGCCACTACCTTCTCCGCCCATTTCCACCACCTCAGCTGCGCCTCTCCCACCCTCAAAAATCTTGTAGCCACCACTATAGGTAAAAGTTATGAATAATCACACAAAAAAACAGCAGCTTTTCACGGTTTGCGTGAACCGAGATTTTCACGCAAGTAGATTATTGCAGAAGGTGGAGTGAATAAAATGCTCAGCTAAATTCCCTGCCATTTCCCATTTCTCTCTCTCTCTCTCTCATTTAACTAACCAGTTTAATTCGGCCCAGAGAGAAAGAGTGAGGCTTCTTCTACTACACTGATATGATTGAGGCTGAGGTTGAGGGCCTCTACTCATCCACTTTTTTGGACTGCTACTGCTAATAAATACAATCCCACTAACCAATTTCCCATGTCAAGTTAGATTGCTTTTACCATTTTTCACTTTATTAAGATTCTTGGGTTTTTCACAGTTGGTGGAGTACGGCTTGTAGCAAATAATTTTTTAGCAATTTTGCTTTGCTATTATTCAACTACCAAGAAAGGGACTTCCCTAAATTTTGTTTTGATATCTATCAGGACTAGATTGTCGCATTTAGAATAAGTATTGACAAATGACATTTGATGCTCCAACTTATGTGGGGTCTCGAGATTGAATTCTTAGTATAAGGCTATAAGCATGTATTTTTTTGAAGAATCTCTCAGTTTAATTTTTTTACCCTTTGAGGAAAAAGGAATCTGATTCGTCAAATTTCGACGGAATTAAATTAATTATTGTGATTCCAGACGATAATTCAAATTTCCGAAGTTTAATGAGAAAGGAAATTATTTGAACTATTTCAAAATTATAGTACTAATTTTACTTCAGTTTATTGGTTCGGACAGTGGGTTCAAACTTCAAACGATTCAGAAACTATTTTATTTTACATTGGGGGTCTTGATGAAATTTTATTTTTTTAATGAATCTTGAGTTAATAAAACGGACCCATTTTTTTTGGCAGTCCGCTTTATTTTTCTAAGCATATAGAAAAACTTTGTTATATACAATTATAATTATACTCATATGGGTATGATGATGTGATGAAAATTGGCATTTAAATCACCATATTTTCAAATGAACCGACAACTCCTCCTATTTATTTTTTTTGGGTAGTAGAATAGATCTGCATCCACTATTTGAAAATATGTCAAGATCTAAACTCATGATTTTTGCTATAAATTTTGTCACTCCACCTGTCCACCATTTAGATCATCTTTAGACTGGTATTGACTACCCTTTGTAACAAATCATTTATAATTATAATAATTATTATTATTATTTAGATCTAAACTTTTTGCTTGTTTGTTGTTGCGATTAAGTATATGTACTTTTATTTATGATTGATATCCTATGTACAATTATTTCAAAATCTATTAGTATTATTATTGTTATTATTAGAAGTATGAATTTTTTTGGGTAAATAAAATTGAACACAACCCAAATCCTTTACTTGATCTAAGATGTGTGATGTATATGTCATTCCTAAGTGATTATTAATCTACTAATAAATTGTTTTATGTTCTATCACTTTATTGTGAAATATCAGATTGGCCCTTGTATGATTATTCCTAATTATCATTACACACGTATCTTTTAGAATTAGGTGACATATGGCGACATGCACCGAAAACTTCATTTTATTTTTATCCTCTTTCATCCTCTTATCACAGATCTCCTTTGCACAAATATTAGAAAAAATAGATTAAGGGTTTAATGGTGTTGGTCCCACAAGATTTAAAATAAAGTAGGAGAGAATAGAATCTTATAATAAATTTCATTAACTCAACCTCATCGTCATACTTCACAGCCCTTCGCCTCACTTTATAATACCTTTTCTTTTGGAAGCAACCTTAGGGCCATTTAAAATAATATTTAATTATTTTCATATTTTTGTTTTATTTGGAAGGAAAACCAGAACACAGTGGAGAATGAATCCAATACACCCCTTTTATTGACGGGCAATGCAAGAGTTCAAGACCACCGGTAGAGAGAGAGAGAGAGGCACTTAGGCCTAGAATTTGGCCTCTTCTAGTCCAATCTCAAATTAAATTCCACACACAATACATGTAAAAAAAATTACAACATAATTAAGTATTTTGTGTATCTTTCTGATCTTGTGATAATAAAATTAGGCTATATTTCAGTGCTATATCCATATCTCTCAGAAAAATCACAACCAGTGATTTAGCAAAAAATCAAATTAAAAAGTGCCCACCAAGGCCATAAAAAGTAATTATTCCGAGTAGAAGTAATTAAAGAGGCTTATTTTCAGATATGTTAGGTACTTCATGTAAGAAACATGGCAGAAAATGTAGATAAGTAATTAATTAATTCGACGAAATAATTGATGTATTTAATGTGGTTCCATATACATTCGTTTTGTCACATGCATGGTGGAAAAGAGGTTGATTTGACTAAGAATGAATTTATGGAGTTGAGCAATGGAATAAGTACGTGAGTAGTTCTACATAAGGAAATAGTTCTACCTAAGGAAAGAGCTGGTTAAATTGATTGATTAACTGCTTGATCAAACAATATCTTTCTAATATTGACAAATTACGAGAACTAAAAAGGATTATTTGAGATAACCTAAGCTAAGTTAATTGGTAGAGTGAGAGGTGGACACTTAATCTTTTTCCTTTTTTCTCGAGTCTACATCTTTGAGTGATGAATTGTGATTACCCCGTGCTTTTTTTCTATTAAATACAAAAATTTAAAGATCGTATTATATAAACTTGAATTCGAGACATTTAACCCCAGACAATAACTATTTTACTACTAAACCAACATATGCCCACACATCATGTGCTTTATTTTTAGTTGGGCACGTAAGATGGAACAAGAAGGGTTAATGGTGAATGCCAATTTTTGCATTTATTTTAGTCTAGATTTTGTGTTGGTGTCGCTTTCAAACAAGTACTCAGCAACACGTGTCCGCTAGTTGGTGTAGAGTCGGTAACTTTATGAACCAATATCATAATATTGAACTTTTGTTATTTAATTTCTTATTCTTTTCCCTTGCATAATTTATTTATATTTGCTACAATTCGTAGGAATTCATATCGAAATAAAAGGTTTATTTGAAAGGTGAATTAAGAAAAAGATTATACAAATAGACCTTGTAATAGGAGGCATGGTAAACGAGATACATTATATAATAGTCCACAAATTACATGAAAAAAGATAAATATTAGCTCTACCTCGTGTAGACTTTTTTATATAAATTCAATTGGTACATGCAATACACATAAATTTTTGAATATAAAGAATATGTATTAATAAGAAAACATAATTAATTTTTAAAAAATAGATAAAAATGGATTCTTATATATACATATATGTTCAAATAATTAAAATCTAAATATACATATAAAAAATATTAGACAATCTTTAGCAATTAAAACGAGCATGGAGATTATGGATATATCTAAAAATTATACTTTTATAATAGCACTAATAGGTATCGCTGATGTAAATTAAAGGAGAATTACTATGTAATAATCCGCTAAGTGTAGGGAAAAGTTAAATAAAATCTCGACCTCATACAAAATTATTTCCATATATGCTTGCTCACAATTTACTCATAAAAAGTAAATCACGTTAGACAAATCTTGTGGCTACAGAAAATTGTGTATATTTGTGTGACGTCATTCCATGTCATGAAAATATGGAGGCAGAGTAGACAAATGGGGAAAACGACTAAACGAGCACCTAAGTTATGTAACAATAAAATTTCATTCGTACTTATATGAAATGAAATGGGGTCCACCAATTTAAGCTGTACGAAGAACTAATTTGATTAAATTATTAGTTACCAACCTAATGTTATTTTATGGAATTAAGAACCTAATGATTATGCTATGTAAATTAAACCTTTTCCGGCAAGAATGAACTTATCAGAGTTTCGATTATTATATGGTTGGATTAGAATAATAAAACGGCAATTAGGAATAAAGAAAACACGGGAAAGTGCGAAACAAATTCAAAATTTTCATTACAAGGAACCAATTTTTCGAGAACTAATTCCGAGTGGCTCATGATCCTAATCTTGTTCCTTCCTCATTCCTTAATCCTTATCATTTTCTATAAACTTTATAGTTGTTAAATTATATATACTAAAAAATAAATTCTTTATAATATCATTAATTACCATGTATGATAGATGCACATATAACTAATTCTAAAATTATTAAATTGAGTAAAATAGGAAGCACGTCATGATCTTACATTCAAATTGCAAAGTATGATACTTATTAAAAAACAAGAAAAGATTGAAAACATGACGGTTCAAGAAATTGGAGGGAGCACTTTATCATGCTCCACCATTTAATTTCTCCTAATTGTAAATTTATTACATCTTGCCCTTGGATCAATGTGCAAAATTACAAATTCAAATTTCAAACCATTAAAAAGGAGAAAAAGAAGATAAGTGGAGCGTTAGGATTTTAAATTTAAAGGTGAGTATTGGCATCAATAAGTCATCATGATGGGGCTGTGGTCATGCCCTGCCCTGCCCTGCCCGGCCAATTTTCAACTTTAAAGTCAAAATCAGTTTAATAAATGGACGCGAAAGCATAAAACTGTGTGTGTGTGTGAGAGAGAGAGATCATATTTTGGGGATGGTATTGATTTGGGACACCACAAAACAAGAGTTTGTTTGTGTGTGTGTTTGATCTAGTAGTAGAGTGGTTAATGTTTGAGGTTAAAGGTTTCGGGTTCGAGTACATCGTGATGCGACCTTTAAATTTTTGTATTTAATGAAAAAAAAAAAAAAAGGCTGCTTTAGAACAGCAGTACTTCGTATAATTATAGAAAGTGGCAATAGTGTTGTTGATTATTATGATTGGAAATTATTATAAATTATGGTTTGAGTCTGATTTTAACTACTAAAGGCAGCTAAATTATTTTGTGAGGTTCAAATCATTTAGTCTTCATTTGCAAGTTAGTCTGCAAATAACTGGGCCAACATGTTTGAAATTGAGAGAAATTACTCTTTCAATTATCAAGATGATCTATGTGTAAATTTTAGGGGTGTAATTGAACCGAGCCGAACCGAACATCATCGTGCTCGAACTTGATTTGTTTAATATCGAACCGAGTCTCGAATTTTATTTATCGAATATTTTGAGCTGACGAGCTTATTCGAGCTTTAGTCGAACCCAAAATAACTTTCCAAATTTAGATATATGTTTAGAATATTAATTATTTTATTTTAAAAATAAATTATTTTATCCACTATAACATAATATATTTATTAATTTCTTATAACAAATAAAAGTAGTTAAGAGATTTAACATAATAATTATTAATTATTTAGTTAATAATTTTATATTTTTAAGCTAAATCCGTTATCAAACTTGTTCACGAGCTAACGAGTCGAATACTATCATGCTCAAGCTTGGTTTGTTTAGTTAACGAGCTTCACTAAACAAACTCGAACGAACTTTTATCGAATCGAGTTCCGAATAACACACGAATAGTTTGGCTCATTTACAACCCATGTGTAATAGCTTTTGATACCAATATTAACGTCTTCCCACATTTTGAGTGCTTTCTCCTCTCTTTATACTTTTTACAAGAGTTTAATTTCCAAATTGATAAGATATATTTTAAAACCATAAAAATATTTAATATATATACATATGATTGGAAATCAACTAAGATACACCACATTTGATTGGAGACCGTATCTAAAGCTCTTCTCAACCCGATTCGAAAATAAATATATTGTAACAAAAATTATATTTGAAAACAAGCTTATTATATTTTTAAAAACCAAATAATAATTCAACAAATAGATACAAACTGTATATTCAACTTAATTGAGAAGCATCAAAGAAACCATGGATATGGAGAGATGCTATTTCAGATCAAACTAAATATTTAAAAACAGCGCTTTAGAAATAAACAAACCTTATCCATACATGAGCTTTTAATATTGCTTCAGAAATATATACTTTTTTAAAGGACATAAATAAATGTTTTAGATCCTAAATATTTTCTCTTTAGAAAATAACTTATAGAAATTCTGTATCTCGTATCCTTATACGAAGAAAATAATCATTGGAATTTTAGCTAGTCAACGATGATGTATCTATCTCAACCAATAATCTTAATCGAGAGTAGAAATTCTTGCTCCACAACAAAACTTAATTATGTAATAACGAATCTCCCGCCACACCATACATTATTATAAGTTTTAATTATAATTGCCCCACGGACTTGAGGTTACGTATTCATCAATTATTTAGATACTTCTTACACTTACAGTCATCTAATACGTATTATTCTACGTTTTATAAAAATGTTTATCTTGATCTTTGTTAATCTTCTATGACTTTAAAGTGTCATTAGAATTTGATTTATTCATAAGTTAATTGAATTTGAACGACCTTTTTTCAGCCATGAATTAAATTTATATGGTAATTTAAATATTATCATGTCAGTGCGCCTTTAATAATTTTGATCTCAAAGAAAACAAAAGAAAATGGACAAAAGTTGGTAAATGGACAATGTATGGGCATGAATATAAATTGAGTCTTTTGAGGTGGTTTTTCTACATCCGTTTATATATACAGATTTTGATATTTTTTTAATATAGATGATATTTGATATTTTTTAATATAAATAATATTTAAACAAATGATATATTTATTCGTCCACGTCGTAAACACGAAACTACAAGAGTTTTTGTGAACTCTTTTAGAGGAGTGCCAATTTCTTTATCATTTTTTTTCGCTTTTCTTTTGTAGGTAATGTGTGGGGTCCTCCCATTCTTGTCCTGTGCCTCAAAAGAGCAAAACAGACCAAAGATTTGCCCTTGTTCTTCGATAGCCTGCCATTTCTTTTTCCTTTCAAAAAGCAAGAAAATGCAATGTAATAATCGAGGCATATAAAAGCTTGTGACGTTTGACCCAGTCAAACCAGTATAATTAATTAATTTGATTGTCTGGATTTGTTAGACTAATTTGTTTATAATGTAATGTGTCACGATTAGGGGTGAACAAAAACCGAATCGAACCGAAAAATCGAACCGGATCGAATCAAAATGGACGGTTTGGTTCGGTTTTAAACAGTAATTCGGTTCGGTTCGGTTTCAAATTTTCAAAACCGAAATTAATTCGGTTCGGTTCGGTTTGTTTAAAAATTCGATTTTAAACCGAACCGTCCAATTAATTATTATTATATTTTTTATTTTTTATATATATATATATATATGTATTTATATTATTAATATTTAAATTGGTTAATATTATATATATTATATATATTAATTATATTTATATATTATATTATATATATTATAATATTTATATTAATTTTAATTGGTTAAATCGAACCGAACCAAACCGAACCAAATCGAATATTTCGGTTTGGTTTTGTACAGTAATTCGGTTCGGTTTGATTTGGGTTTTTTAAAAAATTCGGTTTTTTTATTTTTTGGGTTTGGTTCGGTTCAAAACCGAACCGCCCGAATGCTCATCCCTAGTCACGATATCGCATTTTACCCACATTGAGTGGTTATAAAAATCAAGTAAAAACTACATATATAATCAAATTTAAACAATTAAATATTATATATACATTAATATGTATTGGAAATTGGAATCTGATGAGTTCGATTTTTTAGATGAGTTACTAAAAGCGCTGGTACAAATAACAAATAAAAAAAAGTAACTTGTCAATTTTAACGTGAATTTAATTTAAATTCATCTTTTGTCGTTATTACAATTGGTATTTTTGTTTTTTTTCTCTTTTATGAGTTTTAAACTCATATTTTGTTGATCATCTTTTCCCGAGATCTCGATGTGATCGGTTATCCTCTAATGATTGTTAGCCAGGCTTTGCATTTTGTAATTACATCATTGGAAACAATTAACTTCATTATAAAATTAAAACTTTAGAATCCTGAAACTTAGTATTTAAAAGCTCTTATCGTACGTGGCAGTTTTTCTTTTGTTAATTAGAGTATTTATCGATCGATAGTTGATATTCACAAATTTTTCATTGATATTATGAAATTATTTAAACTAACATATTTAATCTTTTGTAACAGAGATATATGTCAGTCTTTCATACCAAACTTGACATGATCTGCCTTTATCTTCTTCTTCTTCCTTTTTATCTCTCTAAATTATATATTTATTTTGTCTGCATACTTTTGTCTTGAGGTTTCCTAAAAATAACCAACTAACTACTACTCATGTGTTAACCTAAAGTACAATTTTGAATTCGAATCCATTCCCCAAATATTTTGGTTTGATGGAGTAAATAACCAACTGCCTTTTGGTTTGATGGAGTAAATAAATGTTTTGGAATAGAGTTGAATCTTGGTTTGAAGGAGTAAATAAATATTTTGAAATATAATGAATTTATCTCAAATAAAAGAGATATTAATTTTTGAAATTAATTTAAGGTAAACAAAAGAACATGATAATTAGAGTACATAAGTAATTAAAGCCAAAATAACTATTTTAATTTTTTTTATATTAAATGATAGTTTTTTTCTTTACTATGTGAGAAAGGCCATTTTGATACATTAGTTTTTCCAATAAAACGTAGTGTCTCGGCAAAGAGTCAACTACTCGATAGTTTATTTCGAGTCCCATGACTAAATAGTTAATCGACAATGGAAGCGATGTTAATTAAAATAATAAATGTTGAGCAAATTTTGCGTTAGACAACGGATTTTGATCCTTAAATCGATAGAGATTCAGATAAAATACCACCATATACTAATAAAATTATAAATATATCATCATATGTAGCTTTAATCTAAATGTGTATATCATCTCTTTTTTTTGGTAATTTAATACATAAATTTTAAAGGCTGCGTCACGGTGGACTCGAACCCGAGACCTTTGGCATTGGGCATTAACCACTCTACCACTAGGCCAACACACACACACAATATGTATATCATCTCTTTGACCCCTTATGTCGTTCAATTCCAACAAAAGTTTTAAACCGCAAGAAGAACAATGTCGACTAAAAGCCTACTTCATATGTCCCCGAATAAGTGTCATATTTGAAGATTAATTCTATCTTCGAACAATTGCTCATTTTAGAATTCCATATTAAAATGGTATGAAACTTCACATTTACCCTTACCATCAATACAAATTGCTTCCATTTCATTTTTCCATGCAATAATTAGTGTTAAAATAAATGTGTCATTTTCTAATATATGTATTTTAATTTCTGGAGACACTTATTAAGAGACCTATAAAGTACATAACCAGTCCTTCCCCACTAACATTCGATATTACCAGAGAACTTTACCAGAAAAATAATTTTTTTCTATGATTTTGGGCCCTATAAAATTTTGTGAAGTAGTTAATAGTAGAAAAAGGAGTGGTAGAAATGAGATAACAAGATTTGTCGAAGCCCAAGCCCAACGGAAATGTGTTCCTCTGGAAGGCATGCCATCTACGATTTTCGATCCTTTGTTTATAATATTATAAAACGACTATAAAAATATATCAATTAGATTCCGATATGAATTAATATAAACTTCTGAATTTTAAAATAATTCTTTACTATACACCCTGCCTCTGTCTCATGAATTCGTAAGGCATGCCATCTACGATTTTCGATCCTTTGTTTATAGTATTATAAACCGACTATGAAAAATATCTCAATTAGATCTCGATATGAACTAACATAAACTTCTAAATTTTAGAACAATTCCTTACTATACACCCTGTTAGAAAGTTTAACCCCAAAACCGAAATTTTAGAGTTAGGAGCAAATTTTTTTAGTCCAATTAGCTTGAATCGAGTGGCGTGGGTTGAAATCAAATGGGTGGGCTACTGAAAGGTTGGTTGTTAGGAGACTCCGGTGATGTATGTTAGGGTGCATCAAGAGCAAATTATTATAATAATTAAAGGTTAGTTTAAGGTTACATATTAATCAATAATAATACAATAATTAAATTATCAAATCATTCGATATTAATCAGGGGTTGATGTATTTAATCATATTACAAACAATACACGTTATTAAAAAGATACATGCAAAGGTTCTTTTTTCTTAACAAAAAATAAAATTAATAGAAGAAATAAAGACGGTACCTAATAGAAATTAAACTCTTGATCTCACTCTTTGAATATATCCGAAGAGACATATGCAAAGGTAATCTTTACAACCATAAACAACAAAATTATAATATGAAACATATGAATACTATAAAGCACTAATAATATTTCAAATAATATATCAAACGATGTAGTGTATTTTTTTCAATATACTTATTGATCACCGCTGATAAATTATGTAAAAATCAAATAAAAAGGTCATAAAGAAATAAGAAATAGAAATAACTAAAATGGCATACGATTATTAATAACAAATAAATAAAATAAATTTGTAATATTTAATTAAAGAGAAAAGAAACAAAAAGAAGTAAAATATAATGACACAACTAAACAAGAAATCAAATTATTGTGTACAATGACATAGCTATATATATAACTAATTAAATATTCTCTTAGTTCTTTTCATTATTTTGAAAAATGTAACCTAAAAAAATATAATTTCAGAGAAAACATATGAATACAGAAATATAATAAGCATAAGTGCATAATTATCTTAAGAAGACCTCTTCAATTCTTTTTTTTTTTTTTTATGGATATTATGGGAACCATAATTTTGAATAATAAACCCTATTTTGATCTTGGGTGTGTCTTGGATAAACCCTAATTGTCGCATAAACCCTAACTTTGAATTAATAAACCATAATTGTGAATTAATAAATCCTAATTATGATTTAATAAACCACACTTATGAAAATAAACCATAATTATGAATTAATAAATTATAATTTTGAAAAAAATGTAATTAAAAATTAATAAATTGAATTATAAATTAATAAAATCTAATTATCATTAACCCAACCCATAGAGATGTTTGGTGGGTTCAATTCTTTTTTTTTTTTGATATCACGCCTATGACCTCTCGTAATTAGTGAATCCATCTTAACCATCGCATGTCTGTTCCTAAGGACGACTTCTTCAATTCTTTGTAACAGAGGTGGAAGTGGAAATATCGTAAAAGCAGGAAACAGTATAAACAGCCTTCCCCTCCCTGTAAGCGGAATTGACTGAATTAAACAAGAAATTTCCAAAAGAAATAAATATAAAATATCAAAATATAATTTGTGGCGTGCATTGCATCACAGCTCAAAGTCGTTATCGAAAGATCTTACATTCAATTCATTCCTCAACACACACTTTTCAGCATCCCAGATTTCCTTCAATATATACATACAGCACAACTACTCGACCCACCAATAAAATAGTTGTGGCGAATTGTAGGTGTAGCGATGGCGGCGGTGACATCATCATCACCAATGAGCTTCAGCAGAATTTCTGAGCTGAGCGGGCAGACAAAAACGCAATGTAACCGCACCATTGGTTTCGCGAAATCGGAGCTTTTTGGCGGCGCAGTGCGTGTGAGTCCAGGTGGCAGAGGCAATGCCAAGGGCAGACTGCCCGCTGCCCGTGTTTTTTCTCCCAAAGCTGTCTCCGATACAAGCTCCTCTCTCACTTGCCTTGACCCTGATGCCAGCACTGTACTCTCTTTCTCTCTCTCTCAACCCTTGCTGTGTGTGCGTGAGGTGTGGGTTGTGTTTGTGATGTTTTCGCAGATTAAACTTTTCTATTGATATGCATGGCGTGATCATCTATGAATATCGTGTTTTCTGCAAAATGTGTAAAGGATTTTGGTATGGATTGAGAATGTTGTGGTGAATACGTTGCACAATTCTGCAGTAAAGGATTTGGGTATTTTTAGTTGTAACTCGAGATATTATTAGTATATTGGTTGCAGTGAAAATTATGTGTGGGTGTTGGTTGATACATTTTGAATTCAAAGTTTAATGTTTGTTTACAAATCGTGTAAACTTATTTCTCTGCTCTATCAGGTGACATTTATATGAAATTGGGAGATACAGGATATATTCAAGCGTGTATCATCTGACTTAATTTAGTGGAATAATTTAAATCTATTTTGGCAATGAGAACTAAATCTAATTCGAATAGATTGTGGTTTAAATTGAGTTTGTAGAAGTGTTCAAGCTATGTGTGACGGTGAAGATATGAACTTGAGAAACTAATGCTATAGCAATTTAGAAGTAAGAGAAGGGAACTTCTCCACCATACTGATATTTGTGTTGTTCATTTATATCATATGCATCCGCACAACCAATAATTGGAGTTGAAGAATGAGCTAACAATCGAGTATTCTGATGTCAGGACTCACTTTCTACATCATCATATTGAAAACGCTTTTTATCCTTACACAGAGTGTGCTAGGCATCATTCTTGGAGGTGGAGCTGGGACGCGGCTTTATCCTCTCACGAAAAAGAGAGCAAAACCTGCTGTCCCGTTGGGTGCAAATTATCGGTTGATTGACATCCCTGTTAGTAATTGTTTGAACAGCAATGTATCGAAGATATATGTCCTTACTCAATTCAATTCTGCGTCACTTAATCGCCACTTATCACGGGCCTATGCAAGTAATATGGGAGGCTATAAGAATGAAGGATTTGTTGAAGTTCTTGCTGCCCAGCAAAGCCCAGAAAATCCAAACTGGTTCCAGGTATGAAAATATGGATATGCCTCTCTCGAGTTTTTTATCTTTATTTTGGATTACTCATAATAAATTGTATTTTGCTTATATACTGAGCAAAGCTGGAATATTGCAATATTGTCTTTATGCTTCATTTTGGGATATTTCCATTAGGGAACAGCTGATGCTGTGAGGCAGTATTTATGGCTTTTTGAAGAACATGATGTTCTTGAGTATCTGGTTCTTGCCGGAGATCATTTGTATCGAATGGATTATGAGAAATTCGTCCAAGCACACAGAGAAACTGATGCCGATATAACAGTGGCGGCTCTTCCAATGGATGAAAAACGTGCTACTGCCTTTGGTCTAATGAAGATTGATGAGGAGGGAAGGATAGTAGAATTTTCAGAGAAGCCAAAGGGAGAAGCATTAAAAGCAATGAGGGTACCCTGTGAACAACCATTATCTTTTGCTTATGTTTATATTTATTCTTTTTAAATTATTCTACAACCCTATGTACTGATACCCTTAAAAATATGATAACCATTCAAGGTGGACACCACAATTTTAGGTCTAGATGATGAGAGAGCAAAGGAAATGCCTTACATTGCAAGTATGGGTATCTATGTATTCAGTAAGGATGCAATGTTGAATTTACTGCGAGATACGTTCCCTGGAGCCAATGATTTCGGAAGTGAAGTTATTCCAGGTGCTACTTCAGTTGGTATGAGGGTAAGTCGTGCTTGAGGATCTGCATCGGTTGCAAGATTGTAACTGTTGGAAGACATGACACATCAAAAGGTTTCTCCTTTTCTCAAAAGACTAGTATTCTTGTTTCAGGTCCAGGCCTATCTATATGATGGTTACTGGGAAGACATTGGTACGATTGAGGCATTCTACAATGCCAATTTAGGTATCACCAAAAAACCTGTCCCAGATTTCAGGTTAATTGTCTTAACAGCCATCTATTCCCCTTTCTCTTTCACCTGTCTGCAACTGTATAACCTGACTCCATCCAATGCAGCTTCTATGATCGCTCCGCTCCTATCTATACACAGCCCGTTACTTGCCTCCTTCGAAGATGCTGAATGCTGATGTTACCGACAGTGTCATTGGTGAGGGCTGCGTCATAAAGGTAAGGATTCTTTATTCCTACACATAATTGTTGATTCTGAAAGATGACAGGTAGTGATTGAAGTAATTGGGGTTTGAGGTGTCAGAACTGTAAGATCCAACATTCTGTAATCGGACTGCGGTCATGCATATCGGAGGGTGCAATCATCGAAGACACCCTACTCATGGGAGCTGACTATTATGAGGTAATGCTAGTTACTTTTTAGTTCCACTAATAGACAATAATGTTGTGAATTGTGATACGAGTCGTGTTGATTGGCTGTTGCACCAGACTGATACCGACAGAAGAATCCTAGCAGCGAAAGGCAGCATTCCAATCGGAATCGGCAAGAATTCGCACATTAAGCGGGCGATCATCGACAAAAATGCTCGTATTGGAGAAGATGTGAAGGTAAATTTATGATGGTTTGTTAATTATAGGTTTTGATTGTGCGTAGTAATGTTGGTGTTGCGTAGCAGATCATAAACAGTGAGAATGTGCAAGAGGCAGCGAGGGAGACGGATGGATACTTCATCAAGAGCGGCATTGTTACAGTGATCAAGGATGCCTTGATTCCCAGCGGAACTGTTATTAGAACACTCAAAGCAGAGAGATACGATCCAATAAAATAGGGTTGGATTAATTATGATATCAACACAATCATAAATATATATCTCTTTTATGATTTGTCCTTGTAAATCTCAACGATCTCATTCAACAACACTCTCTCCTTGCTTACATTTCATGCCATTTTTTCTTTGACACTTCCAACAACCTAGAATTAATTCTCACTCGTAAATGTATTTTCCACTATTTTTATCTAACATTCGCATTGGGTGAAATAAATTTCTCTAGCTCTCTGGAAATAGCTGGATTGGAAATTTATATAATGTATGAGTGAGATAGGAATGTTCATCTATTTCTATCGGGAAGAAAGGATATTAAGTTGTAAGAAAACAAGCTTTTAGATTTCAAGTATATAATATTTATTCAAATAATCTTTTTACTGCAATCGCAGTGACCGGTTTTGAATTATATTTCTCAATCTTAAAGACATAACTCAACAGTTGAAGTATTTGAAAATTCTGGACTTAAATAGTTTTTATTTGTGTCAATTATATTTTGTGTCCCCTATTTTTTGTTTTTTTATAAAATGTCATCGACTAAAGTTTTCATACGTGGATTTTTTCTTTCAAAATATCAAAATTTTGGGAAAAGTTTGATTTATATCATGTCTAAAATCTCTCTCCCCTAAAATCTCCAACGAGAACCATTACCCATCCAATGAAGAATAGTCGTTGCTCGGGAGAGTTTTTATTTTTATTTTTTTTCCATCTATCAAAACCACATTGTTTTGATGTTATGTGGGAAAAAGATCCACGAATAATCTATTTGAGAATCCGACGAAGTGATTTATCATTAGATCCTCTAAGACGGGACACAAATCAAACTTTTCTCAAAATTGAGAATTTTTGAAGTGAAAACGTTAGTTATAGATATTTACCCTTGCTTTGGAAGAAAAATAAATAAACTCACGAGATAATTCATCATTCCATCATGGTATTCTATAAAGCGGGACATAAATCAAACATTTTCCAAAATTGTGTAGTTTTTTGAAGATAAAATGTTAGTTGGTAATATTTTCTAAAAAACGCTGAATGTTGATAACGTAAAAAATATCAACCCTTTTCCTTATTTATTAAAATAAAAGGCACTTTATAATTCCTCCCATAAAGAAGAAGGTAAAAGCTCATTATTTAATTATTAACCACAACTTTACACCATTTTGAGTCTCTCTATAGTCTCTATAATAATCGCATATTGGCCGACATCTTCAATAACCAACCACTCAATTTATTGACACGAAAGACTAATCTTTTTTCGTTTACCCTATATGACTAAAATACTTGTTTTCCTCTTTCCCAAGAGGGTAGATTTGAGGGTTCCACAACCCTTTTAGATTCAATTTTCTTATTATTAGTTTGTGTTTAGACTCAATTATCCTAATCCCATTAAGAAATTAGATTTGAGGTATGGCATTGATTATATTGAAATCCTGCGGATGGGAATGATTTACGAGTAATATTCAATA
Organism: Salvia rosmarinus; assembly: GCA_036937905.1. Lineage (NCBI taxonomy): Eukaryota > Viridiplantae > Streptophyta > Magnoliopsida > Lamiales > Lamiaceae > Salvia > Salvia rosmarinus. Next base: position 72,799,185 of record CM072820.1, on the reverse strand, counting down.
AATGGAATTATTGGTGTGTGACGAGCTGACTCACCCACTACAACCGACGATCCTAATTTGCGTATTAATGATGCACGTGAGTTTTTAAAGCTGGATGTTTCTGCTGTCACAACTCTATGCATAGTAATTTACAAATATCATCTCCCATAATTAATCCTACACCCTGTCCCCAGCTGCAAGAATTTGCGCAGTGCAAGTAACCACGTGCATGGAATTCATTTTATTACACCTAAACGCCATCGAAAACGACGTTTACATGCGAAACTATAACACCATGATACAACAGAAGACGAAACACAGTTGAAATTGGACAAAAGCTTATGTACATCTGAATGCACAGTGCATCCACTTATTCACCATGAACCAACAGAAAAGGGCATTCAACATGAAAACTTGCATTGACAATGTCCCACAATCTAGGGATTTATAACAACACAAAACTTATAACTAACACTACAGTTGAAAGAAACTCAACCAACCAACATATACGCACCATCAACAAACTCAACCAAAAAAAATGAATATAAATTGGGATTTGGAAGAGGTAGAGAGAGAGGGGGAGGGGAAGACTGTAGGCTCAATCATTTACAATGCATGTTCGTTTCAAGCACACCTGCAACAATCAAGACTTGAACAATGAATGGTGGAGAAATCATATATCTAACGCGACTATGCTCCTCCACTAACAAGATATATTACATTATTACTAACAGCTTCTGCTTTCATTTGAAAAATCTTAAGTGACGAACCTGCAACATGGAGAACGGCAGAAGCACGTGCCTCAAGGAGTGATATTGCACTCCCGCAAATATGCTTGATCATAGTCCACAAATTTAGCCCAATAGTTTCGGAACTTTGGTATGCCTATCTCAAGCCACGGCTTCAAGTTGCCATTATAATGTATAACTGCTGCCCGCTCAATATCCTTCTGCACTACATTTGGGTTATAACCAAGTCCCAAAACATGCCAAGATTTCTCCAGAGCAAAAGTGCGATTCCAGAAGGTTATCAAACCAGGTGGCAAAGTCCCCAGCTTCCAAAGCAGCCTGTCATGATTCTGAGCAATACAAGATAATTTAGCTTAGATTTTTTAATTTTTTAAAAAGAAGGAAAGAAAGAAAAAAGTACAGGCATAATGCTAAGACAGATCAAAGATCATGGATAAAATCTATCTTATCCAAGAAATACAGGCATAATGCATTATAACTTCACTCACAAAATCCCTAATGTAAGGTTGGTTATGCTGTATACTTCAATTAGGCGGGCTTATTAATTAAGAGTGAAGAAATCAAGCAAAAAATGTCACTAGCCAAACTACCAAGGGTCCTACCAGGTTCTGCCATTTGTGATACACTTGTGTAATATTTTGCTTCCTCCATTCGTTCAGATCGAAGATATTCATTCCAAATGCCCAACCACAAGAGCGGGGACTAAATGTTTTCGAAATAAGCGGGTTTGAAAAATTGAGGTAACGATCAAACCGGTGGAAGCTCTCTCCACATGTCTCAACCACACCAATGACTTTGCCCTTAGATTGAGAGACCAGAGGCCAGTAAGATCCTTTTGGACTACAATATCATCATCCAAGAATAAAACCTTGTCCAGCTTGGGGAAGATCTCCGGAAGATAAAAGCGAAGATGATTCATCACTGAGAGGTACTTGGGATTTCTAAATTTAATGTTGGAATCAGATTCAGCGTGGCGATTCTTGAAGTAGTAATCGATCATGGTGGGAGAGCCCAGCTGCCTAAGAACCGGACTGTAACTTGAATTCAACCATGTGAACTCCTCGACATTCTGAACCTGGATGGTGGCTTTGCCGGGAGGATTCGCCAAAAACCACATTCTCATTGCAGCATAATTGAGCCTATCAGTCACAATATGGAAGACATGGTTCGACGGATCCTGGTCAAGACAGAAAATTTATCATCAGAATTCAAAGGAACAGTTGAACTGTTTTCGACTAATTAAAAATGAACAAGACTTGTGTTTTAAGGAAATAATCCTTTCACCTTTGTGTGGGTTATCGTTGAGTTTACAACCACTGCTGCTGCCAATACATTATCTGAGAACAAGGCATAGTGGTGTAGCTTGGGATCTTCGAGTTTTTCTTCGTTTGGGAATTGCTGTTGGGATGAGTTCAACATGAAATACTCCGTTGAAAGACGCAGAGGAAGACAATGAAGCCCTTTAGGCACCGTCTTTGCAGTTAAATGCGTCAAGAACAAGTTTTGTTTCTTATGGACTCGAAGCTGCTCCTCAGCAGAATGTAGCATGGCGCGAAGTTTCTTTACTGAGGCAGCACAATCGTCTTCTAATTGTTTGCCTTTTGAAAGTGTTAACTCCATAGCTTTCAACCTCTCCAAAGCACTAAACTCAACCAAACAGGGAAGAAGTTAGAGGCTGCAAAAAACTGAAAGAAAGGAATTTAACATGCTTCAGTCATCTCTTAAACCAAAATTAGAAAGAAAGGATGAGCACAGGTGCAGGGGTTTGAGGCTTCCCGAAGGCTGAAACTACCAAATCTGATATACATAAAACAATATAACTTACTTTCTTGGCAGCTCAGAATCCTTGGTGGCATCTCCAAGTGCTTTCAGAACCTCTTTCATACGCAAACGCAGGTCCCTTACAAAGTGAGGATTTGTTCGAGTCACAGAGAGGGAAAGATAAAGCTTTGCTCGAATGAGTTGGTCCTTAAGCTGACGTATACGAGCATCAGGCAATATTATCTGTTCATTCTGTTTCTCAGTTCTAGCTTCTCTTGAATTATCTTTAACAACAGCCTGGGAAGAATGTGATAGACGTTTCAGTTTCTAAGAGAAACAATAGAATAGAAAGATCTCAAATATAAAAATTTCACAAGTCAATTTGACTTGCTATCTGATGACAAAATCAGAAAATGTGCAAACATGTGGTCTTCTACATCTCTAACATAAACTACCAATTGTTTCTAATGGTCATCGGAGAACTAGAAATGTATGAGGTTCAATCGACAGAAAGCCACCACAAGATGACTCCAAGAACACCTAGAATGTGACTCCAAGAACTCCTAAAACCATAAAATTATGTAAAATCCCTTTACACAGATAATGACATAATTTAATCAAGAGGATATTAAAAGTATAAGCCATAATTACTATTTCAATCAAAGAAATACCAGCAGTAGATAACAATCTTACTATTCTTTCTAATGGCCTTTCCGATTTCGCCTTGGAATGCCTGGAACCAATTTCTCTCTTAGCATTATTTTGTCCAACCTCATTTACTTTCCTAGTTAATTCAGCATCCCTTGATTTTTCTTCCTTCTTCTCCAGCGGAACCTCATGCACCTGATCAGTCACCTGCCTTATGGTATTCTCACCACTGCTCAAATTGGATAAACTTGAAATTCCATCCTCTGCTGATTATATAATTGATTCCATAAGTATAATAAACCATAATCCAGCATTGAATTCACCAGGAAAATGAAACGAAGATATGAGTAGTATAAAGACCTTCAGCGAGCTGTCTAGTGATATGAGCATTATCTCCGGATGAAGCACTAGAGCCATCTGAACTAGAATTGGCTAAATTTTCCGAATAAACTACACCCAGAGGTTCTTTCAACGCGGCAGATGACTCCTATCAGTTAGAACATTACATACAGCAGATCAGGACAACAAAGATCTCAAACACACATCAAAGAAGGAACGGAAAGAAATTCAAGTATCAATTACCTGAGGTAGCACATTTAATGGTCTGACTTCACCAGCAAATGTCTAAAAACAACAAATCCAATAATCAAAATCCCTCTTCTTTAAAAAGAATAGGGCTAATAATAAAACAAGTAATTGTATAAAGACTTACAAAGGTTGAAACATCTTCCACAAATTCATTCCTGGCTACAAAAGAGCAAAAAGGAAAACACGAATCAATCAACAATGCAATAAAGATAGAGAGGGCCAGTATAAATTATCATTTTCCAAATTAATATAAGGCTTAGTAGATAATTACAAGAAGAGGAAGCGAGATACGCTCCAAGAGTGTCAGTGTATAGAACGATTGGAGCGAGAACGGTCACCGACAGCAGAAAAATCACAGACTTTCGCAGCTTTATCTTCATAATTAATCAAGGTTTCGAGTTCCAAGAACGAATCTCACGGTGAAACACATTAATACAACCCCGCACGGGGGAAAAGAGGAATAAGATCAAGATTTTTAAACAAATCAAAACAAGAAATGGGGCATTCTAGTGCAATTTTAGGCTGAAAATGCAAAATAAGGGAAACCCAGTCCAAGATTACTTTTCTAATGCGGCTTAAAGAGAAAAACCCAGAAATTTGTGTGTGAAATTGGGGTTGAGTCTTTTCTATAAAAGCAGTGTATCTGTCGGAAGAATCTTCTTCACAGTAGCGGAAAAAACAGCCCACAAACAAACACAAAACTATTATCTATAAAATCAAATAGAGAATGCATCAACGACTCTCAACACTCGCAGAAGAAGGTAGTGCGAAGCGTATGGAAAAATATGAAAATGTTAATGGGGTTTTGATGATGTCGATCTGAGTTGCGCTGTCTGCTACCGTTGTTTTGTGTGGCGCTGTTTCTCCTCTTATTTTACTCTTCGATTTTATGCTCTCTATTTTGCGGCCTCAGCTTATTAGTTTTTTCCCTGCCCTTTTTGAGAAATGACTACAAATTATTATACACTAATAATAAAGAGTGATGCTATTCGATCATTACAATCATCTTATGGAATTGTAATTTTTTAATTTTTGAATTATTAAAAAATTGATTTTACGTTAAAATCATCTTATGGAATTGCAATTTTGTACCTATCGAATGAAAATTTTAAATTTAAATTTAATAATTTTATATTTTTCAGAATATATGGGAAAAATATGTGTGTCATAATGTTCAACTATACAACAAACTCTAGGAGAATACACCGTATTTTTTTATACTAATTTTCAAGTGATAAATTTTATTTTGTTCAATTGTAATACCATCTAATTTTCAATCCAAGAAACATGGATTGATATTTTTTATCATTGATCACGATAACTTAACATAGAATTTTATTCGCTCTAACAGCATATATCAGACTTGATTTAAAAACATTAGTAAAATTCAAACTTAAAATATTTAATTTCAAGTATCTACTTCACTGATAAGTCCTATTTAAGAATACAGTTTATTATGATTTTTTTTTTCATCCACAAAATACGAGGAGTTGTACTTTAATGTGTAGAACTAGAAATATCAATCTAGATGGACAGTGCACAAGATCAATCATTTAAGTCGACATTTTTTGTGTCATAAATGAATGCCACGTTGCAATTTAAATAATTATTTTGTGAATAAATTGTAAAAATTTAAAGTTCATGGATAAATAGTAATTGCTATTTCTCTTATGCGATACACAATTTCTTAAGAAAACTGGTATTGATTGATTTGAATAATGATATGTACCTCCTTTAGAATATGGAAACAATATGCGTATTAGATTAGACATAGGTAATTAATTATACATAATTCGGAAATATAATAAGAGAAATGACTAGTAAAATTATCTTGAGATGAAAGTGGAAATTGAGTTTCTTATTTTTTATGGTTTGAATCCCCTTTATACTTCTATAGGTCTTAGTTTGTCATATCTAGGTTTATTAGTATGGTTTACACGTCTTGTATGATTTACAAATGATTATATAGGAACATGAGTTTACTTAGTATGCACCACAAATAGCAGATAACCTATGAACTCAAAAAAAGAAAAAGAAAAAATAGTTTATACTTGTGTTTTGTGGTCCTTAGGCAGTGCAATAAATAAGATAAATATTATTCTTTAATATTCATAAATTTTATGATTCTCAGTGCAATTTATATTCGCATGATTTAATTAATATGCAAACACATTTTAAGTGCATACTTAATTAACTTTTGCCAACTTTTTATATTGCTAAATATAGCCAGCAAGCTTGTTTAGTTGAGAGAATCTTCGGCTTTCTATTTAGCATTGATGGTTTATTATTTATAGCAAGTCCGATATTAAGTAATTTGTGTATAATATGGATAATGAAATCTAGATATATAAAAAAAACATGTCACTAGTGATATTATTAAATGGAAATACCGAAGGCCTTTATGATACTTTATAATTAATTTGGTCAACCATTTAGAGAAACTTAGATCTTTCGATGCAATATGAATATTAAAATAAACCATTTTAAGCAACTTTGATCTTTCAGGTACCTCCATTCCCATATCGTCTCTTGTTTATCCTCACCGACGGCCGGCGAAGCCTCACGTTGCGACGCCGGAGCAGGAGGAGTTCTGGGTTTTTGGAGAGGAATCGTATGTCGATGATATGGGTATTTCTATATTTATTTCAACCTTGATTCCAACACTATGATTTAATTACCCAAACGATTCTAGATTTATTTCCTTTTCTCATATAGAGAGAAAAGGAAAAAAGAAGAAAGGCAGAAGAGATCAAACAGGTAAGAGGAAAAGGCACAAAACACAATGTTAAAACAATCGTACGGCAGATCCCAGAAACAGGAAGCCAAACCCTAACAAAACAGGGACACAGGAGTAGGGACTTTAAAAAAATCTCTACACAAGTTGTTTTTTAATAATTCATCCCTTCGTCCCGTCCAAGACAGCTCATTTCTTTTCGTCACGATTATTTAGGAGAAATAATAAAGTGTTTAAAGTGATAAAAAGTAGATAGGACCCACAACTTTTGAAGAAATGATTATTTCCTAAAAAGAATACAGGTCATCTTGGATGGGACGGATACAAGATAAATTAGGTGGTCTCTTTCTACACGATTATTTGGGAGAAAGAATAAAGTGGTTAAAGTGATAAAAAGAGGTATGACATATCTTGGACATGGTGGTCCACCCCTAATTAATTAATTCAAATAATTCTAATTAAAATTAGTTAGTTTAATAAACTTTAATTGTAAATTAATAAATCATAATTATTAATTAATATATCTTAATTTTGAATTAATAAATTATAATTGTAAATTAATAAACCCTAATTTTGAATTAGGATAAACCCTAATTGTGAATTAATAAATCCTAATTTTGAATTAATAAACCCTATTTTGAATTAATAAACCATAATTTTGAATAATAAACTCTAATTTTGAATTAATAAACCCTAATTGAAATTAATAAATCCTAATTTTGAATAATAAACCCTAATTGTGAATTAATAAACCCTAACTTTAAATTAATAAATCCTAATTTTGAATAAATAAACCCTAATTATGAATTAATAAACCATAATTATGAGTTAATAAATTCTAATTTTGAATTAAAAATTATAATTATAAATTAACAAAATCTAATTATCCTTATTCACCATAATTAATATATAATTATTTTAATAAAAAAAAGAGTGAGCACACGGTGTGAGATGGAACTTACCCAAGTTTTTATCTTATAAGTTTAAGAATGTAAAACTAAAGAAATCAAAAAAATTGATCGAAGAGCCGCGTAAATTGGCCGAGCTCAATGCAAGTTGGGCTGGATCTTCCAGCACTTATTTTGCTACTGTAATTGCATGTATATATAAATGCTAAATAGTTGAATACATCCCAAACTATTACCATATTTTCAACTATGTATGTGTTGAATCATTGATTTTGATTAATTAATATCTAAACTATATAAATCTATCATTAAAAAAACGGCAAATGAAAACTAGGTAGAATTGTCATGAATTTGATGTGCCTTTATATTTCTAAAAATGAATTCTTTTAATAGCCGTGTCAAACTTGTGACAATCTGACTATGCCTTTAGGTATAAAAAAACATTGTTCGAAAATACATTTGAATATTTTTTCATAGATTGCTCAAATTTGATAGATTGGGATAGAATTGAAAAAATAATTATAGTATATATTTAACTATTTAGTCGTATAATTATCGGTGACTTATTTGAAATGCATCATAAAACTTAATTTAATTTACTCAAAAAACATTGACCAAAATTCATAGCCAAACCTTATATAATATCACATGATTTTAAATATGAGTTTGTGTCCCAATTATGGACAAGTAGTTATCTCTTATGTAATTTGACTCTTTTTTCTCATTTACAATTTACCATTACTAATTTACATAAATATATTTTATTAATCAGGATAAATTCCTAATTATGATTAATTTGCACGAGTACTTCAAATAAAGTACAATATTTTGTATCATGTAATTACAAATACACAAGAAATTATCATACTATGTAAATGAAGACAATGCATGTATATTATTAGTTATCCTAAAAATGGATGATCAATAAAAGAACTTTACAACTGTTGATTTATTGTTCATACTGAAGTAATTAAAAGTCAAACTTTCTAGTGACATACGAAATAGTTTCAAATAGCATCTTTCATTAGTCATTTATTAATTACTATCTTTCACTACTAAATTTCGATGAAGAACTTCCAATAGCATCCTGAAGTGTGTTAAGAAATGAACTAATTGACATAACCCAATCAAACTAATTTATATCTGGATTGAAAATTATCATTTAGATTGTTTTACAGAGGAGGTTTAAAAATCTTACAAAATCCAATTCTTGTTTGCTTTCTATTAAGAAAAATTAAATTAACACACCCCAAGAATAGATCACAATACTTGATTGATTTCATTATTGGTTCCAGCAAAAACCAACCTTACCTATTATGTTAACTAGAAATCAATATAGTGCATTCTAAACCGGCGTGGCGCTGCTGGATGCTTTTGATCAATAGAACAAGAAGAGTAGTCAACCAAAAAGAAAGATCACCAAAAGTAACGACCACCAAGATAGGTATATAATAATGAAATCTTTTGATCACCCATTTTTGGAAAACCATTTTTGGGGGCTTCCGCCTTACACAAGGCACATTGGATTGCCTGAATCACGAGTCTTATATACTGTGTTACGATCACCTCATATTGATACACAGTCCAGAGAACAATTTGAAAAGAAAATCAAGAAACAATTTTTGGTCATAAAAACAGATAGATAAATATTAGTATTAAATTTCAAACAGAATAATATATTTTTACACCTGCAGTAATATTTTTCTATGATTTTATGTATTTCAATACACCATTCTGTAGTTTCATGAATCCATCAGAAACTGACATTTTGAGATGCACTATTAAACTGACATTTTGTTTCCTTTCCTAATTATATTCGTTCATAACCAAGTTTAGGTACTTAATAAAAAAATGTATTTAATTTATATTTACTTTATCACATGGAATTCTATTTCTTATTAAAAAAAAATTAATAAGAAATTTAAATTTAATAGAATATAGGCACTTGGATATTTTGAGATGCTCATTGGGACAAGTTACGTAGGGGTATATTTCTTTTCTTTCAAGGAAAGCAATTGAAGGCCATCAATTTTTATAAATGCAAAAATCCAAGCTTGTAAATGAAGAGACTTGCCAATTAATTTCCAGTTGTGTAATTATTATGAAATGCTTGTTTTATTTGCTACGGTAATCACAGATACTATATATTACGGTATTATGATTATACCAAACATATAAAATTTGTGAGTAACATAGAATGATAGGTAATTAAATTAAAGATAAAATAAAAGATCTTAAACATCTAATTACCTAGATCGAGTGGTTATACTCATAATGGAGCATTATATATAAATCATAATTTGATCATTGCCAATACTATAGGGATCCACCTTATTGATGTAAATGAAATATTGGAGTTTGATGGTAGTGCTTTTATTTAATCCAACATTAGATCTTTCAATTATGGTAAAATCTTGGATTGGGTAATGGTTACTACTCAATTCTCATCGTAATTTATATTTCCAACTCTCCAATTTAGGTTCACTGGAAATGTATATTGGTTTTAATCCCATCGCTAATCCCACTATAACTAGGACTGGCAATTTTCGACACGATACGAGAATACGACACGAATACGTACGAAATTAACGGGTTAGTGTTCAGTCTTATCGTGTTCGTGTCCTTATCGTAGCGACACGATAATTTCGTGTCGTGTTCGTGTAACCCGATAATTTTCGTGTTACATTCTTGTTCGTGCTAGATCGTGTCATTTTCGTATAATTCGATAATATTTATATATATTTAATATTAATATAATTATATTTTATATATTTTTATTTCTTTTATTTATTTATTTTCTAATTTTGATTTAAATTTATTGTTTCGTGTCGTTATCGTATCATGTCAATACGAAAAAATCGCATCATATTCGGTATCCGCCAAGATATTTCGTGTTATGTTCGTATTCATATTGGACAAATCCTTAACGGATCGTATTCGTGTTTGGATAAGATCGTATCGTTATCGTGTCGATACGATAACGACCCGACACGCACAAATTGCCAGCACTCCTCTTTTTAAAGGCAAAAAGAAAAAGAAAAAGAAAGAAAAATAATCGAGTTTCGACGTGGCCTCGGATCTAATTCCTGGCTCAAAAAAGCATGATTTTGCAGAAAAATGGATCATGCACCATTATAATTATCCCTTGCTTGATCCAACACCGACGAGCGGTTGATCAATCACGCAGCTCCAGATGCAATCCACCGGATCCAGATCATCCACCGCCAGCGACAGAAAACTATCGTCATCACCGTTGTCGCCGTCGACGGCCGGAGAAATAGAGATTTCGCGGCGAAGAAGACTGATCGCAATCCGGTGCCAAAGTTTCCGCCGCCTCGTCTACTAGATACGAGCAAGGCGCAAACTTCTCTCCGTGATCCTCGAAGACCACACCCTCCTTGAGCCATGGAAAATCGAAAACTCCGATTCCGTCGTGGAATTCGTAGCGCCTCTGATCGTCGATCACGGGATTGGAGCATTCCTGTTTTCTGGCTTGGAGGATTTCTGTGTTGTCGGCTGCTGCTTCATCCCTCGCTCTCTTCCTGCTCTGGTTGTTCGCCGCCTCCATACGATCTCCGGCTACTATTAATTAGAAAGAATTTAATTAATTATATGGAAATTTGGATTTAAGTTGTGTGTCGAGAGTGGGAGAGGCGATGGTGAATAAATGGATAGGATGGATCATGATTAGTAAAATCAGTTTAGTGGGATCTTCATCCTAATTGCTTTAAGATTTATTTTTGAAATATGGTTAATTTATATGAATAAACTCGTATGTGATCTGATATACCTTTGTGATCAGTCTTCTAGATTCTACCAGTTCCTTCTGGCTTTTTGTTAAAACTTAATTCCACCTTTTCACATTTTCTTTAAATGAAAATTGTCTCGAGGATTCTTAGATTCTTGATAGATAAATGTGCAACTGTGTCCCAAATTCCAATTAATTCTATGAAGTGTTTAAATGTCACGAGGCAACTTATGCGGAGTTTCGCTGCCACTTGCTTAGGTAAAATTGTGTATATAATTGAAATGAAACAATCAAACACATGAATAAAAGTTCACTACGTGTTACGACACAAACAGAAAATTAATTAATACTTAATTTGATACAAATTCTGCAGTTTAGTTACTTTTTTTTCCAAAAATCCCACGCCTTGCCACGCGTTAAGAAAGATTCACAGCTGTTCATCCACCTAATAATTTTAGATTCAGTTTATAATCCTGTAGTATCTCCTTTATTCCTTACTAGGTCAGTATTCGCAATTCCGTATGATACATGATCATATTTTTACATATAAGATTAATCAGTTATAATTATAAAAAAGAAAATAGCAATTCAAACCCTAAACTATCAATTATATCATGAATTATGAAAAAAAATGCTTTTTGAAAATCTTGAACTATCAATTTATATCAATTATTTCATTCGTCCATTTTTCGTCCCCAAAAAGCTCACATGACTCGCCAAATTATCATTGTGTATTTAGCAACAAGAAAAAAAAATTTACATGACGCCAAATTATTAAATACATCATGACAATTCAACGAGCCATATCAACTTTTTAAAATTAAAAATTAAATAAAACACAATTGATACAAAATCGATATTTCACGATATAATTGATAGTGTCAAAATAATGTGGTTTAAAGACATATTTACTCATTATAAAAATATATACCCTTACAAATTTTGATATACCTATAGACAGTCTCCTTACTTATTTTAATCATTAAGGACAATATAGTAATTTAATACACACGCACACACACGCATTTACGTTTAATCTAGTTTAGCTTCCCTTACACTGCTAATAGCTCACGGAAACAGGAAGATGGCATTTTCATCAACAGACAAATTCTGTTGAACGTGGACGTAGCGTTTGAGTAGAGAAGTGCGCAATCCTTTTCTCAGTAAAAGAGTTTAACAAACAAAAAACAGCTCCAAGTCTTGAAGAGAGAGAGAGACTATAGTTACAATGGTTTTACATTTGCGCACACACAGGTAGAACAAACCACAATCTGGTTCATAATTAGAAAAAAAACATATATGCTTTACTCAGAATGGTACCCAGAAAACATAAGTGCAAACAAAATTACGTTTAATTGCAATGCCAAGTTGTGGAGTATACACATAACGCCCGGGAAGAGCAGCAAAGAATGTCTGCGGTGTTTTAAAACGACTCTCAACTGCAGCAACCTCCACCTTGAGAAGAAGAACCATCCCTGCTGCCAGACGGCCCGGGAATTCCACCATAACCTACTTTTATTCCATATGACTGATAAAGGAACAAGATGACATCAATTAGGTGATCAATTTTGAGTTTTAAATATGATAATAGAGAAAAATCAATAATTAAAATGTAATGGGACAAGTTATTTCAATATGATATGACAGTATTTTTGAATTTTAATATGGTAAGCAATAAGGTGAATGGAAATGTCACTTATAAAGTTGGCAACTCAGTGAAACTCAAATTGCATCTAGAAATTTCCACATACGAAAAATCATAGTCATCAAGAAAACTCAGAACAACCACACAGCACTCACAAAAAAATTGCTAACTTAAAGCTAGAGCATTCATATGTAACTAAAAAGCAAGCGATCTTCTGTTTGGTAAAGAGTGAAGCAAGTACCAAAGGAAATTTGAAAATCCTAACCTCATTCGAAACGTCAAACACTCCATCTTGGATCTTCTTATATATTGTTGCGGCTGTTTTAATAAAAGCCTGCAGATAATGTTCAAGTGAAAATATGACGGGAATAGGACTATTGAGGCAACAGTTATTATCTTATGGCACAGAATTAAGGAAATTCTTGATCACCTCCTCTACATTCTGAGCAGTTTTTGCAGATGCTTCCATGAAAATCAACCCATGTTCTTTAGCGAATTGTTCTCCTTCTTCCGTGCTAACTGCCCTTCTATGGGCAAGATCACATTTGTTGCCAATCAGCATAATTGTCATGTTTGGATTTGCATGCTGCCTTGCATCTTCTAGCCAGCTTGCCAAGTGATTAAAAGTTTCCCTCCTGATACATAGGAAAGACGATGAACAAACAGTAGGTTTGGGTACAGAAGCGGAGTTGAACAGACACAAGGAAACCCATGAAAATATAACGTTGATCATTCCGAAGCACATGTTAATATGAAACTTGTGAACACAAATTATACAACTGTTTATCTGAGTTAATGATATGAGTTAAAAATTCATTGTTGGGAGTGAATCAGTAGCAGGATGGCGTTTACAAAGAGCAAGAGATATAAAAAGAAATGAGTCGACGTACAAAAGCAGTACCTAGTGATATCATAGACCAAAAGTGCACCAGCAGCTCCTCTGTAATACGACCTTGTAATGGATCTGAAGGATTCTTGACCGGCCTGTGACATCAACCAGAACGAAGTTATATTAGTTCCTTCAGTAAAATAGCACAAGAACCTTAAAAGAAGAAAAATACACATACATATCCCTACTCAGAACAATTCAGATGAACATACCAATGGCGACAATGACAAACATTACAGCATCTCCTCAATTTTTAAATTTCACACAACAGAAGAGTTTTAAAGCCGAAGAATAGAGAACTATAAAACTAAGTTACTAATAAGTGCAAAGGAAATCTGCTATTCTCAGATCAGGTCTTCTTAACTTGTTTAAAAATATAGTGCACATATCTCAGAAACATCACTGCTGCTATAATTATTTACATATCAGAAACTCAATGGAAAGTTAAACCTTTGAGAGATATTTCGATAATTAGAATTAGTTTGTTTCTCTCTACAAAATTCAGACAATAAAAGGGAAACCCAACAAACCTAGTCTCCAAATTCTTTGTAGCCTAGAGATAGTTAACACAGTATGTTATTGTTTGCCACACGCCTTATATTGTATGATAGAAACTATACAATACAACCGAATTTCAACCAACATATTAACTCTTTGAAATCCTTTTTCCAGCATCCTTAATGAACACAAAAGCCTTATAATATATTAACAGAAACTAACCGTGTCCCATATTTGAAGCTTAATGGGCTTGTTGTCTATTGTAATCATCCGAGCCCCAAATTCGACACCAATAGTCAAGTCATGCACTGGCTGGAAACGCTTGTCGGTAAATTGTAGAAGAAGACATGATTTTCCCACCCCTGCAAAAGAAAGTTTTTTTATCAACATTAAAGCAACAACGAAATAAATCTCGTTAGATACTCCAATTTATTTGCCCCAATATAATTATCAAGAGCCAATTGGAAATGAAATATCGAGGACTCAAAATTTACACCTACGCTTCTCCATCTAAGTTCCCAACCTTTCTCTTCTATACAGAGCAGAGTCGCATTGCAGACTCTATAAATTCCAAATTACACTCATCTAATCAAATCCACTGATGATTTACTCATTCAGTTTTTCACAACAAGTAGACAAAATTACAGACAGTAAACCGGACCAACCACGAACTACTCATACATCCGAGTGACAGTCCAACTACGTCAAAACCCAATTGAAACTTTAAATCCCGCCCCAACCAAAACCCTATCTAAATATTAAACGAACCATACAGGAAACATAGTACAAATGAACATCATATGATAAGGAAAAAGAATGGAATTTGAAGATATTACCAGTATCGCCGATTATGATATACTTGAATAGATATGCGTAGGACATATCTAGGGCAGATCAACCGAAGCTGGATCTGGGAAATGGGGAATTTCAAATTGGAGGAAGAGGGCGAAATGAAGTTTCGAAGGCGCAAAGATGAACGAAGACCGGTGGTAAGGTTGGCAATATGATCTGATTAATTAATCAAGATTTTTTTTAATATATAAGGTAAGAAGGAGACTCAACGTAAGGGAAATTGACACTTAGTTAATCCAGACGACTCCAGCGAAGCAAATCTCCTTTTAACAAAAACTGTCTGCCCTCACAATGAATTAACGGTAACCCCCAACCCCCCAAAATAAAAAAATAAAAAAATGGATATTTCAAAATGTACTGAATTCATGTTATTATTTCTGCTCAAAATAAAATATGTTATTACTTGACTATGGACTCATAAACATTGCAGTATCCATTATGAACAATTATTCATCAACTAAACTACTTAATGAAAATACTATATAAATAGCAATAATAATAACATAAGGTTATATTGTATCAAATATAATGAAAAGACCCAGCTTGACCACAACGAGAAAGTATTCAGTTTTTGTCATTTCATACTCCATTTAAATGTGTCCATTCTTCTAAAAAAGTAATACAAACCTATATGGTAAAGAATTATAAAATAATTTAAAAGTAATTTATTTGTGGTTTATTACTGAAAAAAATTGTAGAATGTCGAGGACTAGATGGACTGGGAAAAAAAGTTAAGGATAATTGTATAAATTTTAAATTTACCATCAAGACAAGGGCAGTTGTGTAATCAATTCAATATTTGGATTTAACTCATCGAGTATAATATATATTGGCTCTCTTTCTTTCTATTCGTCACGTGGCCCAATCAATCAAATGAAACATAGGGATTAGTCCACAAATTTTTTACAATCACTCCTTCTCTTGCAATCCCGATGCTTCCACAATGGATAATTATATGGTAACATTATATGTAAATGCCAAGTAGAATATGATTTTATTTATTTATTTACAATAATATTATAATATCGACAGACCAATTATGTTGGTAATTAATAAATCAACTATCCAGAAAAGGCTGAGAAACAAACAAGTATATTTCTGCCTTTCCAAGTGAAATAACATTTTTCTTCGAGAACACTCAGATAATGAACCTTTTTAATTTTTAATATAAAACGAAGAGGTTTCAAATTAAACTATAGAGCTCTCTTGATTGTTGATGCGACTCAGGAAGAAGGTTGAGAGCAGTGAGAAGATGGGCTGACTAAGCTCCACGATATTGGGCCGAAGGGATTGAAAAAAGCAGGCCCAGAAGCAGATAACAAAAGGGCCCAAAGCTGGAGACGCACAAGCGCAAGTGAGAGAATGAATCTCAGAGATATCCATCCTAATGCATTAGGAGGTGTACCTACTACCTAGTTGTACAAGATTGTCGGTAAATGTTTATTTTTCATGATTGATAAAGTATATGATTGAATATTTCTATCTTTATTACATGAATTTCTCCAACGATACCCTTTCAATCGGAGTGAATCAAGTAGAATTATTTCAAATGAATAAATTATCAAGGATCTTCTTATCATATCTTAAAGTTTCATCCACCTGAGTAAACAACGAATTTGTCTATACAATTTTTATTTATCTAGACTAATCCTAAAAAGTCAACGTCTTAGGTTGCTTTTACTTTTGATCTTACAAAGGTTTGACCTGTTTTTTGGCTAGTATATATTAGGCCATGATAAAATTATTAATGCTACAAAATTTAAGCCGTATCTTTTACGTGCTTGGATACGGATTTTTCTTCAATTAATCTCAGCACATTGGGGCACTTGAGGAATAAAAGATAAGAAGTGTCTTTGTATGGCACATCGATTTCATTAGTTAAATATGTATATAGTATTCATGCATACGTATTGGAAAAATAAATAAATTTCCATATTCTTTATAAGTTAATGAAACAAAAATATGCATATTGTTGTATAGACTGTTTTTCAATATAAACTTTATGTATAATTCTACTGTATATAATTTCGAATAATGATCTATTCTTACAAATATTTATTCATGAATTTAATATTTAAAATACTATACAACCAGGTTCCAGAAAAGACCATATACATACGAGTTTACATAATTATGGCACAAATTTAAATATATCCCACACTTTCAGTCCTTAATTTCCCAATGCTACCTCACTTTAAGCAAAACTACGTTGTATTTGATATATTCGTTTTAAAAGATGTTGATGGAATTTAAATTTATATTTTTTTCAATCATAAATTGACTCCACGCAACGAACTAAAGTAGCTAATTAAAAAGGTAAATACCTAATTCAAACTCATGATTTTTCAACCATAAATTGATGTCTCAACAAACTAAAATAGCCAAAAGAGTAAGAGGTGTTTGGTGAGCTTATAAGCTCTTTACACAAAAGTATGTATTAAGTTATTACAAAGTATTTGACAAAATAAGTTCTTAGAATCCAAACAATGCTTTATAAACACTGAGGTCGCTTAGCTCTCTAAAATTTAGCCAGACACCCCTGTCCTATTTCTGCCGGCTACGTTACTCTATACATGAAAAATTCAGTGTGACAAAAATTTATTGGTATAAGGTGAATTTTGTCGTGCTCGGAAACTCTTTGGGAAGTATTTTGATTATATCGAGGCACCCATCGGAATTGGACTGATATCGATTGCTCTATTAGCAGACGAATAATTAAATAGTTTTTTACAGGTAGTTAACAATAATTTTGAACATAAATAATGAAGTAAAAAGGGATAAACATTTATTAATTCCAATTAAGAAATGTCCAAAACCCCAAGTTGCAAAACTTGGGCAGCTCTGGCTCCATCTTTTGGAGCTATTACATGTTAGCCAGCGCTCATCCTCTCACTTTTTCTGTATCTTGTGTTGTCTTAGCCTTCCACAATTTTCTTATTCTTTTCCAATACTATATATTTCGATAAAAAAAAAAGTAACAATAATGGGGGTTAAAGTGGCTATAAATATTGAGAGAGGAGGAGAGAACCCTCCAACACAAAATATTCATGCATCGAAAACATGAAAAGTTGTAATTAGTTCATTTTTTAACTAAATATTGATGTATTCTTGAAAAATAAAATGTGATGTGTGTTTTTTCGGGCGATCGAGCGACGATGTAGATCATGATCTGCCTGGCTCCCTGAATGCCAACTGAGATGAGTTGCCAACATTTGTAGTTGATGACTTCTTACTTGGCATGAAGGGAGTCATGCAGGTTTAATTAAAAATTAAGCCACTACATATATATAGTTTTTGCTTCAAGTTTATCTTGATTTATTTTTACAGGATTTATGTGCTTCATCTGCAATCAGTTCGATCAGACTAATGGTAGGTACGTGCATTTCCCCTTAATCACATAACTCATGTCTTTGTATGATCAATTTAATTATTGTGTTGATATTGTCAAATCATTATGAGATGTGATAATGCTTTCAGCGCATAGTCATGCCAGTCAGGTGGAGACTAATTTAGATCAATCCTTAGTGCCATCTCGTTATTGGAATACGTTCTTCAATTTTTAGATCATAAACGTTAATATTATATATATATATATGTAGTTCGAATAAAAGCTATTTTTCAAAATCTTGGTCAAAGTTAATGCACTTTATGTATAAAGTTCTTGACTACACATATTGATGAATAATATTATCTTTTATATCATGATGCATATATATATAAAATATTAACTTTATATATATAGTTTTACAAAAAATAGTTTTATCATAACAAAGATTTTCCAACGTTAACCAATTTTTCCAGAAAACTACCATATAAAAAAAATGCATACGAGTTTAAATAATTATGGCACAAATTTAAATACATCCCACACTTTCAGTCCTTAATTTAAAAATGCTACCTCACTTTAAGCAAGATTTTCATTTGAAACTACTTATATATAACTCTCTCTTTCTATAAATATATGATATAATTCTATATTCATAATAAAGAGTTCATTCTGTACTTTTCTTTTTCTATGCGTCTCTCATCAACCATCTTTAATTGGAAACAAAATTAGTCAAGTAATTTAATTCTAATATAGCAAGTACTTATCTAGTATATATATATATATAACAGTAAAAATTAACGAATGTTGAACTGGTTAAATGTATTTTGATATTGAAAAGATCGATCTTAGATCAAGTATTACAAAATTTTCAGAAATCTTGTCAAATGATTGAAATTCTTGTTTTTAGTATCGAATCGAACATCCAAATAATTGGAAATTAAAATATAAAGTAAAAGAGCAATGGCTTATGGAAGGAAATAAAATTACATAGAAGAAAGGAATAATGTTCTTCAATTATTTCTTGATTTCCTATACAGATTCAATTCCCCCCAACCCAAGATGTCACAAAAAATATTTAATAACACCTATAAGTCTTATAATTCTATAAAAATTATGTCTCTACAGGAATACTTAATTGTAATGGACTCATTTCTATATTGTACATCAAATAAAATAAAATATTGGCAACTGTGTGAGAACGAAAATCCATATTTGTTCCAATCCGAGATGAAATTCTCCTCTCTCCTAAATTTTTATATCTCATTTGTGTACAATTTATGTGGTATTTCATTATAAAATGACAAAAATAATACTAAAACATATAATATATTTCATTATAAATCCATTTTTGTGGCGGAAATGATTGTTTCCCAAAATTTGCATTGTCATTTAAATTTGATCAATTATCCAAATACTAATTAATGTACTGGGATAAACAATTGAGACAATACAAAATGTATAGAATCTAAGCGTGATCTAAAATTTTGCCACGTAACACCCACGAAATGCCAGCCTTCCATTTCTCCACGTACATATTTACCTTACTCCAAACATGAAAAAGGCATCCATCAGTGTGACAAAAAGAAGAGCAGCTATCTCAAACATCATAAGGTGAAATTTAACGGACACCCTCCCCTCCCTCCGGACGCACCCGAACCCGCTCGACCGCAACCCCTTCTTCCACCCCTCCTCCGAGTTCTACAGTATTTTGATTATATCGAGGCATCCTCCACGACGCCTCCAAATTGGACTGATATTGATTGCTCTATTAGCAGACGAATTATTAAATAGTTTTCTGCAGGTAGTTAACAATAATTTCTGAACATAAATAATGAAGTAAAAGGCTAAACATTTATTAATTCCAATTAAGAATGTCCAAAACCCACAAGTTGCAAAACTTGGGCGAGCTCTGGGAGGCTCCATCTTTCGAATCGTCGAGCTATTACATGTTAACCAGGTTTCTTCCCCTCCTTTTAATTCGTCACTTTTATTTTCTGTATCTTGTGTTGTCTTAGCCCTGTTAAACAATTTTCTTATTCTTTCTAAAGTTTCAATTTCTTATCTATATATTTCCATGTCAGTTAATCGATGGTTGGAAAAAAAAAAAAATTTGCTACAAATTGAAAAATTGAGTAACAATAATGGGGGCCGAATTTGTTAAAGTGGCTATAAATATTGAGAGGAGAGGAGTACAATTTGTTGTGAACACAAAATAGCCAGTAAATATTTTTTCATGCATCGAAAGCATGATGACCCACATTGTAATTAGTTCATTTTGAACTAAATATTGCTGTATTCTTGAAAATAAAAGTGTGATGTGTGTTTTCATCGGCTATCGAGCGAAGATGTAGATCATGATCTGCCTGGCAAACTGAGCATTGCTGAATGCCAACTGAGATGAGTTTGCCAACATTTGTAGGCGGTGATGACTTCAAGCTTGGCATGAAGGCAGAGAGCGAGTCATGCAGGTTTAATTAAAAGCCGCGACGTTAATTGCCACTACATATATAAGGAGTTTTCCTGCTTCAAGTTTATCTTGATTTATTTTACATGATTTATGTGCTTCATCTGCAATCAGTTCGGATCAGACTATTGGTAGGTACGTGCATTTCTCCTTAATTTCCAAGTCATGTATTTGTATGATCAATTTAATTATTGTGTTGATATTGTCAAATCATTATGAGATGTAATAATGCTTTCAGCGCATAGTCATGCCAGTAAGGTGTAGACTAATTTAGATCAAAGTTAATTAGTTGTGTGGGTGCTAATTCATCTCGTTATTGGAATACGTTATTGTTCTGAAAGGTAGAAAAGAATCATAGAAACGTAATTTTGTGCATAGAAAATGGGAAATAAAGCGCGAGAATGGATATTTGAGTCTGAAACGCACTAGAGAAGAAAGTATAATAAATAAATACCATGTAGTCTTTTCGGCGTTTAGCTAAAGACTCGGGAATTAGATAGATGGTGGAATGTGATTAGGGAATATATGCGCAACGCGTTTATTTGCGATTTGGCTGCCGACACCTGCTTCATTATGGGATTTGATTGCAATGTGTTTGGTTGTTTTTATTGGCTTGTTCAAATTTTGCCTCTATAATTCTGGTTTCATGTATTAGTGTGTTTGATGAGCATAAGTTTTTAAACAATTAAAATTATTTACGAGTTTAAAGTGCATTGGTTTTAAAATAAGTTTACAGTTTATAAGGTTTTAAAATAACAACAGTTTATAAATCCTCCTAAAAAAGTTGGTCAATCAATACATTTTCCATAAATTTATAAGCAATCATAAATTTATCAAAATAATTTTATTATAATTAGTTATTTCGACATACATTATCAACTTCACATTTCAATGATTTAATTTCTTTAATTATGATTTTCTCACTCAACTCGATTCTCATGGTCTAATTTATAAGATCGATTATCCAAACACTTTAACTTTATAAATAAGACATTTTCTTACAATCTTTTGAAACATATTATATATTAAGCTAGTGAAACCCCTCCCTTTATTGTATCGGTAGCTACACGCGATATCACACACACGTACTAACTCACAACTATAAATATAATCACACACATCACACTTGCATGCTGTCATAGTATCCTGCATTTAAATTTAATGCGTACAATTATTATGGGTTGAGATTCAATATGTCATAATTTATCTCACTTTAAATTCCATTTTAATTTTTCATGACTTTTTATTTTTATCTTTCAATTTTAATTTCGTTCTATTACTTTAGTTTATAATTATTAATTAGAGTTTATTTCCTCAACTAAGATATATAATCATTTTTACCATTTTATTTTGTTTTTATTAATTAAAATTTATTGTTAAAGTTGATAAATTCAAAATTAGAATATATTATTTTGTAAAGTTTTAATTTTTAAAATAGAATATAATTTATAGTATTTTAATAAAATTATTTTATAAAATAATATTAAAATAATAACATATAGTTGTAAAATTTGGCGACACATACAAAATTATGAGATAATGGATCTCATAATTATCACGCACACCCATCACAGTCAATGGACTTGTCTAATGTACAGATAATCACTTGCTCGCACACACTCACAACCACAAGATGTCACAAAAAATATTTAATAACACCTATAAGTCTTATAATTCTATAAAAATTAAATCTCTACAGGAATCGATTAGTTGTAAAATTTTCATTTCTAATATTGATAATTACTTGTTTATAATATATATTGGCAACTGTGCTGAGAACTAAAATCCATATTCTGAGCTCAAATTAATAAATTTTATAATTTATTATTAGAACTCTAATTATATTATTATCAATTTTAATTATTTAAATTTATAAACAATATTTATTGTTTCACATGTTCTTGAACATGTTCAAGAACTATTTGTTTGTAAATCGAACATGTTTGCGGCTCATGAACCGAAATCCCTATTGATTCCCAAAATTTGCATTCTCATTTAAATTTGATTCCAGTTCATTTGCAAAATAAACAAATTTTGAATTTTTTTTAATGTAACGGATTTGATTTGTTTACACCCCTAACATACATTCATCGAAATGTGGAATATATAGTATATTTATAGTTTTGATAAGTGTGGTCATAATTACTCTATCTCTATACTACCAATCAAGTTTACCTTTAATTATGTGCTGATTAATTAACTTTGAAATGTTGTGCATTTGACATTTAATCATATCTGTTCGTTTAAACGGTTTAAGTTTTGGTGAGACTTGCATTAATATCAGGAGCCCACGAAGCGAGTTAAATAATATTATCTGAGGTTAATTAAAGCGTGTTTAGCAAACTATAATTGATGATGGTTTGACTCCCGATTGACTAGTGTTGCCACATGTGCAGGATTTCTTTTCCTTCACCTGTAAAGCAAACATATAATTATCCTTTTTTTGAGGAAAAAGCAGTATATAATAACTAATTTAGCATCATCTGATCTCTTACTTTTTTCCTTTACATGTCTATTTGAGAAAGTGGTATATTACTTTCTAAAGTTTTTAAGATTATCTAGACTTTTAAGATGTATGATCATATATAAAGTCCTCAAATATTAGTTGGTTAACTTTTGAAATTGAGGTAATTATGTGAAGTCACGTTTTGTTCATTTTGTCTAATAAAATTTGGACAGTATTTGTATTTTTCATTTATTTTGGTTGATTTTGTTTTGATACCGTATTAATTAAATGAAAAAGGTAAATTTCTTAATTATAATAAAATCGTGTTAAAATAAAAGTTAATTCTATGTCTCGTTTACAAAATAATTAATATGTAGTATAATTATTGAATTCCTTATATTAACTAATATCGATTGTAATTCATATTCTACAAGATGTTGTAGTATTATCATTATAGAAAACCATAGCAATCTAAACACCTCACGAACATTGGAAATGTATATTAATCATATAATCTATGGTCTAGTAGTTACCATTCTTAAACTTATTTAGATGATATCGAATAGTTAATTTTAATAAGATGCATCCTATAGCAATCATATTGAATTATATAATAACAATTATGTAACATGTCTTAGTAAAAAAGTAGAAGAGGCCAAAAGGTGGGCTATTGTGGTTGAGAGATCACAGGTTCGAACCCCACCAAACGCCTCTATGGGTTTGAGCCTGTCACACCTGGTTTTTCAAGTGTGGTTTACATGTCATGTGTGGTTTGCAGACTATTGCACAAGAACGTGAGGTTTCTGGGTCTTGATCTAAGATAAGCGGTTCTGGGTTCATATATATAAAAAAGAGGCCAAAAAGAGATAGACGTGGAGGTGGAAAAGATTGTTGTAACATGTCACTAGATTCCTTAATTAAATCAGTGCAATCTACATCAATAATTCCTTATCAACCTTATTGGAAAAAGAATAAATATTAAAAGCGATAATCTTATCAAAATCAAGCCGACTCCTCTTTAGCTAAAGAAGAAAAACAGTTGGCCGTTAAGGTGGTAGTTTCGTCATTATACACCTAAAGATTATATATCAGATATTTAAGAGGGTTGCTAATTGTATAATTGTAAATGAAATTTCTGAAAAATACACACTCTTTATTTTACTTTTTATAATTATAAAATCTATTTACTTTGCTAAATACCATTATCTCCTTTAATAGATCCACCTCTAAGAGCATCTCCAACTACATACTAAAAATTACAGTAGATAATAGAACCAAAGGAAAATTTTGTATCAAACTCTAATAATTTAATAATAGAAATTAATTTAATATTAAAAAGTATAAAAATAGAATACTTCGTTACTGAGCGAACTGTGGAATTGATAATAATGAAAATGTAATTATCTTACGTTTTCCTCTACAATAATATAAACTTCGTACTAGAACTAGAGAAAATAGTTGGAGATGCGTCTGGAAATCTCATTATCCCCATTCAATCCCCCCGCTGTTCTTTCTCATCCCCATGAATTCAAAAGAAAAAAAATATATATTCTATTTCTTTGTTTCAAATATGCTAGTTTTTAATAACAAAATTAAAATATGTGTAACTAAGACCGTCTGTCTAGGGTTGTGCCCTGGGATTTGACGGCGGACTTAAAAAGCCACCGACGCTTTACGCCCAATCATTCCGGATAACGCTTGCATCCTCTGTCTTACTGCAATTTCTTGGCAAGAGAGTTAAGCGATGCTTATTCCCCAAATACCGTCATTGCTTCTTCTCCGAGAAAAGAAGTTCACGACCCGTGGGCCTTCTACCTCCATGCGGCATTGCTCCTTTCGCCCATAACATCTGAGGTTGCATTAATCGAAAATACACGATAGAATGAATTGTTCTATTTTCAAACTTCTTTGCACAAATGGTAGACAAGGATTAAGGACTAGGGCCATGGGCCCACAACTATAATATTATATTCACATTACTTTTGGGTTAATTAAATTTGATTAAGGCCAAATAACATGATTTGTGATGTTGAAATGAATAACAAAATAGACTATTTCTTACCAAAAAATCCGAGTGCCTTATTGAAGTATAATATTATATTCACATTACTTTTGGGTTAATTAAATTTGATTAAGGCCAAATAACATGATTTGTGATGTTGAAATGAATAACAAAATAGTACTATTTGTTACCATAAAATCCGAGTGCCTTGATGAAGCTTCAAACCAAATTTACCTATTTATGAGTTAAACTTTATGCTCTCCTCTACCGACTCTTCTGATGGCCCAACCACTGCCTTCACAAAACAACTAAACTCCACCTTAATGAACTAACCGCAGGTTTATGATAATGGAAAGAGTCCATTTATCTAGACAACTCCTACTATTTGCGCTGAGCTTGTCAGCGGCGGTGGCGGCGGTGGAATCAGCGATAGGGGTGAACTGGGGCACAATTGCGCTCCACCGCCTCTCGCCCGAGACAGTGGTGGATCTTTTGAAGGACAACAAGATTGAGAAAGTGAAGCTGTTTGATGCCGACCCAGGCTCGCTCAAGGCGTTAATGGGCAGTGGGATCCAAGTCATGGTTGGGATCCCTAACGACATGCTTGCGCTCCTCAGCTCGTCTAACTCTGCTTGTGATTTGTGGGTCTCTCAAAATGTCTCCAAATATATGGTTAAAGGCGGTGTTGATATCAGGTTTGCTCCCCCCTCCAACACACACACACTGACACACACTTTATGTAAAGGTGCTTAGTCTTGATCTTGATATTTGTTTAGTTTATGGGATTATCTTGTATTTGATGGGTTCTCCACTTGAGTTTATTTTTCTTAACTTGTAAAGAAATTATATTTTTGGCCTGGTTAAGTTTTTTTTTTTATGTTTTCCATTTTAATATGAATATATTTGGTTATTTTTCGTGACTGCTTCAGATGGGAGAGTTCGGAGTTTTGGGGCAATAGGGAATATAGATTTGCTTACTAGAAATTATTGGATTGTGTTATCTGATTCTTGTGGGAACCTAATTGGAATCTGATATCTTTCTTTCTCTGCTACTGCTTTTGGCTTAAAGATTTATGTTGACTAAGACTAGTTTACTCTTAAATAATGATTTCTTATTGGTGTAATATGATTCTTAACAAAAATGTATGTAGTTCTTTTTTCAAGCATGGATTGGTATATCAAACCGCGAGCTTTTTGCCGTACTCGATTTGCAGCTGAATTTGGCTGCAAATGATAGCTTTAGATTTTGAAAGTAGAATCATCTCAAGACAGAGAATAAGCTTTATGTACTCTGTTAATAGATTAGAGGTTTAGAACTTCTTCTTTAGTGTTTGGAATCTTCATCTCTATAATTTTATTCCACACTAGTGAATCTTGATGGCGGTTGCAGGTACGTTGCAGTTGGAAACGAGCCATTCCTCACTAGTTACTCGGGTCAATTCCAATCTTATGTTGTGCCTACTCTGGTGAATTTACAACAGTCGCTGGCTAAAGCAAATCTTGCGGGCACGGTAAAGTTGGTCGTCCCGTGCAATGCTGATGCCTACGAATCTAATCTACCATCACAAGGAGCCTTTCGAGCTGAGCTCACACAAATTATGACACAGCTTGTTTCTTTCCTGAACTCTAACGGTTCTCCTTTTATAGTGAATATATACCCCTTCCTAAGCCTGTATGGGAACTCAGATTTTCCTCAAGACTATGCATTCTTCGAGGGTACGACACATCCTGTGGTGGATGGACCGAATACCTACTACAATGCATTTGATGGTAATTTCGACACACTAGTTTCAGCTCTCGGAAAACTAGGGTACCCTCAAATGCCAATTGTTATAGGAGAGGTGGGTTGGCCGACAGATGGTGCTTCCGGGGCGAATCTCACTGCAGCAAGGGTTTTCAATCAGGGACTCGTCAAGAATGTTTTATCGAATAAGGGAACTCCTCTAAGGCCGGGTGTCCCGCCTATGGACGTCTATCTTTTCAGTCTTCTTGATGAGGGGGCCAAGAGCACCTTACCCGGGAACTTTGAGAGGCATTGGGGCATATTCTCGTTTGACGGACAGGCCAAGTACCGGCTGAATCTTGGGAATGGATATTTGAAAAACGCGAAGGAAGTGAAGTATCTTCCTTCTAGATGGTGCGTTGCAAATCCTAACAGGGATCTTTCTACCGTGGCTAGCCACTTCAAGCTTGCTTGTAACTATGCTGATTGCACAACGCTCAGCTATGGAGGGTCCTGCGATAATATTGGTGATAAGGGGAATATATCGTATGCTTTCAACAGCTATTATCAGTCGCAGAAGCAGAATCCTAAAAGCTGTGAGTTTGATGGGCTGGGAATGATAACTATGTTGGATCCTTCCATTGGTGACTGCAGATTTCTTGTTGGTGTTACGGATGCTAAATCTGTAGGGTTTAGATTCGATGGTGGAAGGACTGTATTCTTGGTAATTGTGTTTTGGGCATTTCACGTGATTTTCATGTGAGTCGAGGTTTTTGAAGTGGGGTTTTCAGGGTTCCCTCTTCTGAAGCTGTCCCGGTTGGAGAAGGAAGAAACGATACTGCACATAGATATCACTATAGATGTATTAGTTACAAAAATGGTTCGGGTTAGTATGGTTATTTGTTGAGTTGTGAGAGAGTATTGAGCTTCTGTACCCTTATATTTATACCACTACAATTTATTCAAGATTTCTATTTGATACTGTATTCTTGTAAGTGGCATCTTGTGTTGCATATGAAATTTTGCACTTGCATCATTTAGTTATTCGATGCAACTATGTTGTTTGGTCACATGGAAATGAATTTATGGACCTGAATTTATTATATATGGTGGCAGCACATTCAGGTGATGAGAGCTTGGAGAAATTAAACAAGCAGCAGCGACACTCTTCAAAGAGAGACATGTGCCTCATTAGTAGAAATATTTCATCAAATCTTGAAATCTACATATTGCAGAATAAAGTGTTTCCTGGAGATCTGACCTTGTGGGTGCACGACACATTCAGCAGGCTTCGTGTTTGCTGCTGCAAACGACCAGGTGACGAAGAATGCAAGTAGATCGTGATCGCTCATGTCTTATTCCTCAACATTCTACCCTTCCTTTGTGTTCCTAGTTTGGAATGTATGATATTGATATGCAGATATGAGTCCTATTTATTGAGGGAAGTTAACTCCGCAGAGGATTATTTTTATCGGTATCACGAATCTGAAGCTCGTGTGAGCTGATCGAACCCACTATCTGCTTTTGCTGACTGATGAATAAACTCAACTGCTCAAGTCCACCACTACTGAGGTGGAGTCAACCAAGTTGTGTTTCTGTCTAACTGCATTATTGTAAGAATTTTGGGGAATTTAGAACCCTCCAAAGAAGAAGAGTTGAGGAAGATTTGTCTGGTAATGACATGTTGCGTTACATCCATTGAAGTTGAATATGCCATGAATTATATGATTCCTCAAAGTCAAGACAAAAAAAGGAAATGCTGAGAATCATAACTTGAATCAATCATCTACATTTTCTCATCATGGTTTGACATGAATCTTTCAGTCTCAACAGTTGTTTTCCTTCATATATCTTGAATTAAATTAAGAGAAAGTTTGATCCATGTTGCTATAGAACTGATTTTTCTGAAAGAAATTGGAAGCTGGAAGGTAACCAGATTTCATGTTATGAATTCTAAATACTTAGAAAGCCTTCCAAAAGGGAGCCTTTTGATGTCAACTGAAATCAGCTCTCCACTATAGAAAAAACTTTAACAAACATGATGTTCACAAATACAATTTAGTACTCATCTGCATTGCTCTTTAAATACAGGTAAAATTAGGACTAAATAGGTGTCTGTTGCTCAAATATAAACATTCAAATCACTATTCAATATACACACAGGCTCTCATATCTTGATTCCAACAATTGCTTTGTGAATTCAATCATAAAGCCTTATCCTGGTTGTTATCTCCGTCCGACAAATGGGGCACCAGCTTAGTTCTTCACCACAGTCGTGGCACGTCTGCAAAAAATATGTATGCAAAGTTATCAATGCGCAGAATTCAGCAGGATGAACCTTCAAAATTTTCACATCTTGTTTTTGGGTGCCTTACCTGATGGCCGCATCCAAGTGCAAGATCACGTTTTCTATAGAAACAAATGGGGCACCTCTGTGGAGCAGATTGTAGAATCAAACTCATCTGATGCTAAAAACAGTATAGAAGTTTAAACAAACAACACAAAGTGAGAGAGAATATATATATATACCCTTTCATTTGAAGAGCTTGAAGTGGAAACAGGAGAGGGTGGATAGGTAATTGGAAACGTTTGGCTCAAGCTGCTTGACCGGGAAAAGAATGGATCACTGTTCGTCCTCAAGTTTCGTGATGGAGGTGGCAACGGGAGAGTTCTGCTGTGTCCTCTCTGGTTGCTGAACAGAAAATGCAGGCTTTATAAGATGTTCAGTTTTTTTCCTAATGTGCATATGATGAAGTATCTCGTGTCTATTCACAGTGCATTAGATTACCCCAAGAGTTGGAGTTCCAATGTTGCTCTGTATTGTAAAGGGATTTCCATCAATGCAGCCAAGGCAAACTCAGTTTCCTTCTGGGGTAGAGGGATATTTCTTGACATGATTTCTGTGAAATTGACAAACTGCACCTCGCAACCAAATGCAATCCATAAAAATTATAGTCTTACATAAAAACAAACATGAACATGGATTATGTGAGCTGGATTTGCAAGGTCTAACCTGTATATTGTCAAAGGCTCTGGCCGGGATATTGTCATCAAACTCGTGCATCATGTCCCACGGCCCGTCTCCAACTCCAACCACGATAATGGATAATGGGTACTCGCTGCACAACACAAACACAAAGCAAAAGAAAAGGGTCAACTAAAGCCTCAACATATCGTGCTAAAATAAGTCCAGATTTTCACATGTACAACCTTGCTCTCACTATTGCATTAACTGTGTTTTGCTCCTGAGGACTTAGCTGTCCATCTCCCGTATCTACGTTTCTTGTGACCTTCCATAGAAAGTCGAAATCAGACACATCAAACTAGGAAGAAATGAAGTTATGCTTGGCTTGGATTATTGTAAGATGGAAACATAGAATTACTTGGCCATCAGCTATGATCAAAAGAACATGATATTGACCACCACTTTGATCAACTATCTCTATAGCAGTCTCGATTATTGGGGCAAACGACGTAGGTCCTGGACAGTTGGTCACAGAGCATCTTCCTCGTGAGGAAATATGAAAACAACGTCCATAAACTTGAAAAACAAAGCATGAAGCAGCAGAGGTGGATTATGAACCTGATAACCGAACATGTGGAACGATCTCTCTATAACGAGAGACTGCCTCCTCAAAGCCATCACAGGGCCTGTGGTCCGAATAGAAGCTGAACACATCTCGATCATGAGTAGTAACTGCAAGATGAATGAGTTAGTGTCACGCCCTTGTTGGCATTGAAGATGAATTCTGTTAGAACAGTGACATATATACCATCGCCAAAGCCAAAACATGGAATGAGATTATCCTCATCGAAACGTGAGAGTGTCCTTCCAATTATTGAGATGGCGTGTTGGTATGGATTCAATCCATCGCTGAGGTGATGAAGGCACCTTCCGTCGAAGGAATCTCTCCCTGTCCATTCATTGCTTTTGGTGAAGTCGATGCCTACTATCAGATTTGAGGATTCGAGGCCGGATTCAGCTAGAGCTTGTGTAACCTTCAAACAGTCAAATCATCAAACAAAATCAAGACATTGAAACACTGCAGCACCATATTTAGCAAAATCCATTAATCCAAGTTTTGGTGGAAATTTATATCACACCTGTTCAATTGTCCGGTAGTTATCGATAATTCTTCCATATCTCCTAGAAAAATGAGTGGTTCCAGCATCATCTGTATTATGAGGAGAAGATCCGTGACTGGTTGAATTCCGACGAGCTGAACTTCCATTCGACATCTTCGCCCCCATCTCGCCTTCTTATATAAATTTTTTACTCCTCTGATCACAAACACTGTCAAAAGCAACCACTGCTTGCTCAATTTCACAATTTGATTAATTTTTTTCTTCTATTTATATAAAAGAGGTAAACTTTCTGGTTCGTGATTTTACCTTGAGGAACAGAATGATCAAACTGAAATGAAAGGAATGATCGAAATGGTGGTTGACGCCAAATATGAAGAGCCATTTCAAGCAGAAAGGGCAGGTTATATGGGGTGGTGAAGGCAATTAATTATTTTGTTAGAGCTGACTTTTTGGAGATACCATCTCTTCTTCACTGAACATCACGATCAATAAAACTCACATTTTCATTTTTAAATGTTACGCGCCAAGGAAGTAATCAAGAGAAAGAATTAAGGTTATGTTATCATTAATTAATTCGGGGGACCCTCTGGACTTTAAAAGAAAATAATATTCCTCCTCTATCCGTCCAAGACATTTATTTAACTTCGGATTATTTAGAAGGATTATATAAAGTGATTAAATTGATAAAAGTAGATAAGTCCATAATTTTTGAAAAGATAATTATTTCCGAAAAATGAAACAGACCATATTGGATGGGACAGTCCAAAAAAGAAAACAGATCATCTTAGATGGGACCGATACCGAGTATTATTTTCTTCATCTTATCTATTATCTTAAGAAAATATCACGGCCCCTCAAAAAGAAAAATCACGGTAATTTCACTCCATTTTCAACTTTCTTTGATTTTTCCATTCGTCAAAGTTTTCGAATTAAATTTTAATTATATTAACATGTAACGACTTTATCAAACCCACAACTTCAATTATTATTTAATTGTTGTTGTTTTCCTGTGGTTTCGTGATTTCTCCGTAAGCATAATCTTCTAGTTTTGTTTTCAGGGAAAACCGTAATCTTCTAGTATGTGATAGTACTTGATCTATTCTATTACTCTTAATAACATTTGTATATAGTAAGCAGATGACATTTATGTGTGCGTTTGTTGACCTAATGGTAGAGTAGTTAATGTCTGATGTCAAAGGTCTCGGGTTCGAGTCCACCGTAACGTGATCTTTAAATTTCTGTATTAAATTGATAAAAAAAAAATAGCAGATGACATTTGTGCCAACAAACATATTGACCACAAAAATTTGTTTGAGACAGTCTCAACGGTTGACATTATTAAGACGATACTCTTTTTCATTCTAAATTCATATATAATTTTGTTTATATATCTTAATATTAATTGAATCCAAATATAGATATCGTCTCATAAATTTTGATACGTCGGACAGTCTTATCATAGTCGACATGTATGCACAATTATGAGATAATCATGAGAATGATAGAGATTAGGGCGGCAAAAGCTTCAGTTGACTTGGAGAAGCACCTACCATGGAAAGTAAGTCATGTTTTATAAATTCATTTTTGTAAAGGATGCGTTGGCTTTATATGAGTTAGAAAACATTTTTCATTTTTATATTTCTGATTCATTCTCGCGGATGTTGACATTCCCCTCAGCAAGTGAGTTTCGGGGAAGTAAGTTTTGTTGCTATCACAACTCCTAGACTACGGAAACCTCACGAATGCATCATCACTATGTTCTCATAACGGGATTTTTGTCCAATAATGGATCAAATATCATAAAATTAATGAGAAACTTCAAATCTCTTATAATCTATTATTATATATATATAACACAGTTTTTGATTTGCAATTGACAAATCAATTTTAGTGACAATTTTGTAATAGAATAATCAATTTAGAACGTATCATGACCATTTAAAATTTCGAAATGAATTATATTATCTATATATAATATTTTATATACAGAGAATATATGTATATATATGATTTATAATACTATATATATATATATATAAGGTTAACGTTGGAACTATTTTTCTCATGAAAATGTGAGAATAAAAAAATGATGAATTCAATGGGAAAATTGATGAATTCGTTAGGAAAATTACTGAATCCACAAAAATAAAATTTTCACCTCTCATGGGATTCAAACCTGAACGGAAATTTTGAATTTTTGTAATGAGTAACTTTCCCAACGGATTCATTAACTTTCATAACGAATTCATTTTGTTTCTAACAATTTTCGTGGTTTTAGTTCTCACGTTAAAAATGGTATTTATTTGAACTCCTCTCTCTGTATGCATATATATATAGCCATATAGGATTCGCATAACATCGTACATGCACAAAATACTAGTTAAGGTTCAACACCACTTTCTAGTTTTAAGTACTCTCGTTTTTTCATAAATATCTCACTCATTCAGAAAATGACCAAATAATATCCCATAAATTGACTTCATTTCAAAATTTAGGACGGCTCCATATCTCCAATATCATAAGGTCGTGTAATGAACCAAAGATGGCGTGGAAACTATACTCGACTAAAAATCAAATGTCTTTATCCAGATTTTCAGCTGTCAAAGAACAACTTTTCTACACCAAAAAAATAAGTATGTCAAAATTTTGAAAAAGGAAGTCATTTATTGAGTACTAGTACGTAGGACATTTTCTCATAAAATGCACATTTGAACTAGAAGGTGATACTTATTCTTACAAGAGATTTTAAGGCTCTCATTCTTTGGGTAACTCCATGATTGAAAAGTAGCGAGTGTATAAACAGACACCCCCTTCATCCCGAGAAATTAGCCTTCCCAAATTGCAACATGGGATCAACGATAATAAAGGTATTCGTTTGCAATACTTGATTGCCATTGAAATAGAATTACTTAATGCTATACACCACAGGAAAATGTCCACTTTTAGCGGAGCTTGTCGTCTTCATTACTTCACAAAACTGGAGGCGCACATCTACCAAGCCCCAGATCTGTAGCATGGTTTCTGCCAAGATGATCAAAGTTGGAGAGGAGAAACAGCAATAACTAAAAAATCATATTCTTCGGCATACATATACGAGATTGAACAATAAACAGAAAAAACTTACCAGAGCCCCCCTCTGTTGACACTCTAAGTAGAGTTTTTCAGGTTAGCCAATGCTTCTTTGAGGTTTGCCAGTTCATCCAAAGCGATTCTTAGGGGATCCCTTAACTTGCTCATCTTAGGCTGGAAAAGAACATGATTAATCAAAGTCTAGTTGAGCTCGGAATACTAAAATGAAATATCATCCTCTTATCATTTCATAAAAATTTATCAAGTTTTCAGTTCACAAGCTTGGGAAAATGTAGTATCATCTCTAACGTATTATGAGACAGCTTGAGGTATGTCATGAAGATATGAAAGTCATATCAATAAAGACTACCATGCTATGAGATCTTGTCATGGTTTG
Organism: Salvia rosmarinus; assembly: GCA_036937905.1. Taxonomy (NCBI): domain Eukaryota; kingdom Viridiplantae; phylum Streptophyta; class Magnoliopsida; order Lamiales; family Lamiaceae; genus Salvia; species Salvia rosmarinus. Next base: position 72,764,671 of record CM072820.1, on the reverse strand, counting down.
TATTATATACTGATACCATTAAGACTTCTGAGATCACTCAAAACATATTTACCACTAGAAACCAGAGATTCGAAACAACCTAAAAATTTCTAGGCCATGCATTTAGCATTGATAATTCTTGATCAATTTACTATATGATTTCTTAATGCAAGCCATAAAACTTTTGAAAATTTTCAAACCACATATCTTCATTTATCTTGTCAAAAGTGAATTGAACCACTAAACCTCAAAACCTAGGTCACATTAATCAGATTTAGAATATTGGACCACAATACTAATACAAGAAAAAACTTATTTGCGTGTCTGTATGCTCACTCTAAGAAGTATAAAAGAGATTGTTCTTAGAATTTCTGGGACATAAATAATGATATGCTCACTTATAAAAGATAATAGAGATCATTTGAAGTGTTTCTGGAACACAAATAATGATAAAGCATGAAGTCAGTTATCCTACTTATTTTTCTAATAAAAAGATTTAGTAAAAAGTACCTTCAGAGCTGGGACAACGGCAAAAACTTCATCCACCGATTCGGGGCAAATATTGGCAATCAAGCAAATCTGAAGTTATAGAACCTTTTATGAAACGCCTTCCATGACATTAAGATTGTAAGACTAAGTCTCTGATTTACGTACCTCGCATTCAGAAACACCATGCTTCTTCAGTGGCCTATCTGAGTTATGACAAACAATTCTTGACAGGATGGAAAAGAATCTATCTATGATTTATTACATGTATGAGTGAGAAAAATTAAAAAATTATTGTAGATAAGGATACTCAAATATCTTCTTCACAGTCTCAGGCTTTGCAAAGTTCCCACCTCTCTTGGCATATGTCAGTCCCATATCAAATGAACTAATAAAAGATAATGCTCCTCATCAAAAATTTTAAGGAAGCATTTGTTTTAGCACATGCAACTCAATATAATCAAATAAAAGTAAGAAGAGAAGTCTAGATGATAAAAGCTTCAACCTCTGCAACTTACACAGGGAGTTTTATATCAGGATCTTGAGACAATATAACCATCTGATCTTGGATGCTTTGCAATATTTCTGCAGCTTCACAGTCCATCAAACATGCAGAATTGGGAGGAAGCTCTGCATATAGATAATCATTCAGTTCAGAGAAATAAATAAGAACGAACAACTATCTGGAATGGCATGCTGAGATGATCATCATCAAAGGAAAAAGATGGAGTTCAAGCTTAAAATCAGTAAAATCTAGTCAACACTAGCATACTCTAGTATTGCCACAAATATGTAAATTACAAGGCAGCCTCGTGAACAAATGCACAAAGTATTATAAATGTTCAAGAGATTTCAGTGAGATTTTTATCAGAGTTATTAACCTTGATCAAGTCTTCTCTCCACTGGGGTTGGTCCTTTCCCTGTGGATTTTTTAGAGCCATTTGCAGTTTTGTCACCTTTTCCACCTTCATCCATGTAAGATGAAATGTAGGTATTAACAAAATAAGAACAATCAAAACTCTAATTCTAAAAGCAACATCATTCTCAGTTGCACAGGAAATGTAATTAAAAGGATTGAGAGCCAGACCTGTTGCAGCTGGAGTATCGGCCTTCCCATTAGATTTTGGAGTATTGGTTTCAATAGAATCTAGCATTTGGAATAACAAAAAAGAATAATAAAACAAGTAAGCACACTGAAATATATGATATAGCATTTATCATTCCACCCGAGTGATTAAGATTAATAGCAAAACAGCGATTATACTGAGTGTTTACAAATTTAACCTTCGGAATCAAACTGAACTTTTTTCCCCTTTTTCTGTTTTCCTGAGCTGTCACCATTCCGAACTGAATATGTTGGACAAAAGAACTCATAAGGACAACAGGAAAGAATAAAAACTAAGATAAAATTTTAATCTATAAAAGAAGTAAGAAACAAACGATTGAAAAAAAAAATTTAACAAATGAGAAGATAAACTGTGAAGTTAATAAACTAGATTCTGTCACGCAATTATTTACATACAAGCACAAAAGTACAAGTTCAGTTAATGCCATGTAACAGATTCTTCGAGTATCCTTCTCAATTTCTTTTTCTTTAGAATCAGACTTTTAGCATGTATACAAGATTAGAAACAAGCCACATCCAACGTGCTAGAAATTAAGTCTTCCTACAAAGTAATGACTTCTTTGCCATTTATCGAACTATTCAGAAAAAAAGGTTGAAGTTTTACAGCATAGAACAAGTATTGAATATCGGACAGAGACAAAATAAGGAGGGGGAGATAATAAACCAATTTATCACACATATTCGGCCACACATCCAAAAATTGTTTAAAGAGTGAAATAAAAATATAAACATGAGTAGTAATGACACTGATCTACACCTATCTTTTTCCGGCAAATTAAGAAAAATGTTTTTTTAAAAGAAAAATAAAAATACAACAATGATGGGCACAAACCTACAGCATGAACTTAAAATTCACACCCATACGTGAAAGAAACAGAGACACCAGCAATAATATGAATTCAGAAAGAGAGCGGTGACACATAAACACGCACAGACACAAGCGATACCAGGTGATTTTAGAGCAGACTTTCCCCCTTTGGCCGGTAAAGTTCCTTTTCCTCCTTTCTCTGACATCCCGTTATCTTTGAATCTCCCAAGCCCTACAATTAAGCAGGCATTCCATTTTTCTTCAGTGTTGTTTCGAGCAAGGCAAGAGACATGAAAAATAAAGAGGAGAACTGGCCGAATGGCGCTCACCGAGCACCAGAGGCAAAACCAAGAATTTTCAATTTTCGGAGAAAATCAGAAAGAAATAAAACGAGAGAAACATACTGCATTCTTTTGCATGCATAAATTTTCACCTTAACGATCGAAGGCGAGATCTGAAGTTGAAGACGGTGATAGTCCACCGGAGAAGACTCAAGTTGGGGTTCTAGAGGAGCAGCACTCTGCAATTCTAACTTTCTGAGAATAAATTAATGGTGGAAATCTCAATTTGGCGAAATCGCAGGGGCCAAAGTCCAATTTCCCTAAATTAAAATACTCTGCTCCACTTAAAAGCGACCCCTCGCCCCTCGGCCCTCTCGGTACAATTCTCTGAGTTTATCACAAATTTTACCGTTTCCACTTTCCACGAAAACGTTGTGTATAATGTTCAATTATGTTTTTAACACCGTAATATTACTTATTATGAAAAATATACTCAATTGATTTCTTTCTCATAACTTATGTTTTTTTTCGCAATTTTTAGAATTTTTCATATGAACCTTTTCTATTATTATAGTTTCACATTAGCACTGACCAGCCTAATCATTTTTACGATACTAAAGAACCATCTAATATTAGATTTATATAGGTTTACATAGTTCATGAACTTAATATTAAAAGAAGTTTCTAAGTTGGACAAATTGCATTAAGCTGTGAAAGTCTTACTATAGTTCAACATCCATCTCAATGCTTTTACCAATTAACACTTATAATATGACTGTTAGTTCCTATTTATTTGTACCCTTTTACAGAAGTTGGTTGCGAAATTTTTTGTATTCACAGGAGAAATTGAACCTTTGAAAAATGTATTTACAAATTCATTACCATCCAGAATCATTTGTAACACGCAAAAGAATTACTTCTAAAGATTACACTAATTTAAATTAGGAGTAAAAGGTACTAATGCAAATCGTCGTATTTTTCGAACTCTTAAGCGATTTAACTAGGAAATGTGGCCACACAAGGCAGAACCTTTTCTCTCTGGTGAAACAATAAAGATGTCTTTCGTAATTTGCAATCACAACACCACAAAGTTGAACGGAAAATAATATCACGAAATATTTAACGTTCGTGCAAATCACATTCTTGAGGGGTGCAGGAGAAGCAACAAGTCGTCGTCAATATTACAGAAACTGCTTACTCGCTACTATTAATTTGAATGGGAAAAGCACAGAGCTACATTAGATGATAATAACATATACTATCAATAGATCACCAATACCTCTTCCAGGACTATATAAAGCAAAGCTCACGACAGAAAACCCAACCAAAGCCTTGTTTCTGATTTATAAACAAAACCAAAAAACTAAGAGATATAATACATGTGTCAAGCATTTCGAGTGTTGAGATCAATGGAATGTTTCGTTGAAGGCTGATGTGTAAAGCCAGAAAACGGCGGCATAGTGAAGGAAGAAAAGAATGCAGCATTTTCACCTCCAATTCGTTCAAAATTTTCTTTAGCAGATCTTATACACAGAGTCGCCATACTGTCTGGATTCCAAACCTCACTACCCAAGACTTAACCAGAGGTGCTAGTCGTCCTAGGTATCATCAACTTGAGAATGAAATACAAAGCTGGGGAATGTGGTAGTAATGTCTCTGTAAACCAAAGTTACTCTCATAAGCTATGGTCAATAGTTTTACAATAATTGGTATTAAACCGTACATTATCTCAAAGATAAATTTCAGGGTTCACTCCATAAAGCTAAAGCTATATCTAGTGGCTGAAACAAACTATATGTGAGCAGGCTTCATAGACAAACAAAATATGGTTTAAGGATTTGTTTCCACAAAATGGCATATCATATAATTCAAAAATATCCCTAAAGCTGGAAGAAGTCTGTTTCTAAATCATTTGTGCACCCTTGTCCCATTTTCACACAAGACCACAACAAAACATGGTTGTGATATTCATCTGAGATTGTGTGTGTCTAGTCACTATAGAGTTAGTTGTTATCATTAAAAATCCCTAGGAAAACATGGATTAGCCTAGTCCTGCACTACCTTACTAGATTAAGTACAGCAATTAAGTTGGATAATTTACACAGGTCTGAAGCATTGAAATTGATAATTAAGTACATTAACTAAAAGGACCAAATTGCCATTTAACTTCACCTCGGTCCTCCAAGGTGCAAAGCTGGCTGAAATTAGTTGATATTATAAGATTTTATCAAAGATGCATGAGAAACTTACTTGAGGTATTGGAGGGTCATATTCTTTAAGAGGGATGGGTGTCGCATCACAAGGTTCCTCCACTCTTCTTTGTCAATCTTCCCGTCATGTTTGGTATCTGCTTCTTCAAATGTCTGAAACCAAGTCATGATATTTAACTAAAACTATTACAAAAGAACATCGATTAACTAGGTGGACTTACTCCAGAACAAAATTCTGAAAGAAATTCATTGTATATAGTTCACAAACAAAATTAGAGTAATACAGGAAAGCTTAAAGAATCAGCACCATTCCCTTCCTGGAGATTGCATTAATAGGAATTCTTTATTTCTTTTACTTTTTTCTTCAACTACTTTTACCTATTAATTTGACACATTAGAACTTTCAATCATAGTCATTCACTTAACTCCTTCCTATGTGGCAGTGTCAACTCAACTTACACCAAGATATATTGGTATAGACTTCTTTGCACACTATACTCATAAATTTGATCAGTTTGACAAATAAGAACTGTCACCAAATAGTTGGACCATGTGTTTCTCCTTTCCTAGTTTTTATCATTTTATCTACCTGATTAAGAGGATCCAGATTAGATTTCGTTATTCAAAATAAATTATAGGGACAAGATAAATAAGAGAATAACCTCTTACGCATAGCAGCATGGGCAGTTGGCCAGACTAAGACGATAAAGGTCTTATAATCTGCTAAAAACAAAATAAACTGCAACGTGCAACATCCAGGCCCAACAGCTAGGATCCAAGAATGAGCAGAGTAGTGTTAAATAGACAGTTTTTCACTTGGCCAAAGTTAATCAATTCATCCTATTACTAACCAGAAACTCATGCTCATAAATTGGTTGACAATAAAAATTGGAAATAGCACAGTTATCAGTCACACTGGGACTTATTGTGAATATCAATCATAAGTGCAACACCCAATATCGTTTGGTATGCACTAAATATAAACCTTGGGATATCTGGAGCCCACTAGGATACCATTGTCTTCATCCATCAACAGTGAAAGCATTATTCTGAGTGATGGTTAAGAATACAAGTGCCAGACTTCCTCGTTGACATTGGCATACCTGATAAAGAATACAACCAACCTCCATCTACGTGGGAAGGCCATAATATATGTCAAAAAACTAGAGTCGACATCTATATTCGAAATTCCCAAATTATGATCAGACTTCTTAACTAGCAGTCTTTTAGAACACTTGAAGTCAAATAAATATAGTGCCAGATACAGATATAGAAGAGAAAAGTTATAGGAATCCAGGAATCATCCAGAGAACCAAATCTGAATAAGGATAAAAAGCTTCACCTTGTCTATGATGCTTTCTATAACATCATCCGAGAGGTTCATTCCAGATTCAGCTAGTGTGGCCACCACCATTTGCTTTACCTACAGTAATCCAAACAAAGCTCATGATCGAGCAGATATCACCGAAATATATTGTCATGATCATGAAGAAATGAACTTCATGTGCTCATATAAGAAACGCCTTCACAAAGATATTAGCAGTTATACTGCCATGAAAAGGTATATAGAGTGAAACCATTTGTTCTTATGGAAATACATAGAATTGTGCTAGTTTTCCTCCAAGAAAGAAGAGATTTACCTCCTGCCTCTCAATGAATCCTTGTTGCTTGAGATCATATAACTGGAAGGAAACTGTAACATCGAAAGTTTGACATCACCAACTGGAAGAAAAATCACAAGTGGTAGAGGAGGCTTTGGAGGATTCATAATTGATATACAAGATCAATATGTACATCAATAAAACAAATCTGGCAGAGAAAACTCTATACCTAAATGATGACTTTCATAAACCCAACAATGAAAATGTGAAACTTACATTCGATCTTGTCATCAATAGGAGCATTCGGGTGGAAAACTGAAAGAGCACGTGCAAACTCCTCAAAGTCTAATATTCCATTGTGCTTTGTATCAAACAAGTCGAATACCTAGGAAATAAACAACTGATAAGAATCAAAGGAACAACAACAACCATAGTGATTGTACAATGATGCTAGCATCAATGCCAAAGACAGAAGAAAATTGCCATTTGAAAACAAAACCCACTCAACAATGTATAAAACTTAAAATGAAATGTACATCATCTGAGTGACTTTTAAGGAAAAAAATTTAAGTTGCAAAAGAATATAAGTGAAATATGCATCAGCTGGTAGGAGAGTATTCGGCTCATGAAACTAACCCTGTCTGACATGTTAAAGGAATTTGCAGTATTTGGCGCATGAAAACTAACCCTGTCAGCAAATAGGCTCTCCTTTTTATTTGTTTTAAATAGTGCAAGCTGGAACTCTTCCTGGAAGTGATCATATAGAAGAGGCAAAAATACCAAGTTAGAATCCACAATAGTGTAAGACTATAAGTTCATGAAAAAATTGTGTAGAACATAAGAAAAGCTAGCTTTTATTACCTTGTTAATCAGGCCGTCATCGATTACAGCACTACTGATCTTTTTAAACAATTCATACAAAGCTTCAATTTCGCTAACACTGACTGCATTTGAGTAGTGAAGAGACCAAGGAAAAGGGGTTATGTTCATAGGTGATCGTACAGCTGGAGTAGAAGAATGTAACTTGAAAATTTGATACCAACTAATAATTACTAGACTGGTATTTATATGCTCTCTTGAATCTGAAACATGGTTACAAAATGTTCAAATAGTTAAAAAGAGAAAGTTTAGGTGGCAAAGAGTAAAAAGGCCATTGGTTAGATTGCAAAGTATTTTACTTCCCAATTTTGAAAGTTGAAGTTGCTGTACATTAGCAATGGAAGGACAATGACGTTGTTAATAGTGATTTCCAGGTGGGTTATTTAATTAAGGAATGATCTCTGAAATGGGTTAGGAAAACCAGAAAGTCAACCAACCCGGATGTTTTCATGTCCTATTTTTCTTTTTTCCTAGAACATGAAGAATCTTTGATGTAAGAGAAAGGTTGGGGTGCTTATTGTTAGATATAGTTCCCGGAAGTTCAGGAGACAAACTGATCATAGGTATAGCAGACCATTACAAGGAAAAACGTCTTACGCCATTCACAAGGACTGAATTACAGCCAATAAAGTGCAGGCCATCAATTTTTATGCAAAAACACTTTTCTTCAACTTCAACTATGTTCAGCCAACTCAAATATGTTCAGCCAACTCAAAAAAAATATGTTCAGGCCAATCTACATGGGAACTCTATCACCTAGTCATCCTATAGTATATGAAAACCACACCATCTTCCCATGGGTTAGAAAAAAAACCTGCCACCTAAGGCATATTAAAAGGAGGTAGATGGCCCTTGATTCAGACTGTAGAACTCATTTTCCCGTAAATTTTCTCCCAATGGTATACTCTTTTGTGAGTTTTGATGTTGCCAATTCCAATACATCAGAAATTGAAGTAAATGCTCACTCTATACTTGAATCTGCGATTTGTCCCCCTATCAACTATGCAATCATTTTCAATTTTCATGAGCATGTTTAATCCGTGCATGCACTTTGCAAATAAAGCCAGCTAAAACATGGAAGACGCAACCATAATTAATTACATAAACCAAAAAAATGTCAAAGCATCTAGCACTAGTTTTGTTGGCATTCACATGCATACCATCTTTATGCAGAAAGAACATGAAACAGATACAGAAAAATGATGCTGACTTGCACTTGAAGAAGTTAATAAAATTCGAATATTATGACGACATACACACTGTCTCCCTTGCTAGTGCTTCAGGACTTTCCAGGCCCCTTGGTTGCTTGTATATCTCAGAATCACAACAACTTACAATAGCAGAAAGCAAATGTTTCAGCCCATCTAAGAACTGCACCATCTTCTCCAGAAATCATAACACTCCATACCTGTATACCGACTAAGTGAATATTTTATACCAAATATAAAGTAAATAACCGACTAAATACTAGCAATATACAACACAAAAATCTTCCATACACACAAAAGGAGGGCACCAGAATCAGAGAGTCCAGTGAGAATTTCTCATAAGAAGAAAAGATCGACATAGCAATACAATGTGGTTTTCTTTTTAATTCGGATTTGATTGTTCCATTTTCCAAAATAGCCAGCTGAAATTTGAATGTTGAATTGTTACAGGTTTGTTGATGAGAGTTGAATGGGAAAACCTTAATATTTCACAACAGTTCTACCATGTACTTAAAGGAAGGATGGTCTTGGATGGTAAGCATCCGTTGCTTGAATAGAAAAAAGTTAATCAAATAATTCAATAGTAAATGAAGGGTCCAAGCGCCAAGCTAACAAACAGTTAAAGAAGGCCAGTATTACTCAGAAATTCGGTCAAAAAATGGAATTATTAGCTTTACTAATAGGCATGGAAATGATATTTAACGTAATTATGCAATGACTGCTCAAGAAATCATCAGCGATATCCTGGTTTTTAGTTTACTTTCCCATTTCAAAATAGAACAATCTTACAAGAACTTAACATTTACTGGATTTTCAGATGTCTTTGAGAAGATTGTGCTCCTCCCAAATCCTCTGTGTTACTGCAGGTGTATTTTTGTGTTCAGACGTATGAACATATCTGCTGTACATATCTCCATAAAGTTAAGATCATCTGGTTGCAGTTTAAAATATAGCTTTCTAATCCACTTTTGAGGATCCTCTATAGCTAATTCCCTAGTTCTCTAACTTTTTTACATCACAAGATGCAAACTATGCAAAACAGCAAGGGATACATTATAAACTTATATACAAGAAGAGTAGAAATGAGTAACTAAGCTAATGTTCAAAGAGTGAAGATAATAGACTTCAACTCAGAAGAATCATTTGCTTCGACTATATAGAGATCCACAACATGCAATTTGAGATAATTTAGTTCAGCAATTGCAATAATTAGGTGGCAAGCTTAATTTCCAATGGGTAGTCAAATCTCGGTGTACATCTATGATGGAGAATGCAGAAAGACTAGAACTAAATATTGCCCACAGTGTCCTCTGAAATCCCACACATACCGAAACTCACTGCTGCTAATTGAAATTAGTTACAGAAACGGTAAAACAAATCCTATAAAACCTATATAAGGTTGTACAAACCTCAAGGATTAATATTAATTTACTTATAATTCGTTCAATCAACTCTTCATCGAACAGAAAAATTAACCTCTGAGAAATTAATACCCTACTAATTACATGTGTAAACATCCTGAACGCCAACAAAAGCGGCAATAAGCAAACCGCTTAATCAAAGCTAAACACTGTACCAGCAGAACCAATTATAATTCCTTGTGATTGATGTGGAAAATAAAGATGCGGAAATTGGATTGAAAGATGATAGGCATTGATTCCAACGTGCATTGATCCAAAAGCTACACTCACCGATCCATACAACAAAATCGCGAGTGTGCCAATACAGAGTAATCCAACAATATACAATCCAATCGAATTGAAACACATATAAGAATTAGCACAACCTATACGTAAGCAATAAAGGAAATGAGTCATACCTTTCAAGATAAATTTGGGTGAGAATTAATAGAAAAATACAGCATTTTTTGCACCTGTTCACCTCGAACTCAAACAGAAATTGAGATTGTGAATAGGAGATTTGTGTTTTTCTATGTTTTCCCCCAAATTGAGAGGAAGGCACGCAGCAAACAAATTATTGGAATTAAAAGTAATAATTGATCGAAGTTGGAACGCAAAATAAAATAAAATCGGGAAAATGAGGAAAAGGACGCAAAATGGATGAAATACTTGGAGGATGGAAATATAGGTACGGAAACCTAGAGAGAGAGAGAGAGGATATGTAGGTAAGTTTGACGGAATATCATGGGAACACCGTTTTTTTCTTAAATTACTTATAAAAATATAAGTAGAGTCACAAGTTTGTATAATAAATAAATATACAATAAATAAAAGTTGTGTGGGTTGGTTTACTATAGAGTCTTAACTACAGTAGTTACACAGTAATTGATAGCATTTGTGTTTATATTGGTATGTGGAAGAGTGAAAAATATAAAAATAAAATAAAAGCAGGATAAAACAAAATTAGCCGGTCAACACTATATTCTTAGTAATTGATAGCATTCTTTTAATTCACGAGGATCTGCCATAACTATTTTCGATATGCATTGGATAAATCTTATATTTTATATAATAATTTATAAATCGAATATGATGAATATGTCATATTTAAAAAATTAGGTATGAAAATTAGATATATGTATAGTGTAACTAGGCATTAACATGACTGTACAATGCATATCTGATTACAAAATTTGAAGATATGGTATAATGAGGGATAGCTGTCAAATTGTGTTGGGGTTTTGACTTTGATTGGGTGCTTAGCAGGTAAAAAGGGCAGGGTTGTTCAGTGTTCATGTGGTGCGGTATACGGTGTTACGACGGACCATCTGGCAAAGTGTGAAAAGCAATACGCTTTCAAATGATGATTCTATAGACTGTATTAAACTTGATTCTATACTGTATTGGAATTGGGCACTGGCTATGCACATAATTTTCATATTTTCTCTTTTTTCTCTTAGTTTCTTTCACTTAACAATGTTTCATTTATGTAATTTGGAATGTTTTAAGTTTGCAACTTTACTAATTGTGATTTGATATTTCAAATATTTATCAAACTTAGTCCATTATTTCCAGAGTTAGTTATTTCACTAATTCTTACCTCAAAGTCATTTAATAATATATTTTAACTTACTATATTTATATATCATAAATATGGCAGAGTTGAAACAGTCGGAATTATGTATTACACTGTGCAGCTCCGATTTCACTTTCCGAAAAATTGGACTTGACAATCTGCACTGTTTTACAACTCCACACTTGTTTAATATATATAATTTGTCTTTGTATAATTTGTTTTTCTCTTTATTTAGTATTTTAAAGTGATAAAAAGTAGTAGTCTCACAACTCCATAGATAATTATTTCCTAAAATGAAACAAGTCATCTTGGAAAGAAACAATTCTATTTTATTTTTCTCCATGGTATATAAAGAAACAATTTTATTTTATTTTTGAAAATAGAATCAAATACTTAAGTAAATCAAAAGAGAACATTTGATAATATAGATAGATATATAGAAGCGCGTTGGAATCATCAGATATAATCTAATACATTTTTCCAATCGGTGATCATTGTTCATAGAGATGTCAATGAGTGTGTTTTATTCATATCAAAATCAATAAATAAGTATTAGTTATGATTCTAGACTCGATCAATCATCGGATCCGAATCAGACCCGGACCATCAATTATGAGTCCGAATGAGTTCGGATGGTGATTTTGAAACCATCGACCGAATCGGCCGAAATCGAAATAGTTGCTTTAGAATTTAATGACTATGAGTGTTTTCGGATCGATTTGAGTAAAACTTGCTTATTGACAAGTGTACTTAAACTTAGACTTATCAATATAAGAGTTTTACTCGAACCAATACTAATAAATAAGTATGGGTTCAAGTTTTGAATCTATAATCGAAATCAAATCATACCATTAAATTATGGGTTTCAAATGTCCGGATCTTAAGCAGTGTGAAATTGAATCCAAAATCAAAACCATTATTTTGAAATTTAATATACTATAAACAATTCTAAATCGATATGGATAAAATTTATCTATTAACATCTAAATGTGTAAACATCCACAATTGTACAAATATCTTTCTACAAATATCTTTTCTCCAAGTCAAGTGAATAAAATTATACAAGTATCTGAAGAGGTCCCATTGGTTCTTCCCTAACTTTCTGGAAAGAATAATGTATCAGATATTTGGCAGCCTTACTTTAATAAATTGCAGTGGTGTGATTTGATCTCCACATAAGTCCAATTGTTTTACATCATTGTTTTCTAAACAATTTTAAGTTTTCTTTTAATTTATATTCAAATAATGACTTGCCGTAAAAGTTTTTTTTAAACTGGATATCTATATTCGATATTCACTGAATAAATAATTTTATGCTCATGATATACACTGAGCCTGTATTCCGTATTCGTACATAACATGATAAACGCTTCAGATACATAATTATAGCCATGTTGGCCTTTGCGTTGTACCTTTCAACACAATTAAATTTTTAATCAACCTACAGTAGCATTATTTCAATTTGCATCAAAGTCATTTTCTTTGAGTGTCTTCTTTAAAATATCATTTTTTTTATATAATCTGGTTTGAGATAATCGATTATTTTATTATTATAACTAATCAATTCGAGTCCTGTAAGGATGGCTAAAATATGGAGTCCTTTTTATTATAATATATATATATATTATATTGGCGTCACCATTTTTACCATTTTTTTATTATGGGGCTCACTTGAGAAATGAATAGGATCTTCACCAATCTATAATTATATATATATATTATATTATTCTTCGATTTTTGAAGAGGATAGATTGTTTCAAATGTATTAAATAATTATAATATCTTATAGCTAAACAAAATTCTTCTCCAATTTGATTAAGACTTATCTACGATCAACTAATAATTAGTAATTAAATACAAATATTGAAAGAAAGATGATTGATCTTATATAATCAAATTGACCAAAGGCGTATTTTATTTTTGTATATGAGCGATTTTAGAATTTGATATAGACGTATTTTTATATTATTTTATTTTTTAATTTTGTTTTCAATTTCAAACTCTTTTGCGTGAAAGTCCCTGATCCAATTGTTGCGATTTTTGCCTCATGAAAGCTTTTGAGAAATTCAAATATCATTCAAATGGGGTGTACATTTTCTGTAAACTTTTTTCAAAACATCAACTTCTGTTTTATAATCGTTATTGAATTTTATGAAGGATAGTTATAGTTTTTGATATGATATTTAGTTCAAGTTTCAAAAATAACAAACTTTCAAAATATCCATAAAACCTATGATTTTGGACCAAGACAAAAATATGGTAAAAATAAATAAAAACTTGGTAACAAAAATCGACTCACCTGGTGATTCCACTGGAGAGATTTGTCGCACAGTCAGATTGGTTTAAAAATTACGATACTTTTTTTAATAGAAAACCGAAATGAGGCTCACAGTTTCTGTAATTCTGCATCATCAACATTTCTTTGAGAGAAACCCATTGAAAAATATTGGAGAACTGCTGAACAAGAATTTTTGGTGTAGGAAAAGAATGAAGTTTGGTCCGACATTATGAGGAAGAAGAGAGAAGAACATGTGGAGATGGTTATAAAAAATTATTTGAAATGTCAAAATGACGTTGTTTAGATGTATTTGGAAAAGAATCCACCTAGTCTCATAAACTTGAATGCAAGTCCATTATAACTTCGAGAGACAAGTCAAACTTATATTCTCGAAATTTTGCTCACATGCCATATTTGAAACTTCATCCAAATGCCATGTTTGTATATTTTACACAAGTTTATCTTTGTTATTCTTGTCAATATTCGAAAAGTTATCATAATGAAAATAAATAAGGACAATTTTGTGTAAATCAAAGAAATTAAACTTATCCGAAGGAATGATTAATCTCATCATTATCATTAATTATGAGTAGGATGATTCGAAATAGACTAACACACAATCATACTAATTAAGAATTAATGTGGAATCATAACTCCTTTCTAGGGTATTTAATCGGTCGGTCGGGTATTCACCGAAAAATCGATACCGACCCGATTTTAGCAAAAAATAAAACCCGATCCCGACCGATTTTTAAAAGAATAAATGAATAATATTATATTATATATTTATAAAATTAACCTTTATTTTAATTTTGTTTTCAATTTCAAACTCTTAGTCTTACTTGTGTTGTATTAAATAACACTTATATCACCTTTTCAGTATTCAACATCTCTAGTACACATTTACGTTGCTCATCTTCAATGCAGTTTACTTTATCTTACTCATTCTCAACAACATTAATGCATGAATTATGCATAATAAATTTGTTGAAATATTATAAACATTAATTATATTTGTACAACTAATACAACAAATAAAATAAGTCAAATGAGAATAACTAAAAAGTTTGGCTTAAAGCTATTGATATATTAAAGATTATAATAATAAATAAATAATATAATATTATAAGTTGTAAAATTTGGATCATTGATCTTATAAGCTTAAAAAGAATCGTATGTTAGAGAGAAAATCATAATTAGAGATAAAATTAACGAGATGTGAAGTTGATAGTGTATGTGTAGAAAATAATGAACTATAATAAGGTTATTTTGGTTTGGTTCGGTTGGTTATAAGTTTATGAAAAATAAGTTTTGACTAACTTCTTCATTCTCAACAACATTAATGTATGAATTATTTTACATAATAAATTTGTTAAAGTATTATAAACATTAATTAAAAAGGTGTAGAACTCAATACAACAAATAAAATAAGTCAATTGAGAATAACTAAGAATAGTGGTGAAGTTATAAAATAAACTTATTGAGAGCTTCGTGTTTTGGATGATTCGGTAGTAGTTAATCTATACAAATTTTAAAAGAAATTGGATACTTCAGACCATCTAATAAGAGTATTTTCCAATTTGAGCATAGATCTTGGATTCAATTTCCATATCTCCAACCAAAAAAGAAAAAAAAAAACAATAAAACATCTAAAAAATTTAAATCCCCATAACTACAACTAAAAAAGAGAGAAAACCGAAATATACCCCAATAGACTTAACTAACTATTTGAAACAATGATCAATGATCGAATCCTGATAATCGTAATATAGGAGTTTCACCCTCTTTAAGGTGGCTCATTGTGGACACTAACTAGACAAAGTTCTCATAACTTTTAACTATTGAACCAAGGTGATTTATCTCTTTACATTTTATGGAATGAGGCATAGGTTCTCCGAGAACTCCTATCTTGGAACAAGAAAACATAAATATCTATTAAAGCACAAGTCAACAAGAAATATCTAATATAGTAAGGAGTAACAAAAATATCTAATAAAGTAGAACTCCACCGAAAATATCTAACATAGCTGGGAGTCAATACTTTAAATAGAATAAAATGTAATAATTGAGGAAGGCTGGAAAACCAAATTGCGAAGTAGTGCTTTTTTCGTCGAGGATAGTGTTGCAAAAGATAGAGTCGGATACCAAAGCTTCAAAAGCGACGTATACAAATATCGTCCTCACTTTTCGTGATAAACAAAGAAAAATAAATTATTGAAAAAGTGCACAAAAAGGGATATTTTCATTTCAACTCTCTCGCATCGCATCTACTAGTGCTATCTTTGGCTCTCATTTGCCCAACGCTACTCCTATCTTCACCTTTTCGCCTTATCATCAGTTCATCCCTCTCCTCCTCCTCCTTCCTCCACAGCGAAACTAACCTCCTATCGGTTGTGCTGACCTCCGCTCCTAGAAACTTCTTCTTCTGATTTTCTCTTTCCGCGACTCCGAGAACTGCTGCTGCTGGTAATCTTTTTCTTTAGTCTTTCGTTTGTTTTTTCTCGTTGAGTTAGGAAATCTCTTTTACTGTGAAGGATCTTGTTTGTTTGTGACGGATCGATCGATGTTTTTTTTATTCTTAGTTTTCATCTGCCTTTGATTCGAGAAAACGCAAAATTGTAGGTGTGGAGGTTTTACATATTAAGTTGTAAAAATTGATTGCTTACGATTTGATGTATGCTGTTAAGTGTAAGAGCGTCTTCAATTGAAACCTTCTAGCTCTTTGTCGAAGAATACTTTTCGGTGTTCGTCTTCAATTAAAACCTTCAGTTGAGATATATTTCCACTCCTTTCTCTTTTTGCTCCAGTTTTCTTTGTAGCTGATTTGAGAATTTTGAACTTGGTTTCTTTTTTATGTTCCTACCTACTTTTTCTCACTTATTTTCTTGCACATCTATAGTCGTTTTCATCTGGTGATTTTATGATTGAGCTAAGCTAAGCGCAAACAGTTAAGTAAAGCTTTGAGATTATGACAAAAGCTTTGATTTTGTGATTTTTTGTTTGGACTGATTTATTCCCATCTGACAAGCTTTTTGGAATCTGAGTTAAGGTAAAAAAATTATCGATTGAGCAAGTAATTGATGTCATGAATTTTCTTGCAGAGTAGAGAGTTGCAGCGGTAAACTCTAATGGGTCGATTATGCGATTTCTGCGGGGAGCAAAGATCCATAATTCATTGTAGATCTGATGCTGCTTGCTTATGCTTATCCTGTGATCGAAATGTTCATTCTGCAAATGCTCTTTCGAAGCGCCACTTGAGGACCCTTTTATGTGAAAGATGCCATTCTCAGCCCGCAATAACAAGGTGCATCCAAGAGAGCACCTCACTTTGTCAAGACTGCAATTGGTCTGGACATGCTGCTGCACCAGCTCCAGATGTCGAGCATAAGAGGCAGATGATAAATTTGTATTCAGGGTGCCCTTCTGCAGCCGACTTTTCAAGGATCTGGTCCTTCTTTTCTGTTGATAAGTCAATTTCCAATCCTGAACCGGATCCGATGAGTCTTGAAGAGGGAGGTGAAAGTCCCTCTCGATGCGAAGTGTCGCATGCGGAATGCTGTACAGAAGATACTGGTATGGAGATAATAGCTCCCGAGGCTGAGCAGTTTCATGGAAAAGGACCAGTAGATTCTCTGCACCAGAAGGTAATTTGTGATCTTGGATCTTAGTAAATAATTAATTGTCAGTTTGACATACATATTACATCAGGGACAAAGTTGGATTTGCTCAGCACACCAACAGCATTGTAGGGGAAACGGTTCCTCATTCTACTGTTCCATTTAATGACTATTTATGCTATTAGATTTGGCTGGGTTACGGTTTCCAGTTTAAGATTAAACATCTTTCCCTTTTACTTCTCCTAGTGTAGTACATATAAAAACCACTTGTAATTCTTTCGTCACGAAGGATCTTTGACCCTTTAGAAGTTTCGAAACTACTTCCTTCTCCTTGTTAAGTCCTGGAAGAGGACCTTGCAAGTTTTCTCCAATCAGTTTGTTATTTTCCTAAGTCAACATTCTATTTTCGGTACTAGCTTATTTACTTTCCTTTTCTTCTGATTTGCAAAAAAAAAGAAATCATCTAGTCTCAACTCAATCTATAATAGGTCCGATTCCCCTGCATTCATGCTCTTTTGGCTGTTGCTGAGGTTGGTTGAGTCAAGCTTCATGAAGGTATGTTACGAACCTTCCTTTATTTTAAATCTAACTTCTGCAGTTGTTTTAACCTCACAAAACCATCTCCTCCATGTCTTTTATGACTTAAATATATATGAATTATCAAAGGATTTCAAACTGAACTTAGGTTGCTATTGGATTGATCAGTGAAATATTTTTACTAATTACTGACTTGGAAAGAACTGATTCCTTCAACTCAGCAAGCAAAAATTTGAAGCTTTGGGATAATTTAACTCTTCTAATTTCAAAAAATTAGATTTTCAGCAAAAAATAAGAAATTGATGATTCCTAAATATAAACTTCTATATATTTTGAGATACAATTTCATTCCCTTATAAAAGATAGTATATTACTTCTCCAAAGTGCAGGTCCAAGAGATCAGAGACCTCTGCAATTGCAGAAGAGTATGTTCTGTTTGTCTCAAGGGTCTAGCTTGAGTCAAAGGCTACAGTTAAACTTGTTATGATTGACGGCATGTTTACATGATTATTCTTATGCTTATCCATCTCATCATTTGATTTGCTACCTTTAATTTTTGAAGTGCCTTATAAGATTTATATTCCAGCAGTTCCTAACCTTCAAGCACTTGTTCTTAATCTTGTAGGCTTGTTTGCCGAAGAAAGATCCTGGACCCACTCATGACACCCCCTCCCAGAACTTTTATATCTCAGATAATGAGTTGAGTTTAGATGACTATGAAGCACTTTTTGACGAATCTCGTGATGAAACACAACTGTTTTTTGATAATGGTGGAGCTGATGATAGCCTTTTTGGAATGGGAGATTATAACACTGAATGCAACGTTAAGGGTGCGACAACAAAGGTCAGCTTATAATTTCTTATATTTCAAAATGAGATGTTTTGTTGCTTTGCTAAATTGTTCTCATACAATTTATAGGAGTCTATGAGGAATTTTACTGGCCCGACGCTGATTCTTATACATTGTTGTTTCAAAATATTTTCAGGCCTCAAGTTCGAAGGTTGAAACATTGAAGCAGGATTGCAGCAATCAATTATCATCCGAGTCCATGACAAGCTGTAAGTCTGATTCAAATGATTTTGTCCCAAGACCAGCACAATCTACCCACTCAATCTCCTTCTCTGGCCGGACAACCGAGTGCAACGTTGCAGATCTCCCAGAGAGTGGAGGGTTTTCATCAATTATGGATGAACATCAATACGATATTCAGTTTTCATCAGCTATCAGGGACGATGCAGTGTTACGGTATAAAGAGAAAAGGAAGTCTCGCAAGTAAGTATCAATTCCTCGAAAATTCTTCAGTTATTCTCCTGTGATGCGTTAAAATAGAACCAATTCGATTGCTGAGTCGCAATGAAATAACGCTGTGCATTTTAACAGGTTTGATAAGAAGATAAGGTATGCTTCACGCAAGGAAAGAGCTGATGTGAGGAAGCGTGTGAAGGGTCGTTTTGTAAAAGCCGGAGATCCGTATGATTATGACCCTTTGGACCTGATAAGAAGCCATTAATGCTTGATTTTGGAAGATGTATTTGAAAGCCTGAAATAGAACTAAGAAAGATGTATTTGAAGGCCTGAGGTATGTTGAGAGGAAGTGAAGTGATGGAGATGTTATTTGCCGGAGGGGCTGCCTCAGACAGCCTCATAACGACCAGGTTCTTATCGCTTGTATTCTTAGGGATAGAGCGAGAGACAACTTGGACTATGTCATAAAAGAGGCAATTTGTAAATTCTTCTCTCAGAAAAAAAGGCAGCTCCTTGGTGGTGCTCAGGTTCCCACCTCCATAGATTTTGAAGTATGTAGTTTGTTTTACTATTCATACACAGTAATCTGAAACCGACTCCTTGATTATATGTAAAATTAGAGTCATCATGGTATGTGCCTTTGCCGCAGCTTCATCCCCTCATTCTTGCTCTCGTCCTGCGAAAAACCTAGCATGCAATGCTTGCCTTTAGAAACTTCCAACTTGTACAGCTTCAAAATCCATTGAATGGTATCAAACTGTGAAAACCTTCACAGTACATGACAATTGATAAAAGAGATGATATCATACAACAAAAGGGAATTCCATATATGGAAAGAGAGAACAATTGTAACTCTAAAAATAACCATTCTGCTTAGCCAAACAAATCATCCCGGTCATCATTGTTGACTAAATTAATTTCAGATCGAGAAGTATTTCCTCCAATTACACTAGGAGAGGCTTCCCTACTACCAGATGCAACAGGCTTATGTACCCAAAAGAGCCAACTTTGACAGAAAATGACTCCATAAAGATCATCATATATACCACCACCCTTGGCAGGAGCCTTGACCTTGTTCAAAACGTGTTGAAGTTTCTCCGTCAGACCTGTTTCAGAACTGGTAGTTTGATTTGCAGGGGTATGTTCCTTCCCTTTAGGTATTACTATTATCTGTACAAGTGATTCGTACTTCCCAACAAGACTTCCTTCTTTCACACCCATAGGACCAGGCTCCGTCTCTACATCAGCTCCATCAGAAAATCCAACTTCAACTAGCTCCCCCCCATTCTCGTCCTTGAATGCCACTCTTGTTCTCCTGATTCTCTTAGATGCTCTCTCGGTTAGCTGTCTGTCATCCTTTGTCGCTGATGAACTACTTGAATTTGTCGAATTAGATAATGTGTTGGGTGTCGCCAACCCATTCAAAGAAAGATTAATAAATGTATTATATGCTAAAACTGCTTCTTCATCTGAAGGATCTGGAGGAGTTGGCAAATCAATTTCTGAGCTTTGTGGAGGCGGAGGAAAGAGCATCATTGTTCTTTATCAAGACATATGTTCTAGTCGAAGCAGCAAACCATAGAGACTGCCCGCCTCTAGCTCCACGGGGGAGTCTATGGCCAATCACTCATTAGCAACAAATGTGTCATGCGCAGAGCCTAAGTCAATCAAGTATATGCTGCAAGAAACATACATTGTGACCATCAGATTCCGAGTATGTTAGCAATCTAGTAAAAACGAGCATTTAATTATTATAAAATTTCAGAGTGCCAACTGGTAAAATAAGCTTCTCCAAGATATAAAAAAGGCATATTCACGACTAAACATACAAATAGTTCGACACAGCTACATGTTGCAAAATCATGTAAAAGAAATCAATGACAAACAAAAGGACATTGTTAAGCAACCAACCTCAACTAACATTGCAGAAACAGAGCAGCCATTTGTCACATTCAGGTTACCCAAATTTACCAATGCATAAATCTTCTAAAATCAGAACAACTTGGTAGATCTAACAAAAATAAAGTGCATCTAAACTTTTGATTGGAACTTAGCAACAAGAAAACATGTTCTATAAAGGTATTGGAAATCAAGAAATGCATGTTCGGTATATATTTTGGGAGGGCATGGAGTCCCGAGGAACACTTGACTAATTACTCTTTACATCAGAACCAAAAAGACACCAGAACACTGCAACAGATAGATGGGAGGTAACCATATTAGAGCATCAAAATTGATCATTCCATACCTGCCATCTTTGTGTGGAATAACAGCTGCATGTTGACGTGAGACAGACTGATGATCAAGCACAAAATCACAAGAATGGAACAGCCGGCCAAAGATATGCCTCCTCTTATCCAAATTAATCCGATCAAGAACCTCCCATCCTTCAAAACTTCAAGATAAAAAACACCAGGGTGAGGCTCAATTGCCCAGTCAGGAGATTGCCAAGTTGAGTGTCCCCCTCCAACCGGTGTCGCATGCTGAGCTGGAATTGAAGTTGGGGCTACATCCGTTGTGAAAGGCCTCTTAACCACATTCTGAGAATTTTGATGTTGGTATGATCCTTGAGCTTGATTAGCTGAAACTGCTGTAAGATGGGCAGCTACTCCTACAGCAGGTGGTGTGACTGTTTTAGTGGCAGAATTAGCTGTGAATGAGAAAGGTTCGATGACTCGGCTTTCCTGAAACGATCAAGACCCGCTCTTGCATACATCGCTTAGAATTATACCTTCTCGTACAAATTCTTTGCACAACTCAAGTCAGGAATTAAGGAGCAACATGACAGCACCACCATTCAAACACTAACTCAAACAAGATTTCAACATACGCATAGATTTTACTCCCCCTTTAATGTCAACCAACTGCAAAGACGCAACTATTAATGATATAAAGTTCTAGCAATTGGAAAATCATATACCAATACACAAAAGTCCTAATGTGCATCATAAACTTAAATAATACTGGCTTACTGGCATTACATTACAATAAGAAGTACAAGCAACATGAGTCGAATCCCAACTACGTTTAAGATACCAAAATATTAAGAACACGGTTAATATTTGAAATTGAGTCGAATCCCAACTACGTTTAAGATACCAAAATATTAAGAACACGGTTAATATTTGAAATTCCCGAGATAGACATCAGTAAACCAGTACTCGACTAAACCTAGCCACTCGCTAAATGGGGAGCAGGTTTACTTTAACAATATATCTAAGAAATCCAAAAAGGACAGAAAATCAATAAACTTCTGTAAGTTGGTTTGCGATGATTCCCTCCTCAATTCTCTCTCTCAAAAAGAGACAAGGAAATACGTAGCCCCACCTGCGAGAAAAAATTCGCTTCTCCTTCTATGTATGGATGTATATGAGCCCTAGAAATTGGGATATTTGGGATTAATGCTCCAGATATCGAGTATTGAGCGTGGAAAAGAGAAAGATGTAGATCGACAAAGTAGCTGAAGGAAATAGAGAAATGAATGACTGAATCTGAATGAGGGGAAGCGAGCAATTTTCATATTTGGGCCGGGCTTCCTACACGTATTCATAGAGTATTTGACTAAAGCCCATATCTTTGATGGCTATAGAAATAGCCCATTTAAACGAGATTTGCTCTTACAAAAGAAAAGTTACTCTTCTCCTCAATATTATTGTTACTACTATTCAATAAATGAAACTAATAAGTTAACAATTAACTATTATTCGATTTGATTAAATAAGTATTACTCCCTCCGTCCAATGCATTTAATTTCATTTTGGTCCGTCCATTAAAAATGTTCACTTTCCTTTTTTAGAAACACAAACTTTATATTTTTACCCTAAACTTATCAATTTATTTACAAAAAAACACTTATGATCCACATTTTTACACTAACTATCTATTAATATATTCATTTATTATGTCAATGATATACTTTTTTATACACATTTATTTTATATTCATTATAGTTTATTAAAACCCGTGTTATCAAAATCGATTAACGATTTTGATGGACGGATGGAGTAATATTTAGTGCTAATTCAAATCAAGTTTCACTTTTGACAAGTTGCATATTAAAAGTACCAAATTTTACAAATACCACGTAGGGAATACCTACATTTAAGTGAAGGACAAAAGAAAATTTGAACGTCGCAAATTTTACATGGAAATCAGTAAAATTCTGACACTTCTGACGCTTCATGTCTATGTCAAAGCAAATGCCATTGTCAGTCGACCGGCATATGCCACTTTCCAATTTTGACAAGTTTGTACCATGCATGTGATTTGTGACTATCTTAGTTAATTTTTGGTAGATTCTACATATTATTACAGATAAGTATTTTTAACATGCTCTGTTATCAAAAGTGGCTATTTTGTTAGAGTACACAGTATGGAGTTTGAATATATTTAATGCAAAAGTTTAATCTCGGTGATTCAATTTGGAATCTATGTTTTTTGATCTAGAAGGAATCCTAATAGGTTTAGAGTTAGAGTTTGTTTATTGTTCTATTTAATGACAATTTATTCTTATAACTTACATCCGAAATATCATATAAAATCTCTGATTTGTCATCACCTCCAGACGTAATCGCATGACGAACTAAATATTTTTGTGTTCTTTATTTATATCGTGATTGTGTGTGTATTTTTCATAAAATATTTTACGTAGTATCGTTTTATTTTTATTTTTTAAGAAGATACGCTAGTATCGTTTTAAAAACAATACACGGAATCCCCATTTATGAAGTTAATAGTAAAAATGTCATGTCGAAAGATTGGCTAAATACATTTATGAGACTCGACGTGAATGGCTATAAAAGAATACATTCCAAAATCTTGCATTACAACAATTCGACAGGAATGAATAGATATAATAAATATGAGACCGTGTAAAACTTGTGATACTACAACAATTCAGATACAGTTGCAGCAAATTAGCGAAGTGGTCATGTTCCAGCCGCTGATCGTCAGTTAGCGGTCAAGCGCAGTCAAACTTGGTCAACATATATACACCGGAGCTGAGAAGCCGGCTTTGTGGTCCCCATCCCATCAGAAGCGGCAGTCAGTTCATCATGGACAACGGCAACGGAGGCAATTGCAGTGTCAATAATAAGAAATCTATGTCCCTGAAACATATTCTTTCTCCAGCACACTGAACATGACCTTGAGGCGTTCCTGCAGATTTGAGACGATGTTTTTGGTGATCCGTTTCTGATGTTTTGAGTATTTCAGCCACGCAATCCCAAAGTATACTTGAACGCTGCAACCTACGGATCTTGAAGGTAGATCTTCAACCTGGTACCTCAAGTGAAGCTGCAAACAAGTCAAGAGGGCAACAGAATGCATGCAGAATCCGACGAGCAAGAAACCGAGGATAGATAGTTACCGTGAAATAGTCACCAAGTGGAATTCCGTGGAGAGTCATGATCTCTTCTATGAGCCACCCGTGTTTGCCAGAGGCGCGGGACTTCTGCTGAGTGCTCGTCACTTCTCCTCTATAGCGGGATATCCGTTTATCAAATTTGTAATAAAGCTGTCTCTGATACACGTCTGCCTTCTCAGATTCCCAAGGGCTGTGGGAATAGTTCAGGCATCCGGTTCTCTCCATCACCCTTCTGTCGATTTCACTCCCTCTGAATAACTCCATAAAGAAACTCGTCTGAAGTGATAAAAGCACGAGTCAATTTGCAAGTTTCAAGAAAGGAAGAAACGGGTGGAGAAGGTAAGGTACTCACGGGGAGAGAGAGTATAGAGGAATAAACAAGAGACATGTTGACATCCTCGACTCCCAGAAAAGATCCACTCTCCTCAGTTCGGAGGCTTTTGGCTTCGGATTCTTCGTCTACTGGTTGGCTTTTAGCCTCGGCTTCCTCGTCTCTAGCTGGGAGGTTCTTGGCTAAGGCCTCCTCTTCAATAGCAGTGTTAGCTTCGGATTCTTCATCTGCAATCTGCACCTTCTGTTCGAGTGTCAAGGCTCTCGCCTTCCACAGAGCCATGATTGTTCTGACACGCGATTAATTTGGGCAAAATCATTTATTGAAAGATAAAAACAGACAAGAAGCAAAAAATTGAGAATGTCCAATTAAAAGCTCTTTGGTACATCTGGATGCACAGTGCATCTACCCTAATTAAATCATAATTGTGATTAACACACCCTAATTGGGGGATTTGTGAACCCAAATTGGATTTAATTATGGTGGATCCAGATGTCACAAGTTTTTGCCTTATTTTTAATCCTATTGTATGCACAGAGAGAAATATGAAGACAGCATAAACTAAATTAAAGTCCAAAGAAGAAGAAGAAATAACACTACAAGATTAGTAGAACAATTGAGTAATTGTAAAAGGAAATAAGGTAGCATCACTATCATTGGTGGGTACTTCATAAATTATGTTAAAATGTACAAAAGTAACGCGTTTATTCTTGAAGATAGATACCTGTGGGCGACATTGTAGGACACAAAAGAATGAAAATGAAACTTCAGCCGGCCTTCTTCATCCTGCGTCCTTGCCCCATGCCGAGCATCAAATCCCTTTCCAGGCCACAACGTGATGATTATGATAGGGCTCCCCATGGACGACAGTGTTGGAGGTATGACTTGAATATCTTCTATATCTTCCCAGAGAAAGAAAAACTTCGTCTTGTGACCAAATAGATCCGCATGAAACCCGATTATTCTTGCTGACAGAAACAGACGGCCCTGGCATCAGAGGAATAAATCAGTAACTAACATATGATAGAAGCCAACAGCCAATCAGTTCAATCAATTAGCACGCCTATGTACACTACGAGTAAACAAAAATATGAGAAGTCCATATATACCTGGAGAGGCATTTTCCGTTTCAAATGACAAGAAAAGTCATTGATGAGAAACTCCTCAGGAGGTAATGCGAAAAGCTTCTGGAAAGCCGTATTTGTTTGAGGAGAACGCAATCTTATCTGCAAAATAGAGCATGCCAATTTTAACCAGCTCAAAAGGAGGCGAATGCACAAAAGTGCTATCCTATTTTAAAAGAAGTCATTACCTTTTTGCCGACTTCCTTCTCCATCTTCGTTATATAATCTTTAATGACATTGCTACCCCTCGTATTGTTCAAGAAGATTCTCAAATGTAATTTTGACTGGCATGCCTGAGCCAGCTTTCCTTGCAAAGGAATCCAGATGTCTGACAGATCCGAAATATTAGACTTTAAGAAATTTATTTCAGCCCGTCCAAGCGATGTAGCATCATCGAAAGGGCCATCAAAATCAAAAACTTCCACTTCCAGAACAGATGGAGGTTCGTTCATCGCATCAAATTCAAAAATTTCTGCAAGCAACTAACGATATAAATGAGGACCCAATTCCAAGACATTCATATACACAAGAACAAAAATAAAGGTAAATATACCATTCCAATGAGCTTTAGATTTCTGAAACTTGATTGAGCTGGTTCTCGTCTTTCCGTTGCAAGTGAATACCACATAAGGATCAGAGTACCCACTGGAATCAACAGCTGCCAAATTGCTCCCTTCAACTAAGGCGACAGTGAGCAGCCAGCCATCCCCCTGTGCTTTGATTCCATGATCACTGCCTATGAACAACAATAAAACCGAATCAAATTAGTTCTTTGTGAGCCAAAACCATGGCATAGAAATAAGATGATAAATCAAACTGAATTTGAAAATTCCTAGATAAGCACATGATGTGTATTTATACACCACTGCCATATGCTGCATATGGAATCTATGCAAGTTATTTGGATTCAGATGCATGATTGAGACTATGATGGTATTTAACTAAGATTCTTCAATTCATATGATACATGATTGTTGGATGAATAAATTCTATATTGGGATATACCTTTTTGCAACCTGGCTTGCATAAAGCGAGACATTAACTCCAATACCCGTTTCCCTTGCAGAACCAACACGCCACACACTATCAACTCACCGATAGAGTCGGGCAAGTCTAAACCAACAAATTCAAGACCCTGAATTGTGCTAGGCATAGCCAGCCATATATGCGTGAGCACATATAAACCCATTACAAAGGTCGAAACAACTGAGAAATTAGCAAAGTACTGAACAGCTAATTTCCAGTCGGATTGACGCTCCACCTGAAGAGACGCCAAAAGCTGGTCTTTCTCGGAACCCACATCTTGAAGATCAAGCGGCTTCACGTTTTGAGACAGCAGCTTGTCATACTGTTGAAAACTGTCCTTTATACCTTGTCTTGCTCCACCTTCAATCATACCTTTCATAATAGTGCTCTGCAAAAAGTTCACTCGCCATGAAACTTCCAGTCGAGAAGATGGCTCTCCCGATGGCTGCTCAGGCCCCGAAGTAATGCAGTAAAGCACTTCTACCTTAAACGTTTTCCCATATGGAGCATCGGGAGTGCTCACACTGGATAAAACAGCAAAAGCCTTAGCATCAGCTTTCAAATACGTGTGCTCCTCTATGGCTTTCAAAGCTTTAATCAGTTTACTCGGTGCTTTAGTATAACAGACCACTCTTTTCAGGCTCTCGCCGTTGTTTTCGTATTTCCACGGCCCTATTTCAACATCTGTAGATCCCTCTAAGTCCGAAAAGGATTTCAAAAAGTTTGATTCCGATGAAAAGAGTAACCTGTTCAACTCCTGAGGCGATATTGCATACAACTGGTCTAGAACAACCCCACCAGGTAAACTACTCGGAACTTCACCTCCTTGATCTCGCATCTCTACACTTTTCATCATTTCATCAAAATCAACTGACGAATTTTGCTCTTCGGGATTGTGCTGAGGAACCACTGAATCCACGGTTTCAGATAACTCAGATGCATCGCTTGGTTCAGATGAACTCACAGAAGCCGAATCCACACTCTTATTGAAAATTTGTGCAATACGACCAGCTAATGTCGATGCATTCCACTTCTCCTCCTTTGGGGGGGCAACGACATCTTCTGATCTCATAGGCGAGGGCGGTGCCCTAAGAGGCGAAGACCTCGAAGGTGGATCACTCGTCGTTTCAGCATACTTTCTTGGCAATGTCACGGGATCATTCATAGGTGGCACATCAAGCAATGTGTTATTTTGTGAGAAACATATCGTTAGAAGAATCTCGCCTGCAATTGGATAAAGCATTTATCAATCAGGAGAATAATACACACCGCATCAAGACTTCCCCACCACCAAAAACCTATCAATACTTCCACAAAATGCAGGTGGCTATGATCATAAGCTAAACTGCTCATTCCATAAGCTAGACGAACCCAAAACCGACTATCATTCAATAGCAGTAACTAAAACTATTCATTCACACATAAAACAATTAATCAAGCATCAAATTGGAAGTCCAACTAAACAGTACCACACAAAACCAATGAATAGAGAGAAAGTAAAGACAGAAGAATACCACAATCCTTGTTCTTGGCCTTCTTGGTTTTGGGCTGCAGCGTGTACCAGGCAGTGCCTAGGGACTTATCTTTGGCATCCAAAACCTGAATGATGGGCACTTTGATCTGCCCAACGAAGTCGTCATTGAAGTACTTGTCTTCATCCAAAACAGTGACAAGAAGCTCTTCTTTCAAGTCGTCAACTTTAAATATGAACTCCTCACACCACGATGGATTCAAGCACTTCTTCACAACTTTACTCCTAAACCTCTGCCTCCCCAATTGCAGTTTCACATACGGATCGCTGAATCCGTTCGGGTCGAGCGGCGGAATGTTTTTTGCTTCGATCACTCGGACTAATAGCTTCATCTTTACCTCAAAAAAAATCGGTTCGAATTTGACAGTGGTTCTTTTTTTTCAGTTCATCAAAGAATAAAAGGAAAACAATGTCCCAGTCTTGAAACAACCAATCAAGAATTAATCTGATCAACAAAGAGTATATAAGCATTCATTTCTTGAAAACGGAAAACCGGTCACCACATTGCGAAAAATCACGAAAAGTATATAATGAACAAAAACTGAACTTTATAGAAACTGAAATCTATGTAGACAGTAATAAATGCAGCAAAGAGACGAAATGGGCCAATAAAGGGATAAAGAAAAAACGAATCTTGGAGCAAAAACCTCCGATCCCTCGGAAAAGAAATGAATAATGAAATGGAACTGGAAGCAAAAGGGGCAGAAAAGAATCAAGTAAAAGCAAAAAGACTTTGAAAGGAAAGCAGACAGATGCTAATATTTAATGGATCGAGAAAGCGGATAAATCTCAAGAACGGAGAAGTAATTGGATAGATGTTAAAACCCCAGGAAAATTCTGAGATCAAATTTGTTGGTTCGTGGACTCGACCACTTCTCTCTCATAAGTAAGAGAGAGAGGGAAATTTAGTTGGCAAAAAAAAAAATATGGCACGCAGACTTTTCTAAGCGCTGTCCCTTTATTCAATTGCTATTGCGCGTGTATTGTTAGACTCATTGACTTTTTTAATTAACAAATAAATTTATATTCGATTTCTCAACTATTTCGTTTTCAGTATTCAATTCTTCTTTTAATTAAGCCACCATGGTTAGGATTTGAAATATGGATCTCCTATACATTCTACAAGTATATATTTTTCTTAATTAATCCTTTTAAATTATTAGTTTAAACGAATGTGATCTATATATACTAATGTAATTAATCCTTCATATATACTAATGTAACACTCCATCGTCCCAATATATTCTGTTTTCCTTTTTGGACCATTACCACTTAAGATTGTCTGTTTTTTTTATTATCTCTTCAAAAGTTGTGAGATCTATCTATTTTTTATCAATTAATCACTTTATATCATTCTTCTAAATAATCGTGGCGAAAAGAAATGAACCATCTTGGGTGGGACGGATGGAATATTACTCGGGATAAGTATAGAGTAATTGTCTTTACAAAAATATAAAAAGCAAGAAACATAATATTTAGAGTGGGATTTATGAAAGAAGCATTTTATTTATATTAGTTGCAGTTAGTCATGGTCGCATGGATAAAAAATATCTGATTTTGTACATTTTATCGTAGTCTATTAGCTCTCTATTACCTCTGTTTTAATATCCTTTTTCTGGAAATTTTCAATCGTACTTAGACATAAATCATTAACAACATGTGGTTTATTGCAAGTATTCAATGATTTTGCGTGATGAAAAATCTTAAGTAGACTTAAATTGAATACTTCTCAAAAGTTTCTACAAGATCATCAAGTGATTGATGGTAAAGAAAAGATTGAAAAATAAAACTGTCATATAAATTTGATAGTTTAATAATCGATAATAAATAAAATATTATTATTATAAACTATTTATTTTGGGATAATGAAGAGAAAATCCGCCTCTCCAGCACATGTGGATAAACTTTGAACAAACCCAATTTTATATGTAATAGCAGCCAATTATTAATTAAATTTTTCGTCTTTGTTTGTTATTTGTTGCAAAACATTCAATCCTTGGGACTCAATACGGACAAAATCATCCATTCTAAAATGACTTTTCATGATTTCCACCTTATGTTCTAACTAAACTTATTTGAAATATTTTAAATTTTCATAACTATCTATTCAAAATGAGTAGGACTAGTTAAGAACTATTTAGAATGTGATGACATCGATTCTGGTTTCAGAACCAGAATCAATACTTATTTATTGATTCTGTTCCGAATAAAACCCGTCTATTGACAAGCCTAAGTTTAAGTAAGCTTGTCAATGAGCTAGTTTTATCCATACAGATCCGAAATCACTCATAGCCCATTAAATTATAAAGCAATTGTTTCGGTTCCAGTTTTGATTCTGGTCCAGTTTTGGTTCCAGACCCACTCAGATTCGGACCGCTTAAGATCCATAGTTGATGGTTCGGATCCGGTCCGGATCCAGTAGCTAATGGGTCGGTTCCAAAACCAGAACCAAAACCATTACTTATTTATTGGTTCTGATATGAGTAAAATTCACTCATTGATATCCCTAGCTGTAATAGTGAAGATGGAAGTAACCTTTGAAATTGTCGACTGAAGGATTTTTTTTCCCTACTGGAGAAATTACTAATTGAAGTTTTCAGACATGTTTTGAATAAGAGTAGAGAATTTAGAAGATATATGAGTACACCTAAAATTTAGGTCAAGGTTTAGTTTATAATGAAAATATTTTTATAGATAATTACTCCAAACAAATCAGTCTTAATTAATTAATGGATTACGATTTACGATATAACTATAGTCTTTGATCTTTCAAGACAGAGATATTCTATAGGATGGAATACGTACGGACTTTGGCATATAAAGAAGACTTATCACTTGATTCCAGCGTTATTTTTTAGTACTTGGCATTTATGAAGGTAAATTATAGTCCAAAAAGCATAAGTTACTATAAAGTTTTAAGATAGTGGATAGAATTTTTTCCTTCAAGCACAAATTCCGATATGTTATGTGAGTTAATAAATGTCTATTCATTATTAAGTTAGTCCCTTCATTCTTTTATAAGTGTTCTTAACCATTAAATTATATATTTTAAGAAAATATTTTTTTTTTACTTTTATAACTTTATTAATTACCAATTTACCATGATAAATATATTCATACAATTAATTATCAAATTTCAAGAATATTAAATAAGAATAAATAGAAAATATATCATCATTTTACTCTAAAATTATAAATTATGATATTTATTAAAACGAAAAAAAATTAATAGAACACTTAAAAAAAACGGAGGGAGTACTTATGAGAGCGTGATAAATCTTATTCTTGAACAAGTGACTTTTTTTTTGATGAAATAATTAGGATTAAAAGATTAAAACTGTCAATTTTATCGATAAACGAGTTTTGACGATTGAAACGCTTGTTTGGTAATGGAGGAAGTAAATTACGCCATGGAGCATTTTGGTTGCTTTAATTTTATTTTAGATACTACGAGAAATAGCGTTTATCATATAAATTCATTTAGAATAGCATTTATCATATAAACTCAGAGAGTAACATATATGAAACTGTGCAATTTCATCGTTTTTAATTAGAGCAAAATTGCATCCAATTTATATGACATAGAAAACAATGCAGCTCCCATTAGCAACAAAACGGTGGCCTTTTTGTTGTAGACTTGTAGGGATGACATTTCATCCGGTTCGATCATTTTCAAGATCCGGATCTTTAGAAAATAGATCCAAGGATCCGGACTATTCTTTTGAAATCGGATTTGGATCGGATCTCAATTTGAGATTCGATCCATATCCATATAATATATGTATATATATATTTTATTTATATTTATAAGTGTATTTTATTATTTTCTTTCTAGTGAAGTTGGATAAACTAAAATGTCAATAATATTATAAACTTGTACCTTGTATTTGATGAATTTTTGTATATGAATTTGCTAAGATATGTGTGTTACTTCTTCTATTACTATTACAATATTATTTGTTGTCATGAAAAAAAAAAGTAAATTTGTAACTAACATCTTCTTGTATAGTGATGATTGTAGAATTTCTAAATAATTATTATAATGCTATATGTATTTTGATTATTATTATTATTATGTTATTGTGAATTATATTTGATTTAGGATTTATTTTAAAATAGAAAACATACGTGCGGATCTTATGGATCTGAGTTTGGATCTAATTTTTTTGGACCCAATAGATCTGAGCCGGATTCGGACCCAAACAAAAAATTTCGGATCTGAAACTGGACCTAGCAAGATCCGGTCCAGATCCGATCCATTATCATCCCTATAGACTTGTATTTTCATATCATATTCGGTCGAGAGAGAGAGAGGGAGAGGGAGAGGGAGAGAGAGTATTGTTTAGGGTGAATTTTAAGGGTTTTCTCAAGGAAAATTGTTGCAATGGCAATTTCTACTTATTTGGGGAAATTAGGCATTCTTTTAAAACAAGGCAACCTTCAAACTATAAGAAAAGGGGAGGAGGCGACATAATATTCTGTATTTTCTAGTATATTTTGGTTATATTCTTAATTTCACAAATATTTTATTTATTTCTTTCAATAAATTTCTTGAGCTTTCAGTTCCTTCTTTATTTTTTCTTTAATAACTGTTAAGACCAAACGAGTAACGACATCTTGTGGAGCAATTTTTTTGCTCCCTTTTTTTAAGGGAAAAAAACCAAAACCTTTTTTGTTTTCTTCTCATTTTTCTTATTTGTGATAGTCAACAAATTCATTACGTCTGCAGAAAAAGAACTTGATTAGATCTACGAAAATGGCTCTCAGCTAATCAATTAAATGATGTGGGATCATATAAAATTGTTAGGTATTCCAATCAAAGTCGGTCCATAATCGATGGTAATCAAGCAGCACAACTTTGAATCACAGGTAGAATTTTCTACAAATTTATTTATTTGTTTATTTATATATCTCAATAAAGTAAATAGTAAAAATATCAATAGCATTTCAAGAACTCCAAGTAGGATTTCTGTTTATTAGGTTTCCGTGACTTTCTTAAATAGCATCAGCTCATCAATTCCACAAAAGAAAACATCTAGGAAGATAATCAGATTTTATTATACTAAAACGCAGAAATATGTTATTTCCCTTTTTATAGGTCTGAAAAAATGACAATGCCCTCGCAGAAAAATAATAAAACCACAAAATAGTTATACAAACATGCATCAGGATAAGAAGTGGGAATTCTTGGATTCTGCTTCATTCCCGTGCTTGAGAGTTGTCTTCTTATTTCTGCCTCTTGTATATCTTGCCCAAGAAAGACTTGAGCACTGCTTGCACAGATTTGCTGGGATGAGCTTCGATCGAGCTATTTAGTTTCTCGTAGCTCTTGCTCTCGAACTCAGCAAACACGCCTTGGAGATTGAGCTCATTGTAGAGGACTTTGATTTTTGCCACATCAGCTGGATCTTCCTTTCCATAGTGATCCTGGTTACAAGACCACATGTTCAGATATAAAAACTTTTATATAAACGCAGAACGAAAAAGGATGTGAGCTTCCTATCCTTACAAAAAGAGTCTTCTTCTGTTCTTCGTTACAAAGCTCCAGGGCCTTTACAACCAGCCACGAACATTTGAAATCTTCAATATCTGTTCCAATCTGATGAAGCACACAATGAATTAATAGAACTGCAATTAACTAAGCCGTTCTTTGTTATTACAACAAGGACTACAGACACAGAGGAAAGAGAGTGCAGGAGCTACCTTCCCAATCTTTTCAGGCTCACCAAAGCAATCTAAATAGTCATCCTGTACTTGAAAGTATATTCCCATATTAATAAGCACATCTTTTACCGTTGGATGTTTCTCCAGGTCCTCACCAGCCATGAGCAATGCACAAGCAACCTGTTAAAAGTTTCAGATACCTTTAGTTGAAACACTGAATTTTCTTTACAAATCAAAATAAGTGGAAATAAGGATCTTCCACTCACTGGGAGGTAAAATGAGTAGTAGGCAGTCTTGTACTGAACAATGCGGCGATGGCTGCAATAAATAAAACCAGAAAATATTAGGAAACAAATGGGACTAGAGATGACAAGGCAGTATGTTGGATACAGCATATAATCGTTACTAATAAAATAGGAATGAGAATTGATGAAATAGTAGAGCTCATGACGAAGGGCCTGAACATTAAAACTGGAGCAATCTTATCAAAATGCAGTGGAAAGCTAAGATAACAACTTGTAGACTTTGGGATTATTGTAGGTGGTTCAATAAAGTGCCCAACATATAATGATAATCAGCACTTAGTAACTTTCTCAATAAAACAAATATTGTAGTAACATGGCAGATTTTTTAGTATTCTGTACTCACAGAGGCAATGAGTATTTTGACAAATCTTTTTCTCCTTCAATAGTCGTAATTAAATCTATCATCTGCCCAGAAGCAGTTTGAAATTCCACCTGAGAGCATAAAATATAAAAATCAGCACTATACACAAATAAACTAATATCAGCCATCGACAGTAAATACTAAATAGTCACATCACCTCATTGAACAAATCCAGCAGATCGACATAGTAAGGCTTTGTTCTGAAGTGCTTCTTAAGAATTCTGGGGATATGGTTCCGGAGAATGATCCCATCATTTATGGCAATCATACCAACCTGCAATAAAAGTTCATCCAAGTAATTAGAAACTATTAAAACGTAATGGCAGAAGATTGCAGCTATTCACACTTGGCTCGAACCTTGGAGACTTTGAACCAGCATGGCTGACCACGTCGTGTGTGAGAGTTGTCCATAATGTCATCAAGGACAAGAAAATATGCCTGGAGCTGCATTTCCATGTATATGAGTTATAAATTTTATTCAGAACAATGTTCAAGGAGACAGCTGCTCAGCTTAGAACAAGATAGAAGCTACAAATTAGGACCTACCCATTCAATACACCAGCCAAGAGCACTTGCTAGGAACACTTCATCATCAGTTAGGTCTTTTCCTTCTTTTAGTAACTTGTAGCTATCAATAACTGACAGGCCTCGGTTTAACTTCCCTGCATTGCATAATAAATTCTTCAGCACATAATGCTTCTTTACTAATATGCATCATACGATATACTTAATAATGACATACCTCCTGGTACATTGTAGTCCAGCATCTGTTACATATAAAAGAAAGCAAGATCAGCAACAATAGACTTAGTCAACAAACAATGATCATTTGTCCTACAGTTCACATGACATTGAACATCACAGTACATCAATAAACAGCATAAGTTGTCTTTATATAAGTTTTCCAAGAAAATAAGAAAGCAAAGTTTCTATTACCTAATATGAATTGCTATTAAAAGAAAATATATAACAAACTTGTTACATAAAGAAGATATAATTTGGTCAAGGAGGTCTAGCACAAATGGCAAAGCTGAGGCATCAAATCTCTCTTACAAAAGATCATTGGTTCAAGTCCCACTGACGTGTGTGTTGTATTTCCATTTGTTTGGATATTTGGTCTAGTTTATACTAGTTTGTTGATTGGTTTGAGTAGGATCTAGTTTGTACTAGCTTGGTTGATACTTTGTAATATATATTCAGTTTCATGATATGATTTGTATCCTGTATCTCTAAAAAAAAAAGATGTAATTTGTGATACTATTGTAAAAAAATTGTTAATGGCCTGTTTTAACATTTTAAGAAGGTCAATATATTCATGCTTTTTCTTCATGTGTGCTTGTGCATGTTATGCTGGTAAGCCAATCATCTCATCACAAAGAATCATAACTGAGTAAGTTTCCAGTTCAGGGGAAAATCCACAAGTTGGCCAACAGAACCACTAAATTATGGGAAAAGTATATTGTTGAAGAAGGGCAAGAAACCAGAAACTAATGTCCAAAACAAGCCTGGAAAAAAAATGAACAGTGGGAGCACCCTTGACTCCAAGAGTAGTTACAAGATGATCAGTTGATGCCCATTAAGATCTCCAAAAGATGCCAAAGTGGAAAATAACAAAATAGAAAGTTGGAACCATACAAATGTTAGATAAATTTAAGATCCAAAAGATGTGACGAATAAAGCTCCAAGTGGAAATGCTGCTGGACTATCCTATTTGGTGGAATCTTGAAGCAAGTGGGATGGAGTTATTGTTATTTTTCTCAACTATTACAGAACCTTATGATTTCATTCCTCTGGCAGAATCAAGGATTCAATTTTACAAAAGGGTAAATTTACTACTTTACAGTTCAATTCTCTCAGGAAGTGGTTGGTAGCTGCAACTTTAAATAGACAAAGCATGTTGCAGAAAAGATCAGCATCACACACTCAAGCAAAAAAAAGATATACTATGCTCACTTTAGACCAACTAAGCGCCTTTATATAGAAAGTATCTTCTATTACGTGATCATCTTTTATCACCAAACAACCCCACTCCACATTCCCCAGCACAAAGACAGTACTGCACTATTTCCGTTAACCATATATTAAAGTTATTCGTGAACAAAGTCACCAAACCCGTCGGCCCAATCTACGTGCAGTGCAAAATCATAAAACCGCACTCCACTTAAGTTGAAGCATCAAAGAGTTTCACGATTTCCTAAACTTCTAATTTTCTTAGGAATCATTGTCGTATTCATGATTGCACACCCGGAAGATACTGAATTCAGGTACTCTAAAAACAGTCAGTAGATCGGGACTCACATGGTCAAATAGTAGTCAACTAAACAAATCGATTTCTGTATCTACCCCTATTTTATCTCGATCCAAGTAACGAGAAGAACCGAGTCATCAACAGAAGCAGTACAAACCTCCAATCATCATCAAACACTAATTAAGCTTAGAAATATCATTTGATTCGTCGGTCCTCAAAAAATAAAAATAAGTAAAGCTCCATCATTAAGTAACAAATAGGAAAATTCACCACACGGCAAGCCGCACTCCAATATCGAAAACCACATATATCCATGTAAATGAACACTATATATTCAGATACGCATTGAAGTGCAATTCACTAGACACGCAAACAAAGAAGTAAAGGAAAGCGACGAAAGGAAATCTTACACGCTCGACCCATTGACGAGAGCCATCAGTCCACTCAAAAGCAGGGTCGCTCAAGAGCTCAGATTTGAGCTTTGAATAAACCTCCAGAAACGTCGCCCTCAGATCCGACGCCGCTCCGTTCAGATCCGCCATCGCAAAAAAGCAGCAGAAAATCGATTGAAACTAGATTAATCAGAGAAAAAAGAGAATTATCTGAGAGCGGAATTGATCTGTGTGGAAGTGGAGGAGTGGGGGCAGTGGCTTTTGTAGTTACGCTGCCAATGCGTAAGTGCGATGATTTTCGCATTGCATTTGTTTATTTTGGAGGGCTGCTCGCGAATAGAAACGGTCAAGTTTTAGTTGCAGGGATTCCCGAAAATGGGTCTGTTGTTGCCTTCCGAGGATGAGAGAGCTGACTGACTTGACGGAGGGTGTTTTGGGGAATGACAAATCCTCGTTATCATCGATGCCAATAGGGAGAAGACACGTGTCAGTGGAGGACTGGGTTGGTGGCATGACCACTATATAGAGAGATTCGCCGCTTTGTTTGATAATTGTAAATTTATAAACTCTATCGCCAACCTTTGGGGGCAATTTAATATTGCTAATAAATTGTATTTACATCAATGACAGATCATATTACAATATATATTTATATATACTAATGACAAATGTATTAAGTTCAATGTTTACTTTGTTGGATAAAAATGGATTGTTATCGAATGTATGCTTCTCTTGATTTATAATCACAAAATAATTGTAAGTTTTTTTGGGATTAAAATAATTAATTGTGTTATCACACATAAGTAGGCGAGTTATGATTAATGCAATATCTATATTACTAGTGTACCAAAATAAATACTCCATCCGTCCCAATATTCATGACACGTTTCTTTTTTCACGTAAATTAATGAGAGTTGTGTTTTGTGTGTAAATTAGTGGGTGTCACGAAATTCAAGATATTTTTTAATGTAAAAATTGTTTCTTTTTTTTTGAAACAGACCAACTTAATGGGACAGCTCAAAAATGAAAACGTGCCATGAATATTGAGACGGAGTGAGTATAAAATATAATTTAATGTTTCATAACCAATATTATTAAACTAACCTATCAATTACAAATGTCTCGGACTGATTTGTTTGTCACGAATTCTGTCCATGAAAAATAATATGATTATAAAAATTTAAATTCTTATATTTGGCTCAAGTTTTATAAATAAAGAAACTTATAAGAATCATAAAACAAGGAAAGTAATGCAACTTTTCAGATTCCTCAACTTTTCTTGTGTATAATTCTCATTCTCAGAATTCTTGCCTACGTATATTTAATACTATTTTTATTATTTTCTTGAAACAATACTATAATTGTTATTTAGTAGTGTTTGCATTGTGTCTTATACATCTATTATAATAATTATTTCAATATTCTCAATAATGATCTTATTTTAAGAAATATTATTTTAATTTCTAATAACAATTAAAGGAAATTTCACCATTTTGAATCAATTCTGACCAGATTGAAGAGGTAGAAAAGAGGAGTCGAAATGTGAAATAAAGACTGCCAGTCAAAAATGATGGCCTTTAAGTATATAATTAACACGTGCTTTGAATTCTGAAATTCAATATTGGTGTTCTTGAGCTTAAATCAGTAAACGCATAGGCATAAAGTCAACTTCGGTACCGGAATGGCAATGGCCGGATCTGGACCGGATCGGCTATGTCCGCATCCGATCCGATTTTGCTTGATCCGGATCCGGCCCGGATCCATCGGCCCAAAAATTAAATCCGGATCCGGATCCGTAAGATCCGCGGGTCCGGGTCTGAACCGGATCCATATGTTTCGTTTAAAATAAATTCTAAATTAACTATAATTTACATAACACCAAAATAATCTAAGTAAACAATAATACTATAACAATTATTTAGAATTTCTACAATTATCACTATATTGGAAGACGTTAGTTACAAATTTACTATAAGGTAGGAACAACAAACAACTCGATCGTCGATAGTGTAAGTGGCGCGACCGTGAATGCTTATCGATACATAATTGTGAGAATTTGAAATGAAATTGAGAGCAGATTTGTTTTGAGAGAATTTGAAAAAGAAAATTAAAGAGTTATAAGTTGGGGTTAAGTATTTAATTATAATAAATAAATATATATATATATATATATATATATATATATATATATATATATAAAATAAAACTAAAGGATCCATGGTAGGATCCGGACCGGATCTGGTCTCAAAAATAAATCCTGATCCGGATCCGAAATATGGGGTAGGATCCAGATCCATTCCGGATCCATCGGTCCAATTTTGAGGATCCGATCCTAAAAATGGATCTGGATTACGGATCCTGACCGATTCGGATCCATTGCCATCTCTACTTGGTACACTCTAGTTTCTCTCTCAGCCTCCAACTTATAAAACCTAAATTTTGTTATTACATCAGCTTTGAAAATCTATAAATTTTATTTTTATTTTTCTTTTCAATCATATACCTATAAAATTAATTTTTATTTAAGTCTCAGTATAATATATATTTATTATCTATATATATAACAAAAGATATATTATATATAAAAAAAGAAAGAAAAGCCAACTTCTTCATGACAAACTAATTTTCTTCAAAATAAAGTTGAAAGAATAGAAGGTAACCTAGAGGTGTTTGGCTAAGCTTATTTTAAAAGAGCAACTTCTTAAGATGTCCCAAAACATAAGACATAATGTTTGAAGAAACATGAAGGAGTTGGTTTCTTGTTTCCAACTTATATCGATTTTCTTCAATAGTATAAAACTTGGATTTCAATTTTTTTGAACCTCAAAAAAATTGAAAAAAGTTACCATAGAAGGTAACCTAAAAGGACCTCGGACCTTGGTAGGCTAAATCACCCCATGCTTTAAACCATTAACTAAAATATGATGGATCACATTTTTCATATTTTTAAAAACTTTAATCTGAATATGTTTTAATTTTCTGAATTCAAAAGCTTTTGCATCTGTTTTTTTCTCTTATTGCTTCAATACGTAAGTTTCATTATTTAACTACTGAAATCTGACTGAAACAAATTACAGTATCCTGAGTTTTGTTAGGCAGGATTAGAATAATATTAGGGTAAAGAGAGGGCTAAACGGCCTCACGTGTTTCGTGTAAGTAGGTGTACGAAAAGGACAATATGAGGTATAAAATAATTAATCGTTTGTCCGCACACAAAATTAAGACCACCATATTAGACCATTTTAGATTAGGAATACGATTTACACAAAAACTTGTGAGCGCTCTGACTCACAGTGCGCTCCTTTGAAATTTTTATACATTGCTTTGTTTTTTATAATTTTTAATATTTTATTATTTAATGTTTTGTCTTTTGTTTTATGACAAAAACTTATATTAAATATAGTAATTAGGGATAATTATATTTTTTAATTATAATTTATTAATTCATTATGGTTTATTAATTCATAATTGAGGTTTATTAATTCATAATTAGGGTTTATTAATTCATAATTAAGGTTTATTAATTAAAAGTTAGGGTTTATTAATTCATAATTAGGGTTTATTATTCAAAAATAGGATTTATTATTCAAAAATAGGGTTTATTATTTCCAATTAGGGTTTATTAATTCAAGATTAGAATTTATTATTCAAAATTAGGGTTTATTAATTTCAAATAGGGTTTATTAATTCAAAATTAGGGTTTATTAATTCATAATTAAAGTTTATTAATTCACAATTAGAGTTTATTAATTCAAAATTAAGATATATTAATTTAAAATTATATTTATTAATTTATAATTAAAGTTTATTAAATTAATTAATTTTAATTAGAATTAATTTAATTAATTAGAATTAATTAACTACTTAATTAAGGTTAATTAACTAACTAATTAATTAGGGTGGTCACTGTGCGCGTGCGCGCACAGGAGACCACCCCTACGATTTATATGGGCATGACAGTAAATCAAACCATATTAATTGCACGGTATAAAAATAACGCCGTCGTGTACTTTAAAAGAGAATAATCCAGTAATTAATCGATACCTCTTTGGTAGTTGGTAACTTTTGCACCCTATTTTTTTTTTTTTCATGGGGAACCCACAACCGCTATCTACTTTGCGTACTGGGTAA
Organism: Salvia rosmarinus; assembly: GCA_036937905.1. Taxonomy (NCBI): domain Eukaryota; kingdom Viridiplantae; phylum Streptophyta; class Magnoliopsida; order Lamiales; family Lamiaceae; genus Salvia; species Salvia rosmarinus. The sequence goes on along the minus strand of CM072820.1, from coordinate 72,722,961 downwards.
ATCACACATTCCTGTGTAATAGTCTGCAAACCATACATGGTAGATAAGCAACATTTGAAAAATCAAACGTGACATATTCAAACTCATAGAGGTGTTTGGTGGTAACGGGATATTAAAAATCGATACTACATGTGTATTACATTTTTGTTTTATTTTATAAAGGGAAGAAATCGATACCTATTTGCTTTTAGTGGGGAAAATTGCCTTTTCGGTACTTCATGTTTGGATTTCTATCAATTTTGATACCACATATGTCAAAACAGTACCAGCACATTGTCTCAAGTTTTCCTAGATAGAGGTATTCTCGAAAGACTTAAAAATTTTATCCCAAAATCTAAAGCATAGTCGAAATCATAAATAAATTTTAATAAAAAACTTCGGCTTTCGAGCCATCAATGAATTTTAAAATTTAATATTGAATTGACATTAAAATCTAAACTCAAAACAAGCGAAAAAATAATAATTAGAAGCCAACCTCGCAGCCAAAACTTCTTCGATCAACTACTCATCTCATCAATGTTCAATCCGCAACTCAAATATAAGTTTGCTAAGTGAAGATATATTTTTAATACTACAAATAATGTTGGGTGCAGTCTTTCGAGTCAAGCAGAAAAAAATATTGTTCTATTCTCACAGGCTTAGCCCAGTTGGTTAAGAGTTAGTAGATTTAAAATAATGACCAAAAATCGAGTTTTGACAGTCGCAATGTAGTAATTTCACTTCTTTAGAGTGTTTACCTGTGGATACTAGGTAATGTCTAAATGTGCATTTTCTTACTAACCAAATGAGTCTCAATTATTTGATGCTCTTTTTTTTTTTAATTTAATACAGAAATTTTAAAGGCTGCGTCACGGTGGACTCGAACCCAAGACCTTTGACCTCGGACATTAAACACTCTACCACTAGGCCAACACACACACAATTATTTGATGCTCTTGTCATACCTAAAGGGACTTGAAAAGTAAAATATCACTAGTTGCAGTTAGAATAAGAAATTAGGAGCAAAAGAAGGTTCGTTATTACAAATGAGTCGAATTTATTGATGATGATTGATTTTATGGTATATGGGTTAAAAGAAGAAGAAGAGAGCCGATAATTGCCTTATGTTTATAAACTACGTCTCCAACTAGTCAAAAGATCTTAGCTCATCAACCAAATTCGTCACTACAAGTTGTATAAACCAAACCTCTTTATTCTTGTGTGCTTACACCTGTAAAATTAATTGAACCCAATACTATTTATGCACAAACTTTAGAAAAATAAGTTTTACTTTGAACATTTAAATAATACGAATTCTCATATTCGTTGAGAATAATGTTTAGAATAAACACGAAACTACTATCCTAACAGTAAAAAAGAAGGAAAAAATCATTTAGAATAGCTTAGTAATAAAGTAGATTTATATGACCAAATAGTAATAGGTTTGAACCTCATTAACGCCGTAATGAATTTCAAGTATGGTTTATCCGTCACGTGTGATTTATATGCTATTATATATTGATGTGAGATTTTCGCATCGAAATTAACGATCGTGAGTTACTTATAAAATTTTTTAAAAAGAAAGAAAAAGCGAGAGGAACTTGGAAAAATCTTATGATTGGTGATATACCTTCCAACCGGTAGAAATTTAGAATCAAATGGGAAAACTATAATAAAGGGGGAAACATGTAAAACGTAAAGAGCCAAAAATATATTCGAATCTGCTGCCATGTAATTATGTCGTCCACTTCCAAGCTTGCTCTTTTTCTAAAATCTTTTTTCTTTCTTTTAAATATTTGCGGCCAGCTATATTTATATTTACGCGAGTTGGTGGATACTCATACGAACCCATAATCTCCAAATCACCACTAAACTCCGTCACTGTAACGCCTCCTACTTGCTCTAACTGAAAGCTTCGATAACCACTCATCGACTCGCCCTTTTTTTCCGATGGCCGGAGAACTCTCGCAATCGACGGTTAATGACAACTGTCAGCGCCTTACTCCTCAGAACACTGGATGTCTCCTCGATTCCATTGACGCTTTTCTCTTCGACTGCGATGGTTCGTTTACGTATTCCATCCCCATAACAATTTCACGATTCTCAGGTTCTATAATTTTTTTTATGTAAATCAAAATAAGTAGGTGTGATATGGAAAGGAGATTCTCTGATTGACGGTGTTTCGGATACTCTGGATATGCTTCGATCCATGGTGAATTCATAATATTCTTAACTCATTCATCAGGTCCATCAACTTAATTTCAGAAAGAGATAACTGGGTCGAATCATAGCTGACATCGTATTTTTTGGTTGTGAGTAGGGGAAAAAGCTTGTTTTCGTGACGAATAACTCGACTAAGTCTAGAAGGCAATATGCTAAGAAGTTCCATTCTGTAGGCATTTCCGTATCTGAGGTTCGTCTCTATTGATTAATTATTTTAAAGTAGATTCGGTGTGAGTATATGTTGTAATCTCTTGAAGATTACAGGACGAGATCTTCAGTTCTTCATTTGCTGCAGCCATGTACTTGAAAGTTAAAGAGTTTCCTAAAGAAAAGAAGGTTCGCTTTGTGCAACTCCCTATTTTTTCAATGCAGTTTTAATTGTGAGGTCTTGGGGCAGAGTACCTTATTGAGCTTGTTTGGGTTAGTCACACTTGCTTTATCATCGTTGGAAGTGCTAATACGTATATAAATCTTGCTTTGTAAAATGAAGTATTAAGTGACTAGCTGTCTAGTGTTTTCTATAAGTGAAGGTAGAGTGCAATCATGTGATACCAAATGGTTTAAATTTACTGATTGAGAGAATTTATGTTACTTGACTAAGTGCATCTTATTGTTATAGGTTCTATTTATGAAGGCATGTATGGCCCTCCTAATAATTGTAGCTTAGTTTGGTTTATACCTAAAGCAACATAAGATAAAATTAGAGAATCTAAAACAGCCCTGCTCAAGTTAACTCTGAAGCAGCAGGAATGGCTGCAAAGTCCTAAGTGAAAAAGATGTACTTCTCACAATCGGACTAGATATATTTTATTAGTTATAGTTTGATTCGAGTTAGTTGCTTATAGTCACTTTCATCAAATGATGGTGGTGCTTATGATGATGTAAACCCCTTATTTCTACGCATTCGTTTTGTAGGTGTATGTGATTGGTGAAGAAGGCATCCTGGACGAACTTGAGCTTGCTGGTTTTACCGCTCTTGGTGGTCCTGTAAGCTTCCTGTAAATTCTATAGATTTTTACATTACGGGTCAGTTTATCTTTTGTCATATCATTCTCTTCTTATTTACTAGTTAGTTTATATATACTGTAAAAATTTACTAATTCATCTCGATTTTTGGTTTATCTCTTCAATCCTCGAAAAATCATTTTGTTGTTATGGATGCCGCTATGTGGCGTGATTTATTTTTTATTGCTAAGTAGAATCTTGTGGGTTTTAAATAATGAAAATCTCAAAGCTTTTCCAGATTAATTGGAATCATATTCTCTCCACTTCGAACTAGCCCAAATGATTTGATTAAACAGACTTTCTGTTCTTTTTTGGATGTGGCAAGTGATCTTTTTCAATCATATATCTTTTCATCCCTTAGTTCAACACAAGAACCTGACATGGACTTTGCTTCTTCTTTTTTGTTTACTTATCTCATGTTTGCTTGAAAATTTTGATCTCATTTTTCATTTCAAAACTTCAAATTATTGATTGAGGGCCAAAAGACTGAACCTTTTCTAGATTTATGCCATCAGTTGATATCTCATTTAGCTACTACTCACAATCATTCTGCTCTGGGTTCATGGATTCGTAATGTAGCTTTCAGGATAAGTTTTTTCAGTTAACAAATCAGCATATTTTCTTGCAGGAAGATGGGAAGAAGACTGCCCATATGAAACCAAACAGCTTCTTTGAGCATGATAAGAGTGTAAATTTGCTTTCCTGCTCTAAGTCTGTATTGAAGCACTGCAGCTTCTTTTTTCATCCAATTATTTTTGCATAATGCTACATCTACTCCAGGTTGGAGCTGTGGTGGTTGGACTGGATCAGTACATTAACTTTTACAAGCTGCAGTAAGGACATTGTCTCACATTCTAATTTACCTATACTTGTTATCAAATATCAATCCACATAACATAATTTGAAATGATATCTAATCTATTTAGTTCTGTTGAGTTTTGTCTTTTAAATATCAACATCTATGAGCATCAATCATGTTATCTGTGACTGTAAGGTATGGCACTCTCTGTATACGTGAGAATCCCGGCTGCCTATTTATTGCTACAAACCGTGATGCTGTAGGAAATCTCACCGATCTACAAGAATGGCCTGGTAAGTGTAGTTTGTCTCTTGTAAACCCTTTGTTTATGATCAAAAGTTAATAACTTTATGTTTTGGTTTCTTTCTTGAGTTCAGGCGCAGGATGTATGGTTGCTGCAATATGTGGTGCAACACAGAAAGACCCAATTGTAGTTGGGAAACCCTCTACCTTTCTTATGGACTTTTTACTAGAAAAGTAATTTAATTTGGTCATTTTTTGAGAGTTGAGATATCTAGCATATATATGCATGATATTCATTTATGAATTAATTTGTTTCGTGGGTGGCAGATTCAAGATCCCTACTTCTAAGTTGTGTATGGTTGGAGACAGATTGGACACTGATATTTTGTTTGGACAAAACGCTGGCTGTAGAACTCTTCTTGTATTTTCAGGTATAATAGGAAAATTCTTCATTTTTCTTGTGGTTTCACCATCACATGTGAAATTTTTTGTCGTTGATTGGCACGTGCAGGTGTGACAAAGGAATCAGATCTTCAAGATCCATCAAACCAGATTCACCCAGAGTATGTTACGACCACGCTATCGGACATCCTACAATTTACCCAATAATATTAAATCATATTTCAATTAGAGGATTACTGGAGACTTTTCTATTTGAAATTAGATTGCTGATTTTTTATTTTGAATTGGAGAGCAGAAAATTTCGTGTGTTTGAATTGCTTCATCATTCTATTGGTTGGAGTCTTGGATTTGAACCTGTTTTTGTCACAAGCTTGAAGTTATTAAATTATATACAACCTTTTAATCGAATTCCGATGGTACAAATGATTCGAAACTCTGTGACCCAAATGGATGAAGAAATAATTCTATTGTCGCTGCACACGTGAATCGTCGGCAAGGTGGGATTTTTTTATAAACACGCATTTTGCAATTAATAATTTTAGGAATATGTGGCTTTCAGGACTATTAATAATTTTCGGAATGTGTGGCTTTCAGGACAACTAATTAATCATCTTAATTTTTCTACACAAATTATCTGTTTTCATTAGTGATTCAAAAAACCAACCTTTATGGTTTCTTGCATCCCCCTCCCCCTCCCAATTGTATGTGAAACGGCTTGCCGTCTATATATATAATTCTCAAAATACTTCTCTTTCCATTCCACTTGATATGTATTTTTTTTTGGACTATGATGACATTTTTTCTTTTTATAAAATAATTATCTCTTCAAAAATTATGAGATCTATCTACTTTTTATCACTTTATCTCTTCTCTTAGATAACCGTATCTAAAACAAATGGATCGTCTAGGATGGGACGGAGGTTGTACTCTATACGCAGAGAAACATGAATATACAAACAAATCGTATTCGTGTATTATACAATTATATATTTACAATAAAAAATTTATACTTTATACAATCGTGAATTTTTTACAAATACCCTCATAAATAAAATTTATCTTTATAATTATAAAATGACCTGTTTTTGTAATTATCTCTTAAAAATATTATCACCGGTTGATTTTCAAATTTACGGTAGACACATAGTTTCCCGTGATTATCTTCTTCTGTTTTCCTAAACTTTATTTTATGTGTATGTAAAACTTATATTCGTCACAAAACCTCGTTTAGAGCTGGCAAAATGAGTCCGGCCCGAAAAGCTCGTCCGAGGTATCCGGGGTTTGGGTTTAAAAATTAAATACCCGAAAAAAATCGGGTTTAAAAGTCCGCCTTAGGAAAAAATTAGGGTTTATTACTTAGGGTTTAATTTTCAATTAGGGTTTATTAATTTTGGACTAAAAAAGTCCGTCCATTATTTTATTAAATATATATGTATATTTTATAAATTATTTAATATATATATCTATAATTTTGTAATAATATTAATTATATTTTATAGTAAATTTTTTTTATTAATTCACATACTGGTCAGGATTATTATTTTTTGAATTGCAACATATCAAAATTCTGAAAAAAATAATAACTTCATAAATCATTCAAAAATAATTCATAAAAGAAATGATCTCCAAAAATATATAGACTGATAATTAATGATCTTATAATATATAAAAACTATTTTAAATCATTGATCTTAAATATATATTGTATAATTAATTTGTTTCTCTATTATTTTAGGCGTATAAGTGGAATTGACGTTTAATAATATCATTTAACTTTGATTTGTAATTACTAATTTATTTCTCCTTAAATTAAAGAATTAAAATTATACTGCATTATAATATCATCGTATGAATACATAAATATGTCAAAATATACAAGAAACATTATCATAAGAATAAATAAGTTTAATATATTCTTACCACTGATTCTTTATTTAAGTTGGAGTTATGAGATTTTAATTATGTATTTAATTTATTTATTTTTTTGAAATTTAAAATATTATTTTTATATATTAAAAATAATTTAAAAATTTTGGGGTTCGTGCCAACACTGAAAGAATAAAGAGGTCTATAATTAGTTTGGTAGCTTTGATATTTTATGTCCGAAAGAATTTTGGGTGGACTCGACCCGACCCGAAAAATATAAAAGTCTAACTGGGTCGAGGCCGGTCCGGTCACCCTTAATCTCAACTTTATTTTATGTGTATGTAAAACTTTTATTCGTCACCCACTAACCTAGTTACGTCCACGTAATTTTCCTTTCCCTGCATCCTCCATTTTATATTCATAAAATATAATTATTCCTTTGCAACTATAAATTAGACGTGCAACAAACCAATATTGCAAATCAAATCATTCCGAATCGAATCAACAAAATGCATCCCGTCATCAAGTTTGTTTTCGTCCTTACAATCATTTGTCTCATCCTCTCCTCCGCTGTTGCTCCCCCGAGCGGCGGAAGCAGCGGTGCGGCCGGTGTCAGAGGAGGCGGAAGGAGTAGCGTAGGCGGGGCAAAGGGTGGAGGCGCCGGTAGCGGTGGTGGAAAGGGCGGCGGGGGTAACACAGTGCGGCCGGTGCCGAATGAGTCCGGAAGCAGCAGCCCATCTATTGAATTCGGACTGTGGCACTACTTCGCCGTCGCCTATGTAGCTTACGCTTCTTGCAAACTGCATTATTATTAAATTCATGTATTGAATATTGCTTGTAATTACCCGAATTCATTTCAATTATTTGTCGATTTGTAGAAGATTACTAAATGCACCCTCTTGAGTAACTTCTTCAATGTGATTAATCATTCCTGTACTACTTTTTTCTTTATTTATCATTTACGTTTTTAAATAAAAGATATATATGTCGCTTACACTATAGAATTGTCGATATTATATTTGTGTACGTCATCGCAAGAAGGTTATTTTATATCTTATTTTTTCAATTTTTTTTTATAAATGTATAAAGGGATTAGTTTCATGCAAGAACTAATATAAATCACACTTTAATTAAGATTTTACATGGGAACCACACCCCATGAACATACTTATAACTTTAAGTTCGAAAAAGTTTGTTTGATATAACTTTAAGACCAATTTCTGACCATAATTGTAATTTTAAAGTTCGAAAAATTTAACAAATAAACTTAAATTGTCAAAAAAGGTCAAAATAATATAATACAAACTATACTTGTCCACCTATTATATTGCCATGATATTGGAATATATACATATATAAATTCACTCCAAAATCTATGTTTATTTGAGTGCGAGCTTGTCATCAATATAGTATTGTCTAGAAGCACATTGATGAATGAAACTTGTCACCGTCTTTATTTTCATATTGCCGGTTAACACACAAAATCATAATTTGCAAGTATAAATCAAAGGGTGGAGGCGCCGGTAGAGGCGGTCAAAAGGGCGGCGGAATAGCGGACGCGGGGCAGAGACTCGACGCGCCGTTAGGGGCGGTCGAAGGGGCGGCGGAAGTTACATAGTGCAGCCGCTGCCGTGTGGGCGGCCCAGAAGCCGCAGCCTCTCTATTGAATTGGGATGGTGGCATTAGTTCACCGTCATCTAGTAGCTTACGCTTCTTTTCATCTGCATTATTAGTCGTGCATTAAATTTTTGGGAGAACTGTATATTAAATTACGAGCCACGCTCATTTTATAATTTCAACACTATTTTTACATTGGTAGTTAAATACTTGATTTTTTTATTTTATTTTAAATGAAACTTAATCAGAATTTCTGGCAACCGCGAATTTTGGGCTGTGGACGCATTTAATATTTTTCAGAATAGATGGGAAAAATGTGTGTGGCCAGTCATAATGTGGCTGCATAGCTTTGTTGTTATTATTTTTGTCAATTTCTTATGGTGAGAGATTGCCCTCACACTTGACAATAGTTTGTTAGTAAAATTGAAAACTGAAAGTAACAAACAAAAGAGATTTTCGATATATGAATTGAGTCCAACTTACAATCACATATTCTTGTCAAAAATAGAATGTTATCAATGCAATTAATTTATAGGCTTGGATGTTCTTGAAAATACGAATGTTTTAATGTATATTTTGAAAATTTTCACAGAGTGACGATAAAGAGTTTCATCGGAGACAATGAAAAAAAATGTTGTTCACGTCACAATAGTATCTTCTTTTTAACATGATTCCAACCTCTAGGGTGGTTGGATGGTTATGAAAGACCTACATATGAAAAGTTTATTCAATGTAGAACATTTTTATGCTCAGGTTTTGCACAGATCGGTTACTAAAACCATACAGAATTTGGATGAGGACGAGTGGTGCCACAAGGTGTGCTTGTAAACTATGAGGGGCGATTTCGATCAATGTTGATGGTGGCTTGACTGCTATTAGTGAGTCAGTGACCATTCAAAACGATGGGCTTGACGTAAGGTTTCTAATTATATTTTCAATTACAAGTTTGTGTACAAATCGAAGATTAATTGGATCTATTTTCACAAAATGTGTTATACGAGTTACAATTTCAGGAAAAGTACATATCAAGTATTTAAATGTACAATTTTCAAAAATTGCATCAAAATTGCAAAATATGGTATAGTTTGTAATTTAATAAGCAATTATATCGAAATTTTACTTTCAAAGGTTTTACTTGTAATTATTGCATTCATTTCAATTATTTATCGGTTTATAGAAGATTACTAAGTGCATTCTCTTGAGTAATTACGTTATTTGATTATTCTTGTTCTACTTTTTCTTTATTTTTTATTTTAATAAAAAAATCATAAATTTTATACAATATATATATATATATATATGTATCCATGTATGTAAATTTAATTTAGTATCTAGTTGGATATATTTATTCTATTAATTACACTTCCTAAAACATCACTTTGTAGGTTGTACTATGAGTATGAATCTTGATTTATGTCGAGCTAGTTTTAGTCTAATGATAAAATTAATATATGTTATACTTATATTTTTTATTGCATATCATACTTAGGAAGCGCGAAACAATATTAAACATATATGGTTGCCATACTGGGTCATTGTTTTAACTTTTATCAATAATTTTATTTTTAAAGCAAATAATAAATTAGGTTGTTATGAATCTTTATTTTTCATTTTATCATGGTAATAAATAAGTCTTGGATACAGTCTTTTCCTAATACAACATAGAAAGGAAAAAAACTCTTATACGAGCATGAAGATATAAAAGAAAACATAATTAAATATAATAAATCTGATGAAATTGTTGAAAAAGCACATCTTTATTGCAATAGTGAGCACTTTCGAAAAAAAAAAAACACGAAAGCAAAGTAAAGAAAATTGTATGAATAATCCAATAATTAGTGTTATTTAATGATGAGCTAAATTGAGCTAAGAGACACCGAAAATTGAGCTAAATAATGAGAAATAATCCAATAATTAGTATTATTTAATAACTCTATTAATTTTTAAAAAATATTATTAAATTAAAAAAGAATAAAATAATTTTAAAGAATACAATGATTATAAGAATACAACAAAGTAAAGTAAAGAAAAAAAGAAAAGTGAAAAATACTTAGTTAATGAAATATAATTTGATATATAATATCTAATCTATCAGAATAAATGATCCTATTCATTACTTAATAATTTATTTCTTAATAGTAATCGAAGTATAGCTAGAGTATCTTAATTAAATTATTTTATAATACATTTAAAGGACAATGCTATTTTTATTATCATTTTTTTTCAAATCCATCCTACGACCACCTTTGCCAACATCCTCCATAACAAAAAATTGTAAGTACCAATTTTCCCTTATAATTTTGTATTTTTTTAACCTTTTAGCATCCTTTTCTAGCAGAAAATTTTACATTTTAGTTCCTAAACTATATTTCTGCATTAGTAGTATAAATATTTTATTGTGTCTAATTAAAAATATCAAATGATAAAATTAAAATGATATACTTTCCATCCATATATATATATATATATATAGGGTTGAGTTATAATAAAAACTTATTTTTTCGTAAGAACCTAAAAACCAATACATTTTACGTATAAAGTTAATGCATTTTTATGCATAAAACTAATGCACCTTTGAGTTATGGTAAAAGCCAACACTATTCATCAATATTTTGCAGTGCAGTAATGTTATACATAAAGTGCAGTAACTTTATATTTAAAGTGCATTGATTTTTAGGTTCTTACGGAAAAATTGGTTTTTATTTGAACTATTCCCTATATATATATATATATATATATATAATGGTTTCTTAACATATTGTCATTATATTAAGGGATGGCAATTGATTGGATCTAGACCGGATTTTGTTAGGTCCAGATCCATATTTGAAAATTTTCGCTTAGGTTCATATTCAGTCCAATTCTATTAAGTTCAAAAAATTAGATCAAGATCCAAATTCATAAGATGCATAGGGTTCAAGATCTATACACAAATCCATATATTTTCTATTCTAAAATAAATCTTAAATTAACTAAAATTCACAGCAGCACCATAATAATCATCTAAATTCGTAATAACACTATAATAATTATTTAGAATTTCTACAATTATCATTGTACAAAAAAAATGTTAGCTACAAATTTTTTGTTTTCATGAAAGCAAATAATATTACAATAAGAATAGAAAAAATAACACACATATCTTAGCAAAAAAACCTTTTATATCTAATTCATATACAAATTATATTATATGATTAGAGGCTAGAGTCTATTTTCTTTGTTCATAAATTTTGTTAGTTCTTAAGTAATTAACCTAAGTCATTATATATATAAAATGGTTCCTTAAGGCAAGTTAAAATTTCCAAAAAGCCCCAAACTCTCTCTCACACACACATAATGAATTAGTGATAACATCACTTATTTCTATCTTTTCCTCTCAACCCCCAATAGTCATTCGCAGTAATTCCACTGGAACATCTTATCATCGTCTGCTCTACTGATTCAAATTTTTTGTTTCTGTATGCCTCTCTTAGTGGTTATCTCAAAGTAAAATCCCAAGGGTTCTCCCTCAGTCTTGCTTTTGACGACGTGAATTAAGGTATTTTTTCCCTTTCCTCACATTATGCTATACAACTCGTCTCTAAAGAATCAGTTTACAGTAACTTTTTCTGAACGTGCATCTGATTTTCACGTTTCATTTGTTGTCAATTTTGTTGTTAAGAATCTGAAGTATCTGCTTATAGATAACAGTTAATTAGGGTATATTGCTTTGTCACTTTTGAATTGCTTCAGGAACCTATAGATTTTATGTTTATATTTTTTCTTTTTATGTTCCTTCGATTGTATTGTCTGCATATATTAAATTGTCAAATTTTATTTTTTCCAAGTACTTCAATTGATGCAAGTTCTTTTATTTATTTATATATTAATTTCAAATAATTTGTTATTCTTGTATATGTGCGAAGAGATAGCGTTATTTTCAAATGATGGTGGATTAGATGCCTGAACCCGTTTGCCTTTGGTTGCATTTTCATTTCATTGCCACCTCCTTCTGATTAGTAGTACAGTCATTTAGAAACTTCTTTTTTCAGAAACCCGGGATTAGAAATTTGATTGTTTTGCTCCTTCATAGTGCAGAGGATTCTGACTGTCTAGTTTGTTAAAGAGGATGAAGATTACAAGCTGTGCTAGCCTGGCCAGACCGAGTCTTCTGCTCGTGCATTGTGACTTGCCTGCTTTTGTGTTCCGTGGACCACAGTTAATATCTATCTCGTCTCCGTGCATTTCAAGTAATTGTATGAAGAGATGTGGATTGGTAATGAAGATTCATTCTTCTGTTGCTGGCCGAACTCGTTCGTCCACCTCCAAAGGTGTATCTTTGTCCAGGGGAGGTAAATATAATAGGGAGCGAAAGAATGAAGTTAATCCTTCTTCATTTTATACTCACCCTAGTTTATTAGAGCTGAAGAACGAAAGGATTGCTAATCGTGCCCGTGTTTATGAATTCTTGACGGGTATTGGCATTGTTCCTGATGAGCTTGATGGATTAGAGCTCCCTGTCACTGTTGAGGTCATGAGAGAGCGCGTGGATTTCCTTCACAAGTTAGGTCTTACAGTTGAAGATATCAACAATTACCCTCTTGTTCTTGGCTGCAGCGTGAAGAAAAATATGGTTCCGGTGTTGGATTTCCTTGGCAAACTGGGTGTCAGGAAATCGACTTTTACAGAATTTTTGCGCAGGTATCCTCAAGTCCTCCATGCTAGTGTTGTGGTTGACCTTCAACCAGTTGTTAACTATCTTCAGGGCATGGATATTAAGCCTAATGATGTTCCTCGAGTCCTCGAGAGGTACCCGGAAGTTTTGGGATTTAAGCTCGAGGGCACTATGAGTACTTCAGTTGCTTATTTGGTTGGAATTGGAGTATCCAGACGTGAGATTGGAGGAGTGTTAACTAGATACCCTGAGATATTGGGTATGCGAGTTGGTCGAGTGATCAAACCTTTTGTGGAGTATCTCGGAAGCTTGGGTATACCATGCCTAGCTGTTGCTAGGTTGGTTGAGAAGCGGCCTCATATCCTTGGTTTTGGACTTGATGAGAGGGTGAAACCAAATGTCAAACTGCTTTTAGAGTGTAATGTTAGAGAGAAGTCACTTGCAAATGTGATTGCTCAATATCCTGAAATCATGGGCATCGAGCTGGAAGCAAAGCTTCTCAGTAAACGCAGCTTTCTCAACTCCGTTGTAGAAACAAGTCCTGAAGATTTTGGGAAAATCATCGAAAAGATGCCCCAAAGTGTAAGTCTCAGCGACAAAGCAATAGTGAGGCATGTTGATTTCCTAAAGGAATGTGGATTCTCCGTAGAACAAGTGAGAAAGATGGTTGTCGGGTGTCCACAGTTGTTGGCTTTAAACGTAGACATCATGAAGCTAAGCTTTGATTACTTCAAGTCTTCAATGGGTAGGCCATTGGATGATTTGGTCGCTTTCCCAGTGTACTTCACTTATGGCCTCGAGTCCACTGTTAAGCCAAGACATAGGATGATTGTGCAGAAGGGGGTGAACTGTTCTCTTGCTTGGCTCCTTAACTGTTCGGATGAGAAATTTGAAGACCGAATGAACTATGACTTGATTGACTTGGAAGAGATGGAGGATTCATCATTTCACCTCGATAGTTTGATGAAACCCAGGACTCAAGTCTCGGATTCTGACAGTGATGTCGATGATGAGTATGCATAAAAGCTGTATCTTGCATGTTCGATGATGGCAATCAAGATGAGTCAAAAGCTCTTTTAAAGTAATCTTTCATGCAATATGGAGGTATGATATTCAAAATCTAGCATAGAAGCTAACTGGAGAAAATTCAGAACCTCTTTGAACATCCTTATTCGATGTGCTTGTTTTGGGATAATGTGAGTGAGAAAAATCTCAAGAGAAATTGAACTCAAGGCCCGATGACGCTTCGCTTTGGGGGCTGGATATCAGTGACATATAGTGAACGCTGATGTTTAACACTACTGATAATGTAATTTTCCTCGTAGTGATTGATGATTGTTTCCGACTACCAATCATGTGTAACAGTTGAAGTTCTAGATTGCATTCAATGAATAAGTTATATATACAGCACAACCCTCTTTTTTTAATTTGTCTCCTTCCTCTGTTTAAGCATCTCAACTATTGATGCTCAAGTAATTTCATGTCTCAATTGAAAGCACGATTTTGATCAAACAGGTATACGAAAATAAATTATTTTTCTTCTATAACACAAGTACAGTGGTTTTGTCAGTGGACAGGGCATTGATCAACTTGTATACCAGGCGCGGTGGGGCACTTGGCCAAGGGGCAGTGATCGTCGATGTGCAGCCCCCACCAGCTCGGTCCGATGATGCCATAATATTGCAAGGCAAAGTAACAGAGCGTCCCCATGAAGGCCACCCCGACGTCGAGGCCAGCCGAGAGAATGTAATTGTGCCTAGCCCACCACCCCTTGTATCTCCGGTATACAAACAAGTTGAAGATAATTCCCACAGTAAACCACGATACGCTGTTAACAGCTTTGGCTACGGGCATCCCCACTGTTCCGGATAGAATGATGGGGACGTTGATGCTACTGATCCACTTCTTCTCTGGATGCTTCCGGGCAAAGTACCAGACGGGCACGGGCGCCACCAACCCGAACAGGAAGAAGTAGTTCATCTCCGGGTACAGCCCCAGCTTCCCGAACATGCGGAGGGGCCCCACCGCACCCCAGATTATGGAGGCGCTGTAGAAAACGTTGTCCCCAGGGCAAGTCCAGGGGCTGCCTGGAGGCAGCCTTTTTTCATCGCAGATGTATTCTATGGAAGTGAGGAGCCACCAAGCTGTGCCGAAGCTCACCAAGGAGGTGATCACCGTCCCCACGAGCTGAACCAGGAACATCGATTTTGGAGGGATTTTCATGTAATGACCGAGCTTGAAATCGGAGAGAAACGTGATGGCCTGCGACATGCTTATGGTGCCATAGGTCTTGAAGACTACGTTGGCTAGAGGTTTCCCTGGGTACAAGTAGCCAATGATCATCTCGGAGATCACGTTTAGTCCTGTTGGCTGAGAGAAAAAGATGGTACGTTGGTCATGTTACAAGGATGTATTTATCAGCGTCAGATGAAACAAAGATGTTTAGTAACCTGGTTGGTTGTGGCTGCAATGACACCCACAGGCAGCGTGAACACAAAGGCCAACACCATAGCCAATGCTACGCCCCAGTAAGGAAGCTGCAACTGCCTTCCAAAACCTTCGCAAGCGAGCATGGATACTGCAAGCACCACGATGAGGAGGCCGTGGAACCACCATTGAGGGACAGGTTCGTAGTTCTTCCTCATCAACCTAGTATGTACATCTCCGAACTTGTCCTGAAACGAGGCCTTCGTCTGCTGCCATATCGTTCTGCAACTCGAACAATTATTAGGGTTGAAGGTCATTATAGCTTGAACAGTTTGGAGTTTGTGTGTTTTATGTTTACCTTCCATGGAAGAGCGCTACGTGTGATAGAGTAGACGCCAAGACTGCGAAGCTCAGACCATAGATCAATACGAAGAAGATGCTCAGGTTTACCTTGCTGTAACTGTCATATCCTGCACGGTTGAATTCAAAAGTTTTCTGAGTTAGGATTGCTGATGTGTTGTATGGTGCTCCAGTAGAATCGAAGACATGTGAAGAAATGATTGGGAATCGCTTCGCATTGTAGAGGTTGTTCCAATAGGCTATTGGGGTCACAACGTAGACAATCAGTATGAAACCAACCAACATGTTGATGATAGCAAAGCCAGGGGTTGCTAGGGGACTGCCTACAAAAGCTGCTATAGTCGACCAATCAAACGCGATTGAGCCGAGTCCTAAGCCTCGAATCCCTCCTCCTAACTGATGTGCGGTCACGGAATCTTTCCATATCCAGCAAACAAAGGAGAGAGCAGTGATGGATGGGAACAGATAGTTGGGGACTATGTAATAACAGAAACTTGAAACGGAGACCACGGTGAAGAATTGCAGCCGTGTGAGGCCTCCTTTTTTCCTGACTTCAACGTCATGCAATGCTCTGAAGAGAGAAACTTGAACAAGATTGGAAGGCCACCACATGTAGGGGGAATCTACCAGAAACTTCCGGAAAATTCCAGCCCAGCCATACCCTAGCAACTGCACCAGCGAAAACATCTGCAGCTTAACAAATTTAGTTCAAAGAGAAAAACAACATAAAATCGCTTGGTACCTACCTGTGTGCTATGTGTGAGTAGCATTGCAGGGACAGGGTCGATTTTCCGATGATAAAGCGCCTTCACGATGGTAATGATGTTGACTGCATAAACACCCGTTACACCTGCATTGGCGAATATGGTGATGAGGCAGTGCTCCTTTAAGTTGAAGGATCCTGGATTCATTGTGAAGGACCATTTTGTGCCGGGAATCTTGATTGCTCTTGTTGGCAGCGTTGCAGCCATAAACCTTCCGACGGGAAGGACTAGGATCTGAGCAGAAACAGACGTTACAGTGAGGGCATTCTGGCGATACACGAAGAACTGGTTCAAGAATGCTAGAGCTGCACATGATATCATCCCCAGAACCCATGTCCGAAATGTCAGACATGGCAGCGTAGGATCATCCGTTATCGCTACTGTCAGCCGGACTTGCTCAATGGGAGAATCATTCACCTCTTCTGCACAACACTTGACACCATTGGTATATCTACAGACTGCTTCTTATGCAATAATTTACCTTTAGAATTGAAATGGTTACTTATTACGTGGTTATTTGCTTTCCACGATGTCTTAAACAGAGACTCAATACTAAGTTTGATGCATATGTATGATGATATATCAACTTCTATTTGATTCTACTTGGTGAAATATAAAAGAAGGAAATGGAAAACATAGTACCGATTGTTTCTAGTGTATCGACAGGCTTCTTGGGATCATACGATGCAGGGATCGTAGTATTGGTCTCTGCAGACTCCATCTACGTACGAGCTCCAAGCAGCGCAGGACACAAGAAACAAGAATTTGTGAGGCCTGCGATTTTGGAAGCAACAAAAAGGTGCAGTATTGAGCAAAATCTACATACCAATCTGTTTGTTTATGATAACCTTTGTGTTTGGCTTGTTTTTCCGTGCAGAGTGCATTAATGATTTTTATAAAGGTTATGGATATTAGTTACGACATCAACAATCAACAAGATGATGAGAAGAAAATGGCGGTGTAACTTTCTGTATAGAATGAATGAGGTCACACCTACAACACTACCGACTAGAAATAGATTCCTTAAAAGAGTTTTGTTTGTTTAAGAGAAGCTACTTTCTGAGTTATTCTTGTTCTAACTCTTTTACTTCAAAAAACTGGCTTTCAAGGTTCTAAATTATACTGGCCATTTTCTACAAGTGCCCCATCACAGTTTGATGCTTATGATCACGGCATTTATCATTTTTGGAAGAATTCAATAACTTGTAAAGTTTGATGAGAACGTCTTTTTTCTTCTTACTGTATCAAGTCTGGAGATGCAGACCACACAACGTTTTTTCAAGAGATTGTATTGAGTGAAAGAAAATTGTCTTCCTGATATGGAATGGAAGAAAATAACTCCCACTTCTAGAAAGATGTTATTTGCTGTCGGGTCTATTATTTGTTTATTTGTAAAAATGAAATAATATATACTTAATTACTTAAAATCTTATTTTTTGTTTTTGAGGTTAACATAAAATCCTATTTGATACTATTGTGATTGAATGTTATATAAAGAAATGGATTTTCGGCTTCTCATTCAATATAACAACAAATTATATTATATTTTGCCGATCCTCATATTATATTAATAACAAATATTATAATAATATTTTAGTTCAAAGAATTATGTTGCCTTGCTCAACTCGTTAGAGAGCCTTGTCATGGGGTTTGGCCGTTTGAGTATGGGAGCTCTCAGGTGAAGAGCTTTTACGATAAGAAAACTAAATTTACAGCATAAATTAATTTTTTTGGTAATTTTAATGCAGAAATTTTAAAGGCATAAATTAATATTTTTTTTGTTATTTTAATGCAGAAATTTTAAAGGCTGCATCACGGTTAACGGTATTCTTTAATTAGTATTAAGAAAATACAAGGCGTGTCATCTGGCAACTTAGCTTTTTGCCTAGCGGTTTATACTGACAGTTAACGGTATTCTTTAATTAGTATTAAGAAAATACAAGGCGTGATACTACTCTATGTGTATGATGATTAGGACAAAGATTGGAAGTAATTAATTATGTTCGTTTATGGAGAAGCATAAATATCTAAAGAACAAGAATTTCGAAAATTGGACATTACTCGTTAGCGAAGCATTCGAGTTAATTTCAAGCTTTCTTTCCTAAAATATAAATCAATATCTTGCATAACATTTAAAACGTCATTCTAGAATCCTTTCATGTCATCAATTTCCACGCCACTCGTTTAATATCGATGACTTGGTATCAATGGTGTAAATTAATACATAAGTAGCATGGTGAATAAATTGTTAAAATGTAATATTTTTGTTTTAGGTATATAAGTATTGTAAAACAATACACGATAGGGTGCGTATAAAAGTCGTCGAAATACTTACAAAAACAAAATAATGATATATAAATCAAATTGCACACTAAAATAGTTAAAATAACAATTTCGAGAATCAATAATTGGAAATAACTTATATAGCCACATATATTTTTATTCCAAAGAATATTTGTTTAGTTTTTATTCCAAATTATTTCATCTTCTTTGGCCATTATTTCAACTTCAATCAACTAAATTTCATGCTACTAATCAAGAAGAAAATATTGTTTCCAAATCGTCGTGTAATCATGTTGCTGAAGATATTTGGGAATTGGGATGGTTTTAGAGTATGATAAATTTTGACAACAATTGAATTTGCCATAGGAGTTGGTAACAATTTCACGAGCCATGTAACTATTAATTTTGTATACACATCTTTTACCAAATAGAGGTCTCAATTTTGGCCAGATAAGGAAGAGAAAGGCGTATTTAATCGTGTCCAATTTATTTTGTAAATTGAAGGCTAAGGCTTGCCTATAAGGATAATATATTAAGTTTATTAGTATTTTTATTATTATGTAAAATAAAAAAGCTATAAAATGTAAAATAAGGGTTATTAAGTTATTATAGAAGTATCTTTATGTCAAACCGTCTAATATGGGAAGGCCCATCAAAATTCGCTCATATTCTGATTTAGGGGCTATAATGATCGAGTTTTTAGATATTGAAAGTTTAATTTAGGGGCAAAGCAGTATATATATTAAAATATTTATTTATTGTATTATTATGTACAATAAGTAAAATTGGGACTATCTATAGAATCAGTACTAAAATATATACTTTATTTTGCTAAGGCCCACTTACAGCTGTGGATCTGATCCTAATTTGTTGAATCGGCTTGATACTAAACCGATACAAAAAAGCCCGATTCTGAATGGCTATTTTGAGGCCCAATATTGTTTTATCAAAATACAGTACTAATCTTTTACCCTTTTTAGTGAGGAAAGATATATTAGTGATTAATTAATGGTCCAGTTTCAGTTTTATGGGGTTTGTGGTCAATTTTTGCTTCAAACTTTAGAGTTGGACACGGCTCTTTAAGAAGAACTTAGTGAATTATTACTTTCTAAATCTTGAAAGAAAAGGTAATACAATTATGAGTCAGAGAAATTAGATTGAGTGATCTCGTTTAGATGGCTTTGACCATGATAACGAAATACGACTAAATTGATGGTTTTGTCTGTGGGTGTAGAAAATTTGTTAATTTATTTAATAAGGATATGACTAAACTTAAAATTACATTATAGCTTATCAAATGATTCATTTTCTTCTTTTTATATGAGCAGTTAGTATGATTAAACCAATTATTGAGCTAGAAGAGGAGGCTTTGTCATTGTGTACTACCCCAAGCTGTTTAAGAAAAGAAAAAAAAAACTATTCATGTAAACCTTGATAAGATATAACTCTATAACGAGATTTATCCAATGCACACTTCGATAATGACCGTGGATTTTCCTCGTCACGGAAGAAATGGTTGATTGTACACTAAATCAAACCTATTATGGTTATTGTTGGTTAGGGAAGAATAGTTTGGTAAAAATTGATGGAATAAAGAAAGAATAGGGAACGGAAAATTCCAAAATTAGGCAGCAAAATATACTGTTTACCATGTGCTCCGAGCAATGTAAACTACATTATACTCGAAAGGTAGCCACGGAATATATTCCACTGATTTACATATTTTGTAATATATATACCATCAATAAAATAGTAATAACAGGTGAAGTGCAATAATAAAACAAAATATGGTTAAGGTGAGTTCGCATGGTGGAGAGGTCGCAGCAGTTGAATCCCACCAAACGCCTATATGGGTTTGAGTCTGCACACCTGGTTTTCAAGTGTGGTTTACACTGTCATATGTGGTTTGCATTATTGCGTGAACGTGGGGTTTCTTCAATCTTGTACACAAAGTAAGCGGTTGCGGTTCGTGATACCAAAAAAAAAAAAAAAAACAGGATTTGTAAATTAATCATGGCCATCAACAGCCAACAGGGTTCAATCCGGCACCACATTCCACATGCATGGCACGTGCCATGAGATCATGTGCATAATCATGTGCATTCCTTTGAACTTGCAAATTCAATTTGGATTTTTTAGCATAGTTACGTAATAGTAAATAATTTTTTTCCTTGTTTAAACAGTCATAGGAATTTATGTATAGGAAATTATGTTCAATAAATTCTTAAATTTTCTATATAATACTAATCTCACACGAATTTTCATATTTTGAGAATCTATAACAAGATTTTATTAAGATAATTATTTTCTATATCTAGATTTGGTGAAACACTTGCGTAGTTCCCTTAAATTCGATTGTTTGTTCACTTTGACTTTAATTTAAATTGATCCCCTCAATTTGAATATAACTATGTAAGACTTATGTTTGATAAACATATATATTTATAGTCAAGTTAAATGGGTCAATTTAAATTAGATCGACCAAGCACAATAATCGAATTTGCTATGAATCTAACTATAATGTTTACTCTATAACTCATAAAAAATTAACTTTACCAAAATAATCTTAGACAACCTCTAAATAAGTTTAGAAAGAAAAATTTGTTCAATATCAAACCACCTTTGGTCTTTCTCCTCTTGTTTCGATCAATAGAATGGAAACACTTGTCTTCTTTCTATAAGCGGTTCAATTTTATTTATAGATATAGATAAAATTGTCAAATTATATTCTCAAATAGCCTTTATTGTATAACTTCACACACCTAAATT
The DNA here is from genome assembly GCA_036937905.1 of Salvia rosmarinus. Taxonomy (NCBI): domain Eukaryota; kingdom Viridiplantae; phylum Streptophyta; class Magnoliopsida; order Lamiales; family Lamiaceae; genus Salvia; species Salvia rosmarinus. The sequence goes on along the minus strand of CM072820.1, from coordinate 72,701,570 downwards.
ATTTTCTCTAATAGCATTTATTGTATCTTTCTATATTTTTTAGATCGTTTGCAAAGTTTATCAAGCTATATGAAAATAGATCACAACTTTGCAATAGAAAAGCTCACATCATTTTTTTAAATGACTTGATCGAACATATATGATGAACTTCAACAATTGTACTTGAATGTTAGTTTTCATTATCTATTTTATATATTGATTGTCTATTTTTAGCTTCGTATTTCAGTTTTTGTAATATATGTTTTTAAATATTGGGAGAAACATAGAATACAAGGAAAAGTGAGAAATTAATTAAATGTTGAAGAGGTTGTGTGGTTGAAATTTTAAATGGTTAATTCTAAAATCCAATCCAATAATATACATAAAACTAAAAGTTAACGATGCATTACGCCTAATTAATTAAAGAAAATGGGTCCCTTAGGGACAATCCAATGGTTAAGGTGAGTTCGTGATCGAGAGGTCACATTGAACCCCACCAAACGCCTCTATGGGTTTGAGTCATCACTTTGATTTTCCAAGTGTGGTTTCACATGTCGCGTTATTTGCGGCTATTGCAAAACGTGAGGTTTAACCAAGTCGTCTTAAAATAAGCGGTGCGGGTTCGTGATATAATTTTTTTTAAAGAAAATGGGTTCCATCGTCATCCATCATGATAAATATAAAAATAAAAATGAAAATAAAAATAAAGAGACGATGTGGGTTAGTTTCCAATGTTGCATGTGTTGAGGCATGGCAGAGCTCGCGCATCCATGCATCATGGAGCTTTGTGAAAACTGGCGTTTTCTTTTACATGATCATCTTTTTTACATTTTTATACTTTCCCCTCCTTTTATCCTCTTTTATTATTTTCATTAATTATCTATTAACATAATTAATGACTTCTTGGAAGACTCTAGCACTACTACCAATTTGTCTACCAACACTGAACCAACTTCATCCAATTGATCCATTCACTATTTAATTACTGACGCTTACAAGTCTTTTTAATTAGGGTTTAAAAGTTAAATGCAGAGTGTATTGTTAAAAAAAAGGGTGATGCGAGTAGGACCATGTGAGAAAAAGGATTCCCAATGAAGAAAAGGAATAAAAGTGAACTCAGTTTAGCCACTTTTATCACATTTTAGACCGAATCATGTTCTCGTTTGTTTCATCGTCTGGTTCTAGTTGAGATCAAAATAATCGATATTTTCTCTCTACGATGTCGTTTATATCACTGACCGTTTTGTCTATGGTAAATTTTTGAGATGTCAAGTCAGATTTAATTTAGTTTAAATTTTGAAATCGTGGTAAAATCACTAAAGTCATTAATTTTGTGTATTTTGTGACAATTTTTAAAGTTAATGGGAAAAACCAAAATTGTCCTAAAGTTGATGTATTTATGTGCCAATAACCATTTTTTTTATGACAGAAAGAAATTATAATTGCTACTCGGATTTACATGTTAGATAAATATACTACTTTGTAATGGATCACATACTACATGGTTATTTAATTTCTTTTTAGAAAGAGGATTGACATGTTCAAGCTTTTGGCTGTAAATTAATACACAGATGCTAATGCTTCACCCGTTGTCATTATTTCCAACATATACCCAAACAACTTTTTATTAATAAAATATAGAGCCAGAGTTTTACACCATAATAATGAAGTTAGAAATTTACTATATTTGAACTCATTGTTCGCATTTGTATGTTTTAGTTTTGTTAATTTTATTGTTATATGAATATGCATATTCCTATCAGAATCACAAGATTTTGGTTGAGCAGCCAATGATAAAAACACGAGCTATTAAAAGAATAAAAAATTGTGCAGTCTCCATATTCATATATGTCGTCCTCCCCCCCTAACCATGTGCAGACATGAAGGAAAAATAAAAAAAGAAACAGTAAAGAAAGAAAGAGATGAAATAAACTGGTTCTGTTTGTGGTCCAACAAAATGAGATTCTTGCAGGTGTTCCAGCAAATTATTTGGATAAAAAAAATACTTTTCCAAAGACAGATAAGAAATTCTTTCACTTTTCTATTGATTATTTAGGTATCAAGCTGTGGTATCGATTTCAGCAGAAGATGGTCTTGGGGAACACCCCCAATTCACAATTTATACAACTAATTAATCCCAACTAATTTAAAATTGGATAATTATTGAGTTAAATCCTAAACTATAGTTAATAATACCTCTTGAATTTTTTATTAACGATGAGATTAGTATTTTGGACTCGTGAAGTTATTTGATAACATCATTTCTATTGGTAAAGAAAATACTCCACGTCTCATCTTATCGGGAAAATATTGGCTTTGATGGAACTAGAATTAGAATCAAAGTATTATTCCTATAAAAAAAATCCAAATGAAGTATTGTACAATATAAACACCATTAGTTGTATTGTGTTATGTTGTATCTACAAATTTCTTATCACAGTCCTTAAAAATCTTTGTGTAGAAATTCTATATCTTTTTTTTCGATATTCATTCATCATCAACTATCGTAAAACAATATTATGATATGCTCAATATAAATCTCACGTTTAGTAATACTCATTAATTACTGAAAGCGTGAACTCACTTTTGTCACATGAAAATCTCAATCAGCATTTCGTTAGTTAAAAAATCAGGGATGACATTTTTGGTACAATATCGATAGTTCGGGTCTTTTATTGATATTATTGAAAGTTCATGATATTTTGGGACAAGTCAAATAGTTTAGGATTTAATCCGATAATTACCTTTAAAATTTCACACAAAGCTTGATGGATACATGAAATTTGCATATTTATAGAAGTCATTATAAGAAAGACACATACTATCTCAAAAAGTTAATTATGAATATTCTGATTGAAACTACTACTAAATTCTCTATGTGCTCTCTTAAGGAATTATTCTATTACTGGACGTACGATAGTCATAGTTCTGACCGAAGCGTTTTGCCTCTAAAGTCATATGCTAACTTATCGTCTATACTTGAACTAGGTATAGTCGCTTTTACTTAGTGAACTTGAACCCGATAAGATTGATATGAATTAGTTTACATCATAACTAAACTTTTTACTTTATCTCGGACAACATAATCAAAATTTTATATTACTTATATCAAAATTTATTTATTTACACATATTCATTACAAGGGACGAGTTGAAAAGGTTATATCATCTTCGTGTTGGGGACCTCCATAGTATGTACCGTGAACATGATCCATAAATACCACAATAAATAATGAATTTGACAAACAATAAAATAAAACTTTTTTTTACTGAATAGAGATATCTAAAAAGAGTTTATAACAAAATTTGGGGACATGAATATTTTATTTTTGAATATTTATATTAATATAAGATGATATATAAAATTTTGAATTTTAGGCACATCACATGCACCCGCCTCAGGGACGGCCCTGAACACACACACACTGATAGAGATAGAGTGTGTATATAAATGCATATATAAACTCACACACATGCACGTGTACGTGTGTGTGTGTACGTGCGCCCCACACACAAAAAGGAGATCGAGAAGTTTGAATTTGCTGCCTTGTCCCAAGTTAGCAATGTCATTCTGGATTTTGGGGCCTGTTTGCCTAACACCACTACGACAATCAACCCTCAATAATGCACTTAGACTATCCATATCCATACATTCATGATAACTAAACTACAAAATTTTATTCAATTCACGATAATAGAAAAAATATTCCGCGAAGCAATTTACGCCCTTTATATATAGATGCGTTTAATATTAAAATTCGATTCCAAATACGATATGATCGGTCTCTCAATGAGTTTGAGGTGGCTCAAGAGAACTCCACACGCAACACATATCTCGAATGTATTCCGACTCTTTTTAGCTTTTTAAACCCTAAACTAATTAGGTATGTTGGGAATTCAACCCAAGTCCCACATCGAAAGATTAGACAAAGATGGTCTAATATATATCGAAGAGTTTCACTTCACTAGTATGAGGCCTTTTGGTGTAAATGGTATGTCGTGATCGGACCACGTATTGCAAGGAAAAGTCGGGAAAGAATATCGTTGTCGAGAATGGTCCAGAGGGTTGAATAACATGGATCATATATATACTAGCTAAATCAATCACTGCGGCATTTAGTGATCTATTTGGTTCTGAGTGTGTCGATTATTATGTGCTGACTTTTATATAATCTGATATAATGCATCCAGTCATACGTTAAAACTATCATACTTGACAAAATTGACTTGTTTAATCACCATTGGGAGGTGTTGATATGATTAGCCATCGACATTAGTAGTGCCAACAATTTTAATTTTTACATTTTCTTGGCCAAAATTCGGAGTGTGGGAGTTAGATCGGTATATATTATATAGAAAGAAAGAGTTTAACGTGAGAATCATTTTTAAAGTATGATCGTGAGAATAAAAAAATGATATAGTTATTGTACAAGTTGATGAATCTGCTAATAAAGTTGCTCGATCTAAAAAATAAATTTTCGCTTCGTCGATTTGAACCCGGAGAAAATTTGAGATTTGAACCCGTGATTCATTTACACTTTAAAATGAAAATTCGAATATTGTGTTTGAAAGAAAAAAAATGCTAGCTGAAATGTGATGTCTAAGGTCTGAACCTTATTACTCTTTTTTCTTTTCCAAGTCAAAAGATAAAAGATTAACTTATAATAATTCGAATTAGCAAAATTGTAAACTGAAAAGTTCACCTATTTCTTTTTAAATAAATTATCCAAGTGGTTACACATGATGGTGCATTTAAACTCCCTTTTTGTCTATATATAATTGAACAAGATTTGTTTCCCTTTCATATAAACGAGTCAAAGGGCAAGCAGTGAGATCCACGAACGTCCAATCTTGATAGTTGAGAATACACGAACAAAGCGAATAATCAACGAACTTAATTGGAAATAAATTGAAGAACAGCTACAAAAAGTGTTTTGATAATGTATTGCATGTAATAGAGATAAATTGTGTGTTGCCTCTAAAACATTGTCGGAAAAATGCAAAGGGGTAAAATTCGATCAAGGAAAAAGAGTGCAGCCGTATGTATTACAGGAAAATCTAGACTACTTATAGAGAAACTAAATGCGTATCCTTGGAGATATTCACGTATCTACAAAGATATCTTCGAATCTTCGACTTTGTATTCCTTTTATAAGTTTCCTTATTAGCGATTGAAGAGAAGATGCACACATACACCGATATTAATTGTTCTGTCATCCAACAATTGACGCATTTAAGCTCTAAAACGTTCATAACCTATTCAAGGTCCAAGGCCCATTATCTTTTCGGTATTTTGCAATAACCAAACCGAAATGTAAAAGGTTGGATTTTTCGGATTTTCGGTTCGGATTGGATTGATATTTTCAAAATTTCGGATTTTCGGAATCGGATTGGATTTTTAATCATCCGAATTATATAATTTATATATAAATAATAATTTATTTAAATATTCTTAAATATAATATAAATATATATAAGAATTCATAAAATTGGTTTCATTTTGGATTTTTCAAATTTGGATTTTTCGTTAATTCGGATATTTTATAAAATTTTGGATTTTCTGAAATTTTCGGATATTCGATTCGGATCGGATTGTTTCCTTGAACCTTGGATCGGTTTTAAAAATCTTTTCACCCTATGTTGAATCATGCCCGTAAAAACATGCATAAAACTTGTGCTGTAGATTAAACTCATTCTTATTATAGTTTGTATACTTAAGAAAAGCAAATCACATTAAAAATAATTCAGCGTAATATGAAATGCTTGATCTGAAAAAATGAGGATAAAGTTCACAAGGAGTTATGCACATTCTAATAATTTTGTAATGATATAATTTAATAATCTCCCATTACATAGTTACAGGTGACAGCTCAGATGGGAGGAGTCCGCCATGTCCTACTATAGTTTCTTGGACTATTATTGAGAAATAATTAAATAAATAAAAGGAAAATAGGCTTTAACACGTAGAACACACACTCCAAAAAGATAAAAGAAGAGAAAAAGGGGTTAAATTAAAGAAACTAAAACTACTAACTAGGGAATAGGGCTAATTAGTTTAATGGGGTGATTTTCATTTGCTTTTTTCAGTTTGACCACATCAAACCCTCCACTCACAGTTATGATTCTCTTCTCCTAATAAAAAGTGGAGGATTTGAGATGCGCCAGTCGCCTCTCAGCATCTAATTTCCATTAAAACCTGCTCTCCCATTTTCTCTCTCCTCCACTTGTGGGATTGTTGACACAACTCACAATCTGCCAAACAGCACGTAAACAAGGCCGTGTATGGAGTCGTTTTCTGTCTCTGTAGACTGCTGATTTTCAACTGCCAAAGCTTTAAACCCAGAGGAATAGTCTCTGATCATTGCGGATTTAGGTGATTTTTCTTTATCCTTATGTTTTGAGTTCTCGGAGCTTCCAAGATTCTGTTAATTTGGATCTGTGGTGGGTTTTCTGTTTTGATTGCGGGTTTGTGATCAAGATCTGATTTTAATGTGGATTTTCACCGTGAATTGTGTGTTTCTTGATGAATTGTTTTCTTGAATTTTTAAAATAATTGCATGCCATCATAGAAACTGTTGCATTTGTGAGGAGCTGACTTGATTCACTGCCCTCTTTTACTTTTCTTTTTTTGTTTGTTTCTGGTGGTCCTTGATTCCCTATGTGAATTTTGTTTTCAAGGTTTCGTCTTTTCTGGTTTAGTGGAAGTGGGCTGAATTTTTTAGTTCTGTTAAAGCCTCTTTTTTGGGAGAAAAGTATCTGTCGATGAGTTCTGTGATTGACTAGTATTCTCTAATTGTACCATCACTCTCCTTCTCTTTCCTAGCTTCCTTTTGGAATTCTTTTTTGACACTCTCCATCAAATGATGCTAGATAAAGTCCTTTGCAGTTTTGCTTTAGAGCTTTTGAATTTGTGGGCGCATTAGTTTTGGTGCTTTCATCGAGAGCCATGCTCTTATTTGGGTATCGATTACAATTTTATACTAGCAAAGCTTCAACCTAGGCGTTGGAATATTTGGGTATCTGAATTTGTTCATTTTGCTATTTGATGCTATGATATTCTGTTGTTTCGTTCAGATTTTGCACAGCACTTTAGCATGGCAAATTGATGGTTGTTGTTTCTGATGTTTAAGAGCATATTGTGTATCTACTCATGGTGGACATGATTGTGACTTTTCGGTTATGCTTGTTAACAATGTTAGATCCCCTTAACGAACTTCCTTCTTTAGTTATGTCGAGAGATTTACTTATTGGTGATTTCAATTGACAGTGGGTTCAACAGAGTTGGAGATAAAATGCTTGGGGTGATATCACGGGCATCACAGCTGGTGTGGCCGTTATGCAGTGTTTTTGCTGTATCTAAGTCTTAAAAGAATAGCTTGTTGTTTCAGCGATGGCCTCGAAGACTGGCTCTAGAGCTCCCTTGGGCTTGCAACAAAAAGCCGTTGGTGCTCATTATGCAGTCAAGGCGCACGATCTCAAATCTTTACCTTCTCCGGTCCTAAAATCTAACAAGCCGAAGCTGATTAAACCCGAAGAACCTGGTATGGCGGCTGCTGGGGAACCTAGAGAAGATGTTGAGTCCAAACTATCTCGAATTACTCTTGAGGATTCGTTGAATGTATCATCTGTTAACTCAGATTCCAAAATTTCTTCTACCAGATCTGAGCAAGTGTCGACAACCGGAGATGTTGATGTACATGAGAATGAAGTCTCATTAGAAAATTCTGACGATCAAGAAAAGAAAGTATCCAATCCAAGCAGTGCGAAGCACAGTGCAGTTTCTGCTAAGATTAGTGATGCACCCAATAGTCTTGTGAAAACTAGTGGAAGCGCCAAAGTAAGCGATAGAGTAGACATTGAGAGTGGAAAGAGCAGCGTGTGCCGAGGAAGCACTGGCAGTGATGTGAGTGGTGAGAGCACCTGTAGCAGCTTTAGCAGTGGTGTCAACAAACCCCATAAAGCAAATGATATGCGATGGGAAGCCATCCAAGCACTCCGATCCAGAGATGGTGTCTTAGGATTGAACCATTTCAGACTGCTGAAAAGATTAGGCTGTGGAGATATTGGGAGTGTTTATCTGGCTGAGTTGACTGGAACTAAATGTTACTTTGCAATGAAAGTTATGGACAAGGCATCTTTAGCAGGTCGTAAGAAGCTTCTTCGTGCTCAGACTGAAAGAGAGATACTCCAGTCCCTGGACCATCCCTTCCTTCCGACTCTGTACATCCATTTTGAGACTGATAAGTTTTCATGTTTGGTAATGGAATTCTGCCCTGGAGGAGACCTACACACTCTTAGACAGAGACAACCGGGAAAATATTTCTCCGAACAAGCAGTAAAGTAAGATATTTTCTAACCATGTGAACTCTTAGAAAACTAGTATGGAATTTGTCTTTACGTTTTCAACCTACTTGGCTGTCATATCATGCATTTCATGCTTATTATTGTCGTAGAACTAATATTGTGGCTCACTGCCGTGCTCTAGAAGAGATTATAATAATAGCTCACTCCTGCAAACTATTCTTGGTGTATTTCTTCTTAATGCCTGCACAGCCTGCGGTGTTAATTTACTGTGACCAGCCGCTTAAATATCTAAATACCAGCTTGATTCTGCACTGTAATACTCTCAGAGTGTAGAAGTAGGCACCTTTTTGGTCATTCACAGCCATCTTGTGTGCCTAAACCAGTATCCATGTTTTGATCTTTTTTTCGGTTTCCCGTGTCTCAGTAATGTTTGTAGACTGTCAGAATCTCTCTGTTGGTTGAACCTCAAATAGAAGATTAAGTTGTCTATCCCAAGACTTTTGCTGCAATGCATCCTCAGTCTTCATATAATATGACTTGTGTTTTCTAGTAGTTTTGTGTTCTCCCACATGTTTCTTGGAGCAAACTGTCTGCAGATTATATCTTTCTCTCTCTCTATCCCTCTTTATTACCATTATTATTTACCTTCTCTGTGTTTCTGCTTCCTCAAATTTTTGGGGGGGTTTTGGGTTTTGGAGTTGTTACTTGTTAGGGTATTTAGTTGTTGAGGGGCTAGTTAGTGCTCATAGTTTATCTTTTTGAGCTCTCCTTCATTTAGTTTTATATCCTACTACCTTGCATCATGCTGTCATATGCGAGCTTTTCACTTGTGCATGTTATTGACCATAGTTAAAAGTGACATAAAACATATAAAACCTTCCTAAAGTACGATATTAAGTTTTTTTAAGTAATTCTTACATTTTTGGTTGATTCTGTCAATCCTTCAGAAGCAGTCTTATTTATCTTGTGATCAAATGAAATACTATGCCATTCAAGTTGACCATATGAATTTCAAAGATTTCGTTTTTTATGGCTAAGGTGATTTGCCTTGAAGAAATATAGTAATTGTCCATCCTTTATCTTTGATTATGTGGAAAAGGGTTAAAAGTTTGAGCTCCTAACTGTTTGATTCAGGGCATGTAACTAAAACTATTTTCTCATTTTCCTTTGGGCAGGTTTTATGTTGCAGAAGTGCTGCTATCCTTGGAGTATTTACACATGCTTGGGATTGTCTATCGCGATCTTAAGCCGGAAAACGTCCTGGTTAGGGACGACGGGCATATAATGCTCTCAGACTTTGATCTTTCACTTCGTTGCGCTGTCAGCCCGACTCTGGTGAAGACCTCCTCTCTTGATACTGATGCCCAGCGTAAAACCCCCGGTTATTGCGCCCAGCCAGCATGCATCGAACCATCCTGCATCCAGCCATCGTGTGTAGTTCCGACATCTTGCTTTTCTCCTCGTCTCTTCTCCAGCAAATCCAAGAAGGACAAGAAACCCAAGAACAAAAGTGAAATCGGCAACCAAGTTAGCCCGTTGCCTGAGCTGATGGCCGAGCCAAGCAATGCCCGGTCGATGTCCTTTGTTGGAACACACGAGTATCTGGCGCCTGAGATCATCAAAGGGGAAGGCCACGGAAGCGCAGTGGATTGGTGGACATTTGGGATCTTTCTGTACGAGCTGTTATTCGGCAAAACCCCGTTTAAGGGATCCGGTAACAGAGCCACGTTATTCAACGTTGTGGGGCAGCCTCTCCGCTTCCCGGAATCACCCATTGTCAGCTTCGCTGCGAGGGACTTGATAAGAGGTTTGCTTGTGAAGGAGCCTCAGCATAGGTTGGCGTATAAACGAGGCGCCACGGAGATAAAACAGCACCCTTTCTTCGAAGGCGTGAACTGGGCGCTGATACGCTGCGCCACCCCACCGGAAATCCCGAAGCCGGTCGACTACGAGCAGCTGCCTGTCCCAGCAGCACCAGGCAACGAAAAGACTGCTGCTCCTGCTGCTACAGCTGCTGCGGATCAGAAAAGCGACAAATATCTTGAGTTCGATTTCTTCTAGCTGATCTCAATGTTCACTTAGATTGTTGTCCTATGATGGTGGAGAAGAATATCAAGAATTGGGAGTTGTTGGAGGGTCAATTATGTGAGAATTGAAGTGGGGAGTGTGTGTGGTGGTGAATTGTTTGAGGTTGGTTAGCTACAGAATTGAAGTATATGTATAATTTGTTTGTAGGAAAAGAAGTTTGTCGGATTCAAGGCAATGTAGGACCAAATTATAAATGGCGTTCGTCATCTCTTTACTACTTCTTATCCCTTTGTATGCTGCTCTTTATTCAACCATTCTACTATACACTGCTAGCTGTGACTAAGGGGTGTTTGGCTAAACTTATTTTAGATGTATTACAAAATACAATGTCTCAATAGCTTATTCTTTATGGAACTGTTTGGATAGTTGATATAGTTTAGATAGAGATAGAGAATTATGAGTCCGGAAGAAATAAACTAGGAATGATATATATTGAAAACAACAAAACATACAATTTTTTTTTTTCTTTGAGCTTATAAGTTGATTATAAGATCATGGAAAAAAAAGATGTGGATACTAAACTTTTTCTCAAAGCTTATAAGATTTTCAAGAGTTTATTTTATCAAACATTTCTTAAGATATTATAAATTATTTTAAAGAGTTTCATCCGTCATTTTCTTTTTTCTGTTTTTCTCCTCATTTGTGCGCTGAAACCTTGGAAGACTGTTTTCTTTATTTTTTGTTTCATTGGCAACCATTCATTGGAAGTTTTTGGGGGTTAAAAGAATTGACAACCATTGAAAGTACTTGGTTCTTATAATTACAGCATTGTAAACACAGACAACAAAAAAGAGATTTAGAACAGTGCTAAAAACATACAAACACACAAAAGATGATTGGGAAACACACAAAAAAAGGTACATATAGGGGGGAAAAAGATTGAAAAACACACAAAAAAAGGGGATAAAAAAAATGCGGTGAACGTGGATCGAACACGCGACCTTCAGATCTTCAGTCTGACGCTCTCCCAACTGAGCTATCCCCGCTTATTGATTGTGTATTCCATTTGTAGTTTAAATCACTTGACTATCAATTAAAAAATAAGTTAAGGTGGTTGAATAAGGCCATGGAGTACTTGCCTACTTGGGCTTGGGTTAAAGTTCATCATTTATATATCCTCATAACTTTGGGGGAAAAATATTGAATTTTGGATATAACAATCTTACAGTCTCATAATACTAGTTATTGGGAGCAAACCATAAAGGCAAAGTAATAGAAGAATTATTATAAATTGAACCGAGCCCATGATATAAATTGCTTTCGATTGGGACGCAAATCTTTTGGATATTTTGTAAGAGTATATCTCAATTCGGATGCTCTATTGCAATATATTATTACAATGTATAGGGATATTGAAACAACTTATGGAGAATTGGTTGCAATACAAAAGTCAGCTAGTTATTTGGTGATTGACTTTTTCTTTTTTAAGGATGTGAATTTAGGGGGTTTTAAAGTCCTTCAAGAAATTAACAAGATTATTTAGATTATGTCGAAGCATATTTCTGTCCTAATTATTATTGTGATTAAATAAGATGTATTTCAACTAGCACTTGGCAATGTTGTTGGAGATTTAAATCTTCTATTACAATTTAAGCTTGTTTTACATTTCATTAGTGATCATCAAACATACAAAGTTAATGAACTCAGATGTATTGTTACTGATTTGGAACACATAGCGTATGAATGTACCTACGATTAGGAGGTGTTGTATTGCTTATTGATCAAAAAGTTAATTGTGCCTAGTGGTAGAGTGGTTAATGCCCGAGGCCAAAGGTCTCGGGTTCAAGTCCACCGTGACGTAGCCTTTAAAATTTCTGCATAAATTGACCAAAAAAAAAAAAAAGTTAATTGTATTTGAAGACATAAAGCTTTGAATTAAATCGTAATTACAGCACAATTTTCAAATCCTGACACTCCAATATTCATTTTTTTAAATATTTGTTGCAGATAACCTTTAAAACTTTACCAATCCAAGAAATAAGAGACTAGGTTTTGATGGGTTTAAAGATATGAATATTTGATACATGAATTGATGTCAAATACTAGTTGATCAAGATAATTTTAACAAAACCTGTAAGTGTTGATTGTCGTTGTAAAATATATTGGTGTTCTTTTGAATTCATCTTAATAAGTATGGAACGTCAACATTTATGTCAAAGTATTTACTTTTTCGAGCTGGTCAGAGCTCAATCTTTGTTTTTTTCGTATTTAGAGCTTGAAATATAAAAATTTATTTAAAATTAAAAATTGGTGAATTGATCTAATTTGAATTGATTGCGACTGCAACTAATCGAAAATTTTATTATCACATTTTCAATGGTAGTGTATTAGCCATTTAACCTAAAGCTACCTAACCAGAAGGTCAAAGAATGAATAATTCGTCCCAGACAACCAATAGTTAAGGTGAGTTCGCGTGGTAGAGAGGTCATGAGTTGAACCCCATCAAACGCCTCATGGGTTTGAGTCATCACACTGGTTTTTCAAGTGTGGTTTACCTATCCTATGTGGTTTGCGCGCTTATTGCAGAACGTGGGGTTTACCCAGGTCTTGGCAAGGTAGCGGCTATGGGTTCCCATGATAAAAAAAAAAAAAAGGAATAAGTCGGGATCTATTCACATACGTAATGCCAGTCAAGTCCACTCTAAGCCCCAATTTCAAGACTAAGCAATACGCTATTACAATTTACAAACTAATTTGTTTTGATTATTTGTTTTGAACATATTCTGGATAACTAATTAAATAATCTCGAGCCACGTGATATCAGCAACCATGTGACACGCCAGGTTGTTAGCTCATACATTGACCCAACGTGTTTGCTAGATATACATTTTTTTCTTTGGATTTATGACAAAGTTATACATTTTTCATGAGACCGCACTTCAATTATCACGAGTTATGCAACAACATATTTTTTCCACATTTCCCACCAAAAAGGGGTGGTACATCTATGGTGTAAATGAATCGAACAACTCGTAAGTTATTCGGAGCTCAATTTAAAAAAAAATTGATTTGAAATCTGTTTATTAAGTAAACAGGCCAAGTTCGAACTTTAGGGTGTTCGACTCATTAGGCTTGCGAATATATTCGAGTTCGAGTCTAATTGAACATTTCATGAGCCTCCTAATCGAGCTTAATTGAGCCTCTCGAAATCGAGCCATCAACAAAAAATAGATATTTTGTGCTCAATAGAATTCGAGTTCGAATATGATGTAAATGAACAATTAATTAACCGACCTCGAGCTCACTAAAATCTTCACGAGTCGAACTCAAGCTTGCTGATATTCGGCTCGGGTCGACTCTGCACACTCCTAGATACATTCAATATGTTGTGTATAAAGAATGTCTCCAAAAGTAGATTGTAAACCCGATCAAGAAGTATGTGTTATGTTAGCATGTTACTGTAAAGTTATAATTGAGTATAGACTGTATAGTATATAGTGACAGATGCCGATATTCTTATTAGAGGTATATTATTAGTAGAATTTCCTATGCAGATATAGGAAAAAGTTGACAACTTATAAATAGATAAAAATAAAAATATATAACATGATGACACGGAAGCTTCAATGATTCGGGTAAACTCATCATTTGAAAACCACGTGGAAAAAGTACATAATACTCTCTCAGTTCCAAGCTAACTTATTTTTTGATATTTAGATTAATTAGAATTGTATTTTATGTATAAAGTAGTGTAGTTTACAAATATTAAGGTACTTTTATGAGTAAAAATATTTTCTTTTTAGATATAAGTTATTTAGAATGAGATAATCCAAGAAGCAATAATGGTCACGTGAAGTAGTTCTGAGGAAGTATTAAAAATCCTATGTATATATACATTTAAAGAATTGGAGGATTCAATTTAAAAACTTTGACCATGAATCACCCCAACCTCCATTTCATTTTTATTTATGTCGGTGGCATGTAAACTAATTGAAAAGAAAGTAGGTAACAGTTTCTAATTTCTCCTTTTAAAAAGAGTGTTTAATATCTTCTTGATAATACAAAAATGGTACATTATCCCAAACCCAAAAAGTTGTTGCATTATATGTATTGTATCCATTTTTTCTTTAAAGTTACATTCATATATCGACCTAGTAGTAAAGTGATTAATATATGAACTTAAAAGTTTCGGGTTTGAGTAATCCGGATTTTAAATTTATATGTATTAAAAAAAATTGTTCAAATACTTTAGCATTCGATAGACATTTCTTTTGAAAAGAATCAGTAACTAGCATCTTTTGTCTGCACTCAATTAATCAATTATGTTACAAATCTAAGCTCCTGCAACATTTGCAAAGAAAATACTGAGAAAGAGGAGAAAGAAGGCAAAGGGGAAGATGGTTCCCTTTCTTGAATCTTGATCCCATCTTTCTCTTTCCTTCTTGTAATAAAAGTGGAATCTTTGCTCGCCCCTCTCTCTGTGTGTGTTTTACCCTTGCTCTTTCACTCTCTTGTTTTGCCTTTCAGCAGAAGTGAGATGATTTGCTGAAATATGGAAGTCAGAGCTGATTAACTCGTTGCAGTTTTAGGCTCATTATTTAGTTTGATATTTCTTGTTTCTTTTTCTTTTCCTGAGAAGAACCAGAAATGGCGGTGGTTCCACAAGAAGCCATCAATCAATTTGAGGCGTTAATGGAGGAAGGTCGGTTGGCCTTGATCTCTTACTCTGCTTCTTGATCTATATTTCATGGCCCATTTCTTATTTTTTTGCTCACTTTTTGTCATTTTTTTTTCTGGAATTCTCTGCAGTTGACGGGCCACTGAAAAGAACATTCAAGGTAGCACTAGTTCCTGATTTGTTTATGAACTCTTGCCCAAAATCTAAGATTTTTATATTGAATTATGCGACTGCAAGTCTACAAAAATATGCATGTTTATCAGTTGAAATCATGATGCCAATATCTGGCTCTTGACAATCGTATATGTAAATCAGGTTCACTTCTAATGTTGTAAGGCATCAGAATGGATTTCTAGTACGAATTTGGATTTCTTTTGCCGGATGTGTTACTTATTAGGCTACTAAATTTCACTAGTGATAGGTATGCTCAAGATTCAAGGAGTTCAAGGATTTGATATAGTTGACTCCCTTCCATTTTGGAATTTGATGGAGAAAAGAGCCCAAAGATTGAAGATTAGGTCTCTTATGAGGCCGTTGGACCAAAATCTAACTTTTGAATATAATCAGTTATACACTTTTGAAGATGAAAAGTATTTTTTAAAAATTCAAAAGCATCACTTTTACAAGACTATTTTTTTTTGTTTTCATGATCTTTGTCTCAATACCAGCTCACAAAGTTTTCTGTAGATTGAATTGATAGAAATTCATCGAGGATATAACTGAACAAACTGTGAGAATTAGTCTGGTCAACTAGAGAAGCCTGCCCAACTTAAGCCCATTTCAAGGATTATTTATGCCCGCATTTTCCCAATTGACAATTTAATTCTTTAAATTGAAACTCTACCTGCTCAAGACCTATAAATCATATTACAAGAAACCAATTATCTAATTACTAAATCAGTTATTCAATATATTGATTTTATTCCTTTTTGTGCATGTATACCCGAAGAGAATTAACACTATCACACGGTTTTCTCTTTACATGACAAAAATCTGGCTTCAAATGGCTACTATGTTATGACCATCTTGAGGATAAGCTAGTTTAAGTTTCACAGTCACTGACTTCTCTGAAATATGCGGCTTGCTCTCCTTTATACTTTCATGGGAAATGAGATTCTCAACTTGTCACTTCACTCGTCTTGTATTTCTATTTGGACCATGCATTTTTGTTGGTATGTTTATTGCATAGTAAAGTAATAGTCCTTTTACAATGTTATTTGGAAGAGCGAAATTCGACTATGTAACCACATATGCTAGGATGTAATTATTACAATCTTACTGTATAAATGGCATTCATGATTTGTTGAGGTTCTGTGCAGGAGTATTTCCTTCTTCATTCTTGATGGTGAAAGAAAACACAAGAGACATTTTACAGAAAATATCCTTGAGAAGACCATGTACCTTTTGTACATTATCCATCTAATTCTGTTCATTTTGCAGAATATCCATCAAGGATATCCTCATGAATCTTTGATGCGCTTTCTCAAGGCAAGAGAAGGAAATGTTACCAAGGCCCACAAGATGGTCAGACTAAATCTCTTTTTTAAACAAGTCACATTTGTAACAAGTCTGTTTGTTGAATTCTGAGGCACTTGATATTGCAGTTAGTTGATTGTTTGAAGTGGAGAGTGGAAAACAACATCGATGGAATATTAGCGGTAAGTTTATTAGAATACTCACGCTGTATGTTATTATATGATTTTTAGCAACGTATGTCATAAGTATCGTACTTTCTGATGTGTAATCTGAATCTGCTATTTTATTTTTTACTTTATTTCAGAAACCCATTATTCCAGTGGAGCTGTACAGAGATATACGTGATTCACAGCTTATAGGATTGTCAGGTTACTCAAATGAGGTGAGCATTCAGTGACAAATTGCCTAGAAATTCAAAATATACTGTTGGTTAAGAAATTCAGTGCTCTTACTAAGAAGGCAGTACTTTTCAATAGGGCCTCCCTGTCTTTGCTGTTGGAGTAGGCATGAGCACATTGGACCGAGCATCTGTAAGTATATCTAATCAAGCAAGAATCTTATTTAGCCTTCACTGAAATTTGTAACATGACAGGAAATTATGAGTTCAGGACTATTGATAATATACTTTTTCTCAAATTTACTTTTTCATTTTGTGATCATTGACATTTCGGCCCACCATATATATTACTATTACTATTGCTATTGCTATTATACAAGTGTGTATTCTTACAAATATTGGTATACCTATAATATCTTTATTCATTTTAAATTCTAAGGATACCTTAGTAATTTAATATAGCATTAATCTATAAAAATATCCATTTTGATATTGCAAAGATAAAAAATACCCACTAGGATAAAAAGATAAAAAAAATGGCCACCTTTTGTGATGAAGTATTTTTTTTATTCTTATGGATCTATAAAATTCACTACAATTTCAAGAGTTGGGGGAGGTTAATCATGAATTGTCTGCTTTATACCTAAATTCAAGAGTCAGAGGAAGATAGCTCATGAATTGTCTCTTCATATCTAAATTCAAGAGAGAAATCAAGTTTAGTCTTGAATTCAAGACTAAAAAGATTAATTCAACTCAAGTCTTGAATTGGTAAAATAGACTAATTCAAGAATAAGAATAATGCAATAATGGTGGCTATTTTTAATCTTTTTTATATGAATGACTACTTTTAAATTTTACTATATGAAAATGGATATTTTATTTGTTCTCTCTTTAATACTTGTATATATTTTTAGATTTTATTTATTTTGATAAAAGATAAGGATTCCTTTGTATCTAAATTTCCTTAAGATTATGACAAAATTATTTTTAAGAGAGATTGTATTTTTAAATTCATAACTTAAATGCAACCCTCGTACCATTCAGCTAGTTAATAAAAGAATCAGTAAAATGATATGTACATATTAGCCACTATTGCATAGGAAATGAAACAAATACTAACTTAGCCAAAATGGTTTATTTGATATCATTATGCATTCATTATGGGAAATGATTCTTTACTATGAGGGTTTCTATGTTATTTTACTGGCAAAGTAAAAGAAAAAAGATGTTCAATAAGATACAGATGAATACATATGGGATGTTCATTTTATCAAGGTATAACTCATGAATGCTATTCAACTCTAGATTATGGCTCAAAGCACATCATTGGGATTGCCATTTTCGTACGTGCATTAATTTGTATGTTCCCTCAGCAAGATTCTCTGATAAGAACATATGGCCTGCATTGTTTCTGCACATGATATACTGGCCTTGTTCTATTTTAATTTTTCCATTATTCTTCTTCATCCATTCTTTTCCTTTTTAATAACCTAGAAAAGCAGCCATTCTATCATCTTTGACTGTATTTATGTTCAATTTTAGGTTCACTATTATATACAATCCCACATCCAGATGAATGAGTACAGGGATCGAGTCATTTTGGTAAGCATGCTGACACTATCTTCAATCCTACTTTTACTAGCATGGGTGACTAACTTATCATGAATCATGTTTTTAGCCAGATGCAACGAGAAAGTATGGCAAGCATGTGAGCAAATGTATAAAGGTTCTAGATATGACTGGGTTGAAGCTCTCAGCTTTAAACTACATAAAGGTGCTTCAGTCGTAAGATATTCTGAATTCATTTGCTTACAATTCTCCTTTCAATGGGATGGTTATAAAATAAAATATATCAGAATCTTATAACCAAATATAAAAAAGATTTTGTCCTTGTGCAGCTAATGACAACGATTTCTTCTATTGACGATCTGAATTATCCGGAGAAAACGTTAACTTATTATATTGTGAATGCTCCATACATCTTTTCCGCATGTTGGAAGGTTTATCCCAATTCTTGACCTGTAATTTCTGCATGTTATAAATTTCTTCAAAGCCATATTCATAACCTATTCGATATTATTAGGTTGTGAAGCCACTTCTGCAGGAGAGAACGAGAAGGAAAATCAATGTATTGTCTGGTTGCGGACAAGATGATTTGTTGAAGGTAGTTTCTGTGTCATGTTCTTTCCTTTTACATCATTGTCACTAATAATTTATTTTCATAATTCAAGGCATAGATCTTGCATCGTCTGATTATAATGTTGTCCTCCAAACTTATTTGGTTCTGAGAAGTTAGGAATTAAATTCGATAGTCTTTTCTGTTTGTATCTGTGCAGATAATGGATTATTCCTCCCTTCCCCATTTCTGTCGTAAGAGAAGTTCGGGCTCTTCCAAACATTTGGACAAGAATGCCGACAGTTGTTTTTCCTTGGACCATCCATTCCACCAACAACTTTACGATTACATCAAGAAGCAATCCTTGGATCATGCACCTGTTGCCCCCGTAAAACAGGGTTCTGTGCATGTTACTCTGCCCGAAAATGCCAACGATGGAGATATTGCCAAGATTCTGGAATCTGAATTAGAGAATCTGAGGGTCTAGAGAGAGATTGCCAAGATTCTGCAATCTCCATTTTTGAAGCGCTAAATTGCATCCTGCTCGTAATCTCTTGTTCGTCGTATTCTGACTATCTGTAGCTATTTAGTATTCGCTATGTAGCATCTAAAAATCAATACATGTTTCACTTGGAAGAGAAAAAAACTTGATGCATGCGCTTCTTATGTGAGCCGGCCAACTTCGTCTTTAAGCCGGCTGCGATATGCTGCATGCTTATGTATAAATATGTGGAGGCAATATATAAAGTATGGCTCATTCTAATACTACTTGCACAGGTATTGTATATATGTAATATTTAAGTAATGAGAGAGGAAAATTGATTTTTGAGGTAGGAAGTAGCTAGAAATCTCAAAGCACGCGATTCTTACATCCGAGGACTAGAAAAGCTTGGCTCCAACCTTATAAATCTTCGATCAATACGTTGGCTAGCGCTCTCCTGCTACAGTTATGCTTGTTGTCTCATTGTTCTTCGTTTTCCCTATCAAGTAAGTGGTCAATTTTGCTATTGCTTTCCTGAATATATCCCGTCATGTTCAAACCTATGTGCTGATCACTATTTTGCTTTTGCAGCTTCACTTTGTTCGTCTTGACGCCATTTCTGGAGCTCGGTCTCAACTAACCTCTGGGCAGCCTCTGCCATTTCTGCCGTCTTGAGAGCCTCCTTGATTTCCGACTGTAAGGCCTCGTTCTCTTTCAACATCGCCTCCAATTTCTCTGTATTTTCTTTCTCTCGTGCATTTATAGCCTCTACCTGGGCAATGGCAGTTGCCACTTCTATGTCGGCCTTACTCGTGCATTCGTTGAGCTTCTTGTTCATCAAATCAAACTCCTCGACCGACAGTCTGATCCTCCTAGTCGATCCTGAGCTGTCTGATTCTCCATCATTGTGACCCTGATAGTAATAGATCCGTTCCTCTGCGAGCCTCTCGACAGCCTTGGCTTTTTCGGCTTCCTTCAATGCCGTCTTGAGCTTCTCGTCTGCTTCTTGGGCAGCAGCTGCTGCTGCTTTGGCCTCTTCACGTAGTAGCTCAGCGCTCTTGTTACTGTTTTTTGCTTCCTGTCTAGCCGTTTCGGCCTCTTCTAGAAGCTTCTCGACACAAGATTGCATGATGAAACCACATCCTGACTTAACCGTCTCGAGTTCGGCCTCGGTCTTCTCTAGATCGCCCTGCATTTGCTCGGTGGTTGATTCTGCTTCCAACGCGGCCTTCGCTGCTACCGGGAGCTCCCTTTTCACCTCCTCCAGTTGCTTGTTAGTCGAATCAATAAAAGCTTGGAGCGAGTTTTCTTCTGCCACGGCTTCCTCCAACGCCCTTTTGGCGCTGTTGAGCTCGGAGGCCATTTGCTGGATGGTGTACAGATCCGTGGACTGGATATCGTGGAGCTGTTCTTGCAGGACCCTGATCACCTCCATTGTCTCATCGAGCTTCGCCTGGAGAGTTTCTGTAGGCATGTATTCTTCCTCCAAACGCTTGATCTCCTTCTCGACGCCCTCCTTATTTAGTTTCTGGCTACGCAACAACTCTTCCTTCTCGACGACGAGCTTCATGTACTCCTCTTCGGCATCGAGCGAGGCTCGCTTCAACTCATCGAATGATTGTCGTAGTTGATCTACTTCTGTCATGAGCTCCCTCTGCCTCACCTCGTTCTTCTGCAACTCGTCTTGGGCTTCCTCCGCTTTCTGGAACATCTTGAGCCTTTCTACCACAACGGCATCGTGATCCTGTCTCAAATTTGCGAGTTCCTTCCTGGAAGCCATGAGTTCGGCCGTGGTCATCCGGTAAAGCTCCCGCTCTTTGTTGAGGATGATCTTCCACGTCTCGTCACCGAGCTGTGCTCTCCGCCCGCTCCTCCTCCAGCTCCGTTGCTCGGACTTTGGCAGCTTCAGTAGACATGATGGACGCTTGCTTCGAATTGGTAAGCGTTTGGAGCTTGTTTGTGAGTTGCTCCAGCGTCTTCTTGGCCATCTGCAGCTCGCGCAGAGCTTGCGCTTTCGCAGCCTCAGTGGTTTGCAATTGATGGGTGTAGTATAATCGCGCCTTCAACATTAGGTGGTATTGCGCCTCGACCTCGAGCAATCTCTGCATTTGCATCGGAGTTCCGTGAATTAGGGCGTGCGTGCAACGGTCGTATGAGATTTTGTGTGTACAATTTACCTCGTCGGCTTTCTTCTTTGCCACAGTTGTCGTTGCAGACTTGGGCGACCCTGCATCACCGAATAGGGACACGGCATCCTTCACGGACTGGAACGGCACCCTTGTATCGATCTCACCTACATCCGCTCGAGGAGAGTTTCCGGCCAGTGGAGACCCTGGTGCCGCTTCCCGCGTTTTTATCACCAAATCTCTCATCCTGGAATTCGAATTTAATTGAAACAACTAAAATAAAAAATATTACATTTCAATGATGGAAGATTGGCATTGACGTACCTCGAAGCAGAAGGCGATCTGATGAATTAATACAAGAACAAGAGCAGACAACTGCACAATGAACGAATGGATTCTCTTTTCTTTCCTATATTCCTCTGCTATAATGTTGAAGAAAAGCAGAGGAATTGAAGGAAGAAAAAAGTAGGTATGATCGAAATGTTTGGAGATATAAGCATCTATCTATTGGGAAAAAGGAGATTTCCGAATATTGCTCCTCCTTACCTCCGTTCGTCTTGTGTGGAAATCCGAACAAAGCGCCCATTTTCAGTCTATTTTCTGATTATGTTTTTCCTTTTTATTTCGCCCATACTTTGCTTTTCTATATGATCATAGATGACTATTTAATGTTCATATTTCTTTTTGCATACAAATATATCTTATTAACTTCTAGAGTATTGTAAAGTCGTTAAACGTTAATTTGAACTACTAAATATTTTTTAGAGTATAATATTAATATCAAATAAATTTATATGAGGATAAGAATATGTGTATTAAATATTTCATGAAAAATATGCATGATTTTTTATCAGTTTAAAAGGGCACGCGTCAAGCAAAAGTACTGTTCAATTATACATGCATAAATAATATATGATAATTTTATAAAATATTATATGTAACCTTAGAGTCTATTTGGCATGTGCCGTTAAAAGATATCTAACAACTTTCCGTATATCAATAAATACCAAATCAAGAAAATTGGTAGTACAGTCTGAAAATCTTGAAAATCGGCAACCTAAAAAAGATATCTAACAACTTTCCGATAAATACCAAATCAAGAAAATTGGTAGTACAGTCTGAAAATCTTGAAAATCGGCAACCTAAAAGATAAAGAAAATCTTGAAAATATTGAGCAAATACTGCTTTTATTTTGTCATCTCCATACTTTCTAGTAGCTTAATTGAACAAAATAATCTAAACTTTGATGAGCTTTGTAACAATAAGTTTATTTTCAACGTATGTAATTTTTTTTATTCAACAAAAATGGGGTGCGATATGGCGTGCTGGTATCAAGAGTGAAAGTTAATATTAAAGAAAGGAAAAAGAAAACCCAAATCAACGACACGTCATTTGGGTCATCTTCTAGCTTATCACATATGGCTTCTCGGGCCATGATGATCTCCAGATTTGGCCAACACCCCAACTTGAAAAACACCACCATCCTGCAATTGAGAGAGAAGATAAGGGGCAAAAAAAACCACCACCGCTACCACCATCAAATATTATATAGAATTAACTTGGGATTCTTGCATAATTATAAGTGCGTAAAGTATTACACAGGTTAACAATGATCAAACATAAACTATCAACCCAACTCAAGGATAAGAGATATCCAATCCATAATTAACAAGCAACAGGAGCCAGAGAACATATCGTGCTACAACATATGCTGATGAGCTGATCCTATGTAGCAAGAGATATAAGTAGTAGGAACAAAAAACATTCTGTTCTATTCACTAAGAAAACATCGGCCCTTTGAACTTTGCTCCACTTAACGACATATCCAAATCTACGGGTGTTGAGCATTGATATGATGGTGAAAGAGCTATAAACTAACTAGTCAGGCACCAACATCACATGCAAATACCACTTGTTTCCGCTGCAAAGGGATCTAGTACTTACCCCGTTCGGCCCTGCTCCTTCATGCAGCTTTCTAGGCATCTTGTATGTGAAGCAACTGATGGGCAACATATCAGGGCCTAACACTGGGCTTAACAAACCAACAATCCCCTAAAACTCAAAAAGAGGCCAACAGATCTACACTGTCACAAAACTGAGCCAAAAATCATCTTTGGCATATGCAAAGGGGTAAATTAAGCATAGCTACTAGTTGCAACTTGCAGGCAATGTCAGATGAAGATCAATGAATCCTCCAAAACCTTTGATAGAGAAACAATGCAAAGTCCGTCATACAATGCGTCTGAAGGTGAGATTAATCCGTGTGGACTCTGCTTTCACACGTTTGGGCACTGAATGGAGCCAGTCCCTTTGGGTGTAGCCACTCATCACGAGCAGAGACCCATGCTTTAATACGAAAGCATGCTGGTCGGTGTTATTGAGCTTCTTTGCCCTCTTGCTGGGGGGTTCCCCGTCACATCTTTCAGCTGACTTAACTGTGATGAAATTGAAATCAGTGTCTTCAAATAACAACCAGCAAATACCTTATTATTTGTAAAATTAGATAAAGAACTTCCTATGAAGTGATTGGCTTTAAAATAAAACAAAAAGACAAACTTATTCCCCTTCCTTCCAAGAATCATCCTTCTTTTTTTGATAGCACTTGAAGTAAAGCTAATCCTGTCTGCTTTCTGGTTTTGCTCATACATATACTTCCCATTTTAAATTGTAGACGAACATCATCCCTAATGAAAACTAGATGCCCTTTCGGAACCTGATGGTTATTTCAAACCTTGAGAAAGAAAGATTATAGATCAAAATGGTGCTAACTTAACTGCCTCTACTTGACTTGCAACGCAGACAATTATTTACATGCAAGAAACTCTGCAAATTTACATGAAAATACAATTAAAAAACTAGGTCTGTAGCATGAAAATAAACCATGTCAAGGTAGCAACTAATCATGTAATAAGCAACAACTACAACATCAATGTTGAAACAATATTAAATAGGACTTATGAGTCTTCTAAACCTATAGTCATACAAAAACGAAAAAACCTACACGAGAAGATGGTCACCTCGAGCACTTTTGCACTGTTTCTTCTTCAAGAGAAAATCACGTTCGCATCCAAATGAAACCGAAGCAATTTGAGGAGTTGGTCCATAAAGCTTCTCATCATCAGCATGCCAACCAACATAATCACTGCCTCCTTTGTACCTATTTAGCAATAAGCTATTGAAACTGCTTCCAGGAAGAGCTTTGTGGACCTAGGGTTGCACCATTGAAGCATCTCTCATTCAATAAAACCACAAACACCAACAACATTACTTTGCATAGTATGTGCGGAAGAAACTCTCACCATATCCAAAATTTCCTTCAGTGGTGGAAATTCATCCCATGAATAAGCATGGGGATGATACCCACTATAACCTAGCTGCGGCAATCCTTCACCCGCAACGTAGCACGTATCCCTGGGCTGTCAGAATTCGGATCAAATCAAAACAACCGCTAACTACTGAAGCATAATTATTAGGGTTGACACAAGAAATATAAATTCAGAAATTCCAAGAGACTCTAGATTAGCATTCGAAATAATGATTCATGATTTATATAATAAGGGGGGCGTTGAAGCAATGAAACCTGGGCGTGCGAGCGGCCGAAGACACGGATAGTGGGTCGGGTCCAAGGGATGTTTTGATCGAGGTATTCGAAATACTTCCATGAATCTTGGTATGAGATGAATCGCGGCATCTGTAGAATCCGACTTCCGCTACCTAAATCCAACTCCACCACCTTCTTAGGTTTCTCGGCTGTTGAATCTTCCGGATTTGGTTTTGCACCCGGGTCAGGGTCGTCAACCGGATCGTGTTCTGTTCTCAACTTCACGGGGCGGCCCGACATTTGGAGAACCGATGGAGTGTAACAGAATGTTATGCACTGACCGCCATGAAAGGCTAATTACAATTTGCGAATCTTTTTTCTAACGAGCGCGCCAAATAGGTGCCCCGGTAAATGCTGTCCCTCCATTTAAAATGTCACATTTCCTTTTTAAATTATCTCATTCTAAATATCTCATTCTATTTTAAAAAATAATTATCTCTTCAAAAAGTATAGATTCTACCAATTTTTTAATACTTTAACTACTTTATATTTTTCTCCTAAATACCCGTACTTAAAAGAAATGGGGCACTTTAGGTGGGACGGAGCCACGGAGGGAGTATAAGTTTTGTTTATGTGATTTGAATTTATTTTTTCGAGAATTCTTGAATTTATTTATGATGTGTATCTATACTAAAATCATTACAAAATAAAGGTTAGGCTGGTTAGCAATTGAATTAATTAGGATTGTGTTGATAATAGATCAAGGTAAGCAAGTGTTCGGTCTAATATTCCTATGATTATTATAGCAGTATTGAAAAATTAAAATAAGGGTAAATATGGTATTCTTGACATGATGTTTGCATAGGATTTTAAAATCAAACACTCAATTTAAAATCGAAACTATTCAAATAAAACAATCGAAACTGAGGAAATAACATGTAGAAGGTTTATGGGTAAGAAGTTTCTTACAGGTATAGGATGTCGAGGCCGTACTAAACAGAGGACTATCTAAAGCTTTCTACGGTTCTACCATACACAGATCCAGCAATCAACAATGGCTCAAAAATGATGTGTTACATGTGCGCGTGTTTATTCAATTTATTGAACATTGCAGAATAAGCAACATCACTAAAATTTATCAGCATATAGCCTTACATTATATCTCAGTAATATTCCTCCCCTTCAGAAGAGTGAATAACCATGATACAAATCTCAAACCCTCAGCCCTAACTCAAAAAAAAAAAAAAAAATTAAAAAATCCAGGAGCTTATACATCAGCTGCAAAATTACTGCAAGCTGCAAAATTTATTTTGCCAATGTAACCTTTCTATAAAGGAATATATAGCAAAGAACGGAAAAATTGTGGCCTCGTTTGGAGTAATTCACTTAATATTGATTTCTGGTATACGTTTTCAGTGAAAGAATGCAGATAGACAATAAGCATGTGCATTTACGAATATAGTTATGAGCGTTGTAACGCAATAATCAATAATGATTTAGAAGCATACATACAAATCACGACTGCTGAGCTACAAAAAAAGGACAAGTAGATGTTAATACACCTAATAGCTGTGCTGTACACAAGTGATAAATCACAAACATGAACTAGAGCCAATTGCTGTAACCCACTGCTTTGGCAACTATACGAATCAAAAGTTTCTATCAGTTATGCTACACTACTGTGGCTAAAACCTACGCGAATTTATTCAGCTCGACGCTCTCCTTCCACTAATTTAGCTATCTGGATTACAATCATCAAAGCGCAGCAGCACCATAAATCTGGGTAGCGTCCCTATTTCTTTCCCGCACGTTGTCTCCATGTGCTCTGCATTTTGAAACACCAATTAGTCAAAACCACTCAAATCTTGCATGAGCCATAAAAGTGTGAATACAGATGAAGTTGATTACCAGAAGCTCGTCATCAGAAAGCTCAGCATCTGAAGTCTGCTTATCAGGCTTATCTAAAGCTGCAGGTTGGCTGTCCTTGTCATCTGCTTCCTCAGACTCCCCTCCAGATTCGTCTTTGTCTTCATCTAACTGCTTCATATCCGAAGCATAAACAGCCTCAATATCCAATTCACTAGCATCATGTGGAGAGCCACCGACATGGTCACTCTGAGTATTTTCAGAGTCATTTTCACCCTCTTTGTGCTCTTCTGATTCAGTCAACCCCTTTTCAGCAGCCTCCTCATGTTTCTTGTCATTATCAGACAGCTCCTCGTCAGACACGCTCTTATGACTCACCTCATTTTGTTCCTTCTCTGAATTGTCAAAAAAAACACAGGAAAATTTTTAAGCACATAAATTCCTAGTTCACTAAATTGACCACTCATGTGAATGCATCACTGCATAGTTATGACAAAACACAAAAAACTTTGAAGAGACATCCAACAGCAACAACGTCATCAAAAAGTATAAACAAGATTAGCCATTATATATTGCAGTACTAATAGTATATCCGTCACCTGAATCTGAATGATCAACCAGGGACTTTGCGGAAGACTCAGGTTCTGCAACTACTGGTTTTTCTCTCCTTTCCACAGAGAAATTAATCTTCACTGTTCCTTTTCGGCCTTCTTTAGGACTTTTTCGTGGAGTCCTCTTCCCTCTTACTTGAGATGATGGAGATCTGCCAGTCAGTTTCTACATGAGCTAATTGCAAACAAAAGAGATGAGCATCTCAGCTCCTCCATATAGCAGAAAAACAACTTACTTAACACCCAACTCTTCATCTTGTTCTGAGCCTCCCATTTTCCTTTTCTCCCCAGATGATCTGCGGGTCAAATAATGAGCAGGCATCAGATGAAAATAACTAAGTTAACAAAACTGTGAAAACAATTCCAGGAAATGTGTACATATGAGGTAGATAATTAGTTAACAACAAATTACAAGAAATATTGTACATAAAAGCAACTATCTACTCCAATTTTGAACAACTCACTTCACACCCAATTTTTCATCTTGTTCGTGGCTTCCAACCAATTTTTTTCTCTGCCCAGATGACCTGCAGGTACATTAAATGAGATGACACCTAGTATTAGCCACATGAAGATGAAACATATGGAGACAAACAATTTACCAAGATAACCTCCCAAAAAATGCTATAGTAACATAAAATGTTATTGTGTCCAAAAGAGAAATGCCACAAAAGATCTAGTTAAGCAGCATCTCACTCCAAAATTGGGATGAATATACAGTCCCCTAGCATATCAATTTCATAAGAGCAACTCCAATAGTTTGCTCTCTTTTGGTGCAAGTTTTCATCAATCTAATCCAAAGTTTGGGCAATCCAAAATTCCATCTCCGATGGCTTGCACAAAATTTGCACCAAAAGGAATGTTATGTTTGGTGCAAGTTTTCATCAATCTCGTGCAAAATTTATGCAAACCAAAATTTCTAACTCCAATAACTTGCACGAAATTTGCACCAAAAGGAATGTTTTCGTTTTGGTACAAGTTTTCATAATTCTCGTGCAAAAATATCGTAACCAAAATTCCATCTCTAATGGCTTGCACATAATTTGCACAAAGAGGAATGTGTGCAAGTTTTCATCAATCTCGTGCAAAATTTTGACAAAGCAAAATTCCTAACTCCAATGGCTTGAACAAAATTTGCACCAAAAGGAATGTTTTCGTTTTGGTGCAAGTTTTCATCATTCTCGTGCAAAAATGGCCAAACCAAAATCCCATCTCCAATGGCTTGCACGAAATTTGCACAAAAATAATTATTTTATAATATTCCTTATTATCTTATTTCATTAATTTATTTTATCGAACTACAAATTATGTTTAACAATAATTAGCTCAATTACAAATTGATCGGTTATAGTCATTAACAAAATCTAAACTATATTTTATTTTTGTTTTATATATGTAGAATACAAAATCCATTTATATCATTTTATAGGAGAAATTATAATTGCAAATTCCATAGTAGAACAAAAAAACCATCACTATGACTTGGTGTAACTAGTTCTGTAAATGAGTCACGCTACTTAAATCTCCACTCGGTAGAAGCTCATTCGAGCTTGTTTAGTAGAGGTCGTTAACTAAACAAGTCAGGCTTGAGCTTGGCAATACTCGGCTGGTTAGCTCTTGAGCAAGCTTGTTAAGTGAGTTAGCTCAATATTATAAAATTATTACCTTGGTACAACTTACATTTCTATATAATAATTAGTAATAAATATATTAAATCTTTAATTCACTTTATTTGCTATAGGAAAATAATGAATCTTAGTAAATAAGAAATTGATCAATATTTATATTTAAATCTAAATATAAAAGCTCGTTTAAGTGTTAGGTAAATAAAGCTTGAGTTCAGCTCGATAATAAATGTGTTAAGCCTGAGCTTGGCAATACTCAACTTGACTTGGTTGCAACAATCAGCAAATTAGAAATACAGTGCAAAACCACTCCAAAAAACCTACTCTTTTAATGCAAGTACTCCTCGAATTAGCAGTGCTAACAGCTAAAAGAGTACTTGCTCCTAGGCCAAAACGTTAAAGGTGTTTTGCACCTCAACCCATATATATATATATATATATATATATAGATATATATAGGGAGTGGATCAAATGAGAACACATCTTTTTTGCGAACTCTGCGAACCATGCATAAGACGTTGAAGATGATGCACAAAACGGTATAAAGTTGTGCATAACGAAAACTTTCTAAAATTATTTTGTTGTGCAATAATTTTAGAAAGTTTTCATTATGCACAACTTTGTACTGTTTTGTGCATTATCTTCAACGTCATATGCATGGTTCTCAAGTTCTCAAAAAAGATGAATTCTCACTGGATCCAACCCCTATATATATATAAGTATGCATCTGTTTACATATTTCTATTTATAATTTATTGTATTTGCTATGAATAAGTACTAATATATAATGCTATTAGAATATATAATATCTTATTCAATAAATCAAAGTTGTCAAATATAAATAAGATATTTTTTATTTTATAGAAACAAAGGTGCGAGTCCCCCCCAAGCAAACATTGACTCAGACGTGTGGATCCTTCCTAATGTTTGTTTTGGTGCCATGTCAATAAATAGCATGTTTTTCTTAGGGTAAAAAGCACATTCTCTGGACAGATGGAAATGGCTTCTGACTAAAATTGTGGTTATAGGCAAGGTGGTGATAATCAGGTGGTAGTGAGCAAGGTGAGTGAAGTTCCTCTCTAAAGTCGGTTCTCTTCGTCAAGTGAAAGGGCTTTTTGGTCAAAACAGTTTTTTCAAGGGTATTTATACCAAACAAACATTAAAGGGATTACACGTTTGATCAACGTTGGGGGTGGGGGGGGGGTATTTGGACCTTTGTCCATATAAAAATATAGACAAGAAAAAATAAATATAATTAGTAAATAATTATACACAAGCCTATTATTAAATTATTGGAATAACATGAAAAATTATATATCAAGATATGTTATGAAGAAGGTTTGAAATTTAATATATGAAACATAGAATTCATTTTATAAGGGCTATAATGAATATTTTAATATATATATAATACATATATTCACGTTTTTTAAAATCTTAAACCTTCACTCATAATTTATCTTTGCATTAAATATCGATCAAATACTAATTAATCTCTTTGGATACTATTTATACAATAAGAACATAAATGTCTTATTTTAGGAACTTAATATCAGGCTTGTGCATTGATCAACTGTTACTATTATTAATTTTTCACATGCCATATTATTGAATCAGAAAAAATCATGTTATTAATCCTATTCAATATAAATGAGTTAGATATTACTGTAATATTTGTTATTCTTCACTTAAATTTTAGTTTGTCTGCTGGCAATTCATTAGTAACCTAGCAATGTTTTAAAATAAAAAAATAGCACTGTAAATGATTACTTCACATTTAAGAATCTTTACAGATAAGTAATTGTTTTTATAAAAAGAGATAAGTAATTAATTATTTCATAAAAAATTGAAAACATATATTTACGTATTACAATATAACAAATATAAGTTTCTTATTTTTAATAATAAAAGGTTTAAGTACTCTGTATTCATCAGGCTTCCATATTAAAATCAACACACTGTAGCTATATGCATGTAGAAAGTTGAGTGCACATGCATATCTAAATATTTGCTGAAAGAAAAAGGAAGAGATTCAAAGTAGAATATGTAGTTTAAATTGAACCAAGAGTGTCCGTAGTTTAGTGAAGGCAACACAGCACTCACCCTCCTTTAGGTCGAGAGCCCTTTGACGATCCAAGTTGCTGCAAATGGTGTATTCACATTGTCAGATCACATGCTAAATCAGTTAAACATTTCTATCAGGAGAAAAGTAATCACCTTTAATTTGTGATTATTCTCAACTATCTCCCACCGCTCCTTGTCTAATCGAAGAACTTCCACATCTCCATCATCATATACTATCTGTGAATACAATCAAAAGATATATATTTGAGAACAAAGGGGAATTTAAAAGAAGTCAGGAATGAGAAATTATAAGAGAATGTCGACTAACTCTACAGTATGGCAAAAAGAAATGAAACAACCAAAATGCATCATACCACATGTTTCTTTTTGTGGGTGTCAAACGACTTTATTTCACCTTCGTAAAACCTGTGTAAGACCAGAGAGGTATTAATGCCATGAATTACTCAAATTATTCAAAATTTACCAGTAATGCCCTGAAAATTGTAGATATATTGTATTTATTTTTACGAGATATTATTAAATTGAAGAATATATTGTATCAATTATTTATATTTTTGGATCTCGTATAATGTATTGAATATTTAACAAGACAATAAGAAGTATTTATTGTTAGACTATTACCAAGTATTCTATGCCACTTGAAATAAAATGTCAAAAAATAGCCTGATGATTACTGTTTATGCAGATATCCTTAACAACATGTTGAGGTCTTGGATAATCTAAATGAAGTGGGAGAAAGATACCTATAGGCTATAGCTAAACAAAGTCAAATAATTATGGAGTAAATCATACGAAAAAAGGATGAATTTATAGTCCAGCCACTTCTTATTTATTTCTGTTTTATCCTGTTCTATTTTCTAGATTCCCATGGTCTCATATATGAGAATAGAGGTATAAATCAGGCATCATATTACTTCAGATCAAAAAGAGAGCTGCAAAAGACTTTTTAGGAAAACCAAGTATGCTTATGGACAATGGTTTGAAACATTTGATGCCTGCAATTCTGCAAAATTGCCTTTCCACGTATCTTACGATATTTTATAACAGACAAATTGAAAAACACTTACTGCTTATCCATCGGCCACCAAACTTTTATTCTGGAACCGATTAAGTCATTACTGTGGCTTCTGCTGTCCTTGCTTGTGCACTAAAGATGAAACAAAGTGAAAACCATGTTAGAAAGTTTAGGGAGAGAGAGACTTCTGGATCATTTACTCTAATAATAGAAAAAATGAAACCAGTAATATTGAAAAAGGATTCCATGGCTCAATGGATTTGATCAGCATCTCAAGTTTGGATGTAGTGAATTCAAGACACTGAACCCGATTAGTCTCAACCATAACATAGCTCAGTGTTCAAAGATCATCCGCCATGTAGTTTGTTTCGTTACCATATTTGTCACTTCTAAAAGTGGGATGCGTATGACAATTCAGTTCCATAAATATGCTTCTTTGGTGTTTTGGCATGGAAAAAGCATCATGAGTAGTGCCCATATAAGGTCATTAATACAATTTGTATGCTCGCAATCTCTAATTATCACTGAAGTAGTTGCAATGAATGACACACTAACCTTGGCTAATCCAGAGACACTTTTCCTTTTTTGCTTCTTCAGAGACGCAGACTTTGAAAAACTGAACGTGGGGGCCTCCTCAGTTTCTTTGACTTTCTTAGGCTTCTGTATAGACAAGAGTGAGTTAGTACAAAATGCAATTCATATCATGAATCATAGGCCTTTAACCTATTTCATAACTAGAAGCATACCTTAACATCAGGGGAGTGATAGAGGGTCTCAACATTATCTCTGCCAGGTCGTTTCCCTTTCTGCTTAGATGAGGCACTGAATTCCTTTCCCACACGGGAAAGTAGCAAGTCAGATTCTGCAGATTCAGCCATTTTTTCTTGTGCTGATTTATCTTCTGAAGAAGTTTGAAGATCTTCATCCATTTTGTCAGAAACATCACTAGTATCTTCCTGATTTACTTTACTAGGCCTCTTAGAACCCTTTGGAGGAGTTTTTTGAAGAGATTTGTGAGCTTGAGCAGATGATGTTCTCCTACGTTTTGGGACGGGAACATCCTTGGATTCATCCAACAATGTTTTCCTCTTCTCTAGCTGTTGGATGTTTCTCCTCTTTTTGCCAGCATGCTCATCGTTGTTACTTGATCTAATCTTGCCAGATGTTCCCAGATTATCAGAATTTATTTCCTTCACCATTTTCAAGATATCAAAGTCATTTTCCTTGGAGATCCCAGCTGGTGCAGACTGATTCTTTGCCTCTTTTCTTGCCTTCGCTACTTTGGCTTTTAATCGTTTCATTAACTTTCCTAACGGTATCTCACTGCCCTCTGTTTCACTGTCCATGCCATCATCCTCTGCATGTACTGAATTAACCTGAAAGTGACAAATGAAACCATATGACTAGATTACCACGCAAGTCCAAGATAGGATGTTTTATGCCAGTAGCACATTTCCGATCTTACAATTTCATTAGTTTCCAATTTAAGTGATTCAAAATGGGCCAAAACACCATCTTCTGCCAGCCAAGTCTTCTCTTCACCAACCTAGTCCAGAAGAAACAAGAAACATATTCAATCAGATAAATGGCCCAGCAGGACGAAAAGAGGAAGAAATACTATCTTAGAAGGTTCATATATGCCAGATGATATCTCTGGCCTTGAGACAAAACAATCTTGCAGGGTAACAGGACCAGAACTCAGTTACCCACTCAATTGTCCCAACAACTAAAGAAGAAAAAGAATCAGAAGGCAGGGCCAATAAAAAACTCAATAATGTATGAGCACCATCAAAGCCTTTACTGATATTTCATGGCAAAGTAAATGCAGCAGGCAAGATAAACTCGTGCAAAAAGAAAAAGAATCAGAGCGGATGACTACATGAAAGAACAAATTGAAATCTCTAACGATCTAGCCATCTAGGTATAGGCTGTGATGAAGGACTTGTGTTGGGGCAATGCTTAATTATCCACAGAAAAGGTACTGATACTAGAAAGACCTGAAAGTATATCAGCAGCTTCAATGCTGAAAGAAGGCTAAACAATAAGGAGTATGCGGAAAGATTCAAATGATCAAAGCATGTATATCATCATAATAGGGCAGAAATGAAAATAATAGAGCAAAAAAGCTTTGGTGCAAAAAAAACATGAGGCATTAGGTTTGACAATCATCAGCGCCAAGGCTGGTGCTGTAACTTCTGCATATAGCATAGAACATAAAGGGCCAGCTACCCTTACAGAAACTTTCCAACAGAAAATTATTCACTTAAACATGACTTGCTTCTGACAACAATCAGATGTAGAGAAATTCAAGTAGCAGGAAATCCATCGAATTGATTGTTATTGTCTTATCAAGACAGATAAAAGGCTTATGCAAATATAAGAAAAAATTGACATACATACCGGCAAGTCATTTTCATCTTTCTTTGTACGTTGTTTGTAAAGCCCAGCAGGTAGGGTGACAGATGCACTTGAGTCATCAAGATCATCTTGATTTGGAACTAACCTCTTCACAATTGACGTACCAATATCGCACAGAGCATACAAATTCTGTAATATATAATTTGGAGTTATTTCATCCCTTTATAAAAAATTAGTCTCAAAATATTCTAATGTAGGTAATTTACTTTCTCCAAAATGGAAGATATTTTGTCTATTCGTGACATAAAAGTACACTATAAATGGAAAGAAAAGTCTAGGAGCATTTAAATATCAAACCTGGGACTTAGCAGCATCAAAAGCATCTTCTGAGCGCTTGATACATAGAAAAATAGAATTAAGTAATGATAGAGTCTCCTTGTCCTTGCTAATGCTGACATCAGATCTTCCGTCTCCATCTCCATGCACCAGCATCGACAGGAAAAGATACAACTTCCTGAAGCAGGTTCACAAATATTAAATGTAGAATAAGAATCGTCCCACACTATCAATATTTTTACGAGTAATAAATTAATAATTTAGCAATAAATGCAACCTCCCAAAAGCGCCAAAACAAATTTCTTTAAATGCTATTCTTTCCTGGGTAAGGAAATTATGACAAGGTAAAGACTAATATATCCTTCTGTAGAAACCCCGTGTCACACACATCATTCATAAAATTAACTTAGTTATGCTTTAACATATCACTAGTCACTACATCTAAATTCCATGATAACCATCTTCAGATGAAATCAATGTAGCAAACATATATATAATATTACATGGATAAGTTATGTGTCTTAGTCCCATTTGGCATTTTTCCCATCACAAATTATCTCACAAATGCATTCTTCCAAGTCTATATATCATTTGAGCACGTGGCAGCCAAGAGAACCTTACACAAATTGACTCTCAAAGCAATAGGAAAAAAATAAAGAAAATAAAACCATGTGATAAAGCATGATACAGAGGCCTCTTATGGTTGAGCACACGCGCATAAAAAGAAGGTGGTCAATTCAATTAAAGGTTACAAGTAGGTTACAAGTCCATTTTAGATACAAGTCCACTCATTTATGGCTGCATTAAGATCTTTCTGAATGATATTAGATTTTGTATATGCAAGTTTCATCACTAATTATGGTTAGTGAATAATTTTTATAAAAAATGTCTAGCATGTGGCTAAGTGACAATTATCATTCAGCTTATGGAAACTAGTGATGCACATAACAACCTAGAATATAGTACGTGGGTCAAATGGACTCGAAATATAAAAGTAGCAAATTTATTTAGCAAATATTCTTGCTGATTGCACCTTGCTTTTGCTAACAGACAAGACACAGCTCACCAATTGTCCACTTAGACATTAATGAAGGTTCTTTTAATAGATATATATCATGGCACAAACAAGTGAAAAGCGACCATAAATGCAGGAAAAGCTTTCGCTGCTAGAACGTAGATGATTAATGTTATAACTTCAGAAATTTCAAAATGGCAGAACTTATAAAGCTTAGAGTTGATGAGACAACTTAATAAAAATTTGATGTTATCGAAATTGCTCCTTAGAAGCTCTATAATTAATAACAACCAATAATTTTCTAGCACAAGTTCGCCATTTTACATTTTGGTTTTTATTATTGTTTGATAGTCAAAAGATTATTATATCATCTACCATTTAAACCATTATGCTGGTTTGCTTTGGTGATTTCTTAGGATCAGGTTCGGCAATTATTAATGGCGTATCAGGTAACAGTTGAAAGCAGATGAGAAAAGTAGAACTTAATTGTGCAACCCAAAGGATGGGAAATATGCAAACAACAAGAAT
The DNA here is from genome assembly GCA_036937905.1 of Salvia rosmarinus. NCBI lineage: Eukaryota > Viridiplantae > Streptophyta > Magnoliopsida > Lamiales > Lamiaceae > Salvia > Salvia rosmarinus. Next base: position 72,665,066 of record CM072820.1, on the reverse strand, counting down.
CCTAAATGTCAATGGAAGAGATGATCACTTCAGTTCTACAAGTCCGTATCAATATTGTTAAGATTGCAACAATAGCACCCATTTCAATGGATACTCTGCAACTGAGCTCAAAAGGTATGTAAATTCAGACAAACGAGAATGCCTAAGGAAATAATGAAGCAAATGCATAGCCATCAAAGAAGTATATCTCTTTTACCAAGACAATCAAAAGTGATTGCTATGCTACAAGTAATTAATTACAATCAAGATTTTCTGAAATAATGTTACAGCTGCATGTTATTTTCTTACGCTCTTTAAACTTCAATTAGCAATAATACTTGCCGATCTAAGATACCTGTACACTTCTTCAAATCTTTTGACATCTCTGGACTCATCAATACTAGGAAACAAGGGATGATGAGCAAGGGAATGCACCACATATGGGAGCAAGTATTCTGGACTGTGTGGAGGAGAATCTGTATCGGTCTGAGAAGAAGTCTGCCTCCCCCTTCCTTGTCGACACATCTGGATGATGTCATTCAAATTGCGTTTGTTCTGCTGAATAGTTTAAGTTAACGTTATGCAATGTGCACGTAGAACCTCCAAGAGTTAGATGTGGTATTAATAAATCAACACCAATAAGTTAAGATTCAATAAAAACATAGGTGAGTTTGGATTTATTATGGCTGTTTCAGAGGAACTGTTTTAGGAATGTGTTTAGGTTAATGTGTCTTAGGAACATCAGGTTTGATTTCAAGAGCATATAATCTAATTATATATAGAAGGAAAGTCATTGCAAAATTCACAATAACAACATTTTCAAACCAGAAGCCATGCCACTAATTATTGTATTATTAATACATTTATCCACCAACTATTATTATATTATACAATTTTTCCACTAATTACAAATATATTATTATGGTCTCCACTAAGTTTGATATATAATTATGTTTTCTCAAAATTTGAAGAATTATATGTAAAATATATTACTTTTACATTCAATACTTTATATTGATAAATATTTTTTTTATAAATATCATATATCAATAATATGTGATATAATATTATATTACATCATTAAAATCAGACATGTTTGGATATCTCAAAAAGTATTTTAAATGTATTTACATGATAGCTTAATCATATAACAGTCCAATTTCATATAAATTTTATGTTGGATTTGTAGATTAGTCGCAGTATAATTATTGTGTAAATTGTATCCTACAATCATTTCATAGAACAAATTATAGACATGACAAATCAATCTGTACGAAATTAAGGACTATGATGATGGGGAATTCAGTTGCCTTACCCACCAGGCCGCCACCAATATTAGAATAAGTTTTTCAAAATTAAATTTATGTATATTATCCATGCATTAAATTCCATTGTTGGTGAAGAAACCAGGTATAGCCTGAAATGCCCTTTACCTCCTCAATATCTGCCTCTTGAGTTGTATTATCAAGCAGGAAAGCACACGAGTACTTAGGATCTAGAGCTCGGTCCTTTACATATTGATGAATCTTGTTGAGGATTAGTTTCTTTACCTCAGGAAATTTATCCTACAATAGGGGGGTAAGAAAATAAACTTATTCTAAGGTATTAAGAATTAGGAAATTTATTCTGTAAACATCTACATACTCCTAACCAAATGCACTCTACCTCTGAGATTCTCAATGTAAGGTAAAAGACATCAACGGGAATTTTCTGCTCCCAGTACTTTGATAAGCGAAGAACAGCTTTAGCTGCAGCAAGTTTCAAATGGGCCCTATCAACTGAACTGGAACACGGAGAGAGAAATAACATGAATGCCAGAAAAAGTAAGTAATACTCAGGCAAATGAAGAAGACATCCATGACTCCGACATCCTACAAGAAAATTTCAGATTAAAAAACAACCCGGAATACCCTGATTTAATCTCGCTTGAGATATCACCAAAAGACAGAATATTCTTGAGGATGCCAATTAGGTCATCAATTCCAGAACGAAGGTGAGCATCCTTGACAGGTAAATAGCTCTTGACCAGAGCTTTGACTCCATATATCTGTATGTAAAAATTGATTCTCATTTAGCTCCAAAAGATTCCCAATATATGCACCATTTAGTGATGATGTAAAAGCGTGCGGAAGAAAAACCTTTAAGGAACAAACTTCACTTCTATCATCCCAACATTCAGGTGCTTTATCTTCTGATATCTGCAAGTGAAGTATGTAATAATAACTGCAATAACAAAGAGAATGGAACACAAATTTCTCGTGTATTTAATCTGTCATACATGTCCAGTCTCCAGTATGTTTTCCTTGATGAACTTTACAATCTCGCTTTCTCTTGTTTCAAAGACTGGCATAGCAGCTTGTGCAATACACCCAAGAGACTGTAGTACGGCTGGCATATGTGCCTTCTCTTCAAGTATATCAACCAGCCTCTAGTCATTTGGAATGCAAGGGAGATAAAGGGATAGAGCATAGGATCATAAACTTTTAGCAACATAGAAAGCCAAAAAAAATAACCAGAAGTAATAAATAGAAGAAAAAAGGCAAATAAAACCTTGTAAAGAACAGAAAGTGACATGAGTCCGTCATCTTTTGTGATGGATGCCAGGGCATGAACAGCATATTTGGCCTGCCTCCGGTTACCCTCAAAGCATATACGCTCGAGTATAAGGTCTAATGATCTATAGGAAAGTAAAAGTTTCAGCAAAAGAAGACAAACAAAAAAAGGCACCATAGTAATTTAGAACAACTATTATATAGTCTAACCTTGATGAAACACCCAGCTGTTCTCGGATAGTTCCCCCAGCCTTTGCAAGGATATGCAAAGTACCTTCCTTAATTATTTCATTGTCATCCTCAAGAAAATGTACCAAGTCCTCTTCAATTCCATGTAGCAGCGAAGGACAAAATCGTGCAAGAATCTGCAGGTCATACACAACTATCAGAAAGGATTTAAAAATGTTTAGGTTATCAAGTAACAACTTCCCAGCGATATAGAGTCCTTTAAGAAGATCAAGCATGCAATCATTACCCTTATCTAGTTTGTGGTAACGAAAGAGATTTTGCATGATAATCAACCTGAACTGTTTCAATAGAACAAGCAATGCTATTGCTAGTGCAATAGTAGTACTATCTAGGGGACGCTTGGCTAATTGGTCAAAAGACAGTGGGAAAGGAATGGAAAGTGCATGTCTGGAAATAAGGAAGGATCCCTAAAAGAGTGTTTTGATACCCCACTTAAGAGGGATCCCCTATCCTTCTATGCTTGAGGGGGAATGGATTCAATGGAATTGAATTCCCCTTGATAATCAAACCCAATCCTCATTCCAATTCCCCTTCACAAGCCAAGCACACTCTTAGGTTTTCATCTTCTAATCTACAAGTATAAATGGTAAACCATCATAGGAGATCAATATAACATGTGCTACTTGCTTTAGGGAAAAGTCAAATAATTGTATAGTTTTGCAAATTGTATGTGCCTCACAATTCAAAGAAGAATATGTCTATCTGAATAATTTGATTCCAACCAAAGCAAAATTTGTACTAGAAAGATCCATATCTCCAGATTTTCAAATTTCCAGACCAAGTACTCTGTGACGAAACATCTCAGCAATCACTCCAGTCAGGCTTAGAAATGCATATAAGCTTCTTGGTTTCCATTAGAAAACAGTCAACAGTCATGAACAAAGTCAAGATGTCATTACATCAGCAGTCATCTGAACATAATACAGAACCAATAGTAGATGACATACCACAAGAATACTCATGCAGGACAAAATTAAATCATTGTTTCCAGAAGATTTGTGCATGCCAGCCTCCAGAACAATTTCTTTGACATGATCCTTATCAAAAATTAGATAAGAGCATTTCAACGAAAGAGTGCTCAGGAACTCATAGAGTCGATGCTCATCCCCAAGGAGTTTCAGCAAATCATCCTGTACGGGATCAACATAGATTGAGGAACCCTTATTTGATTTTGGAAGCATTTTTAAGTCTAATTCATTGCAGAAAGAGGGGAAATAACAAAAGAAAAGAAACCAGAATGGTATCATTATAAGATTAAAGCCTCACCCGTGAACTATTGGCTTGAATTGAGCTAGTGTTTGGATCAATAAGTCTCGATACAAGTTTCCATATGTTGCAATCCTTTAACTGGTCAAGATTCTGAAAGTTCTCCTCTGCTTCTGCAGGATTAGTAAAACAGCGAGACATAGCACGGAAGCAAAACAATATTTTCTTTTGGGTCTCCACCCTATCACCTTCCTATAAAATAGACAAAGGGACAATTCTTCCATCAAAAGATCTGCCAAGATACTTTCAATAGCCAAAAATATAGAATGCAGAACCATTTGTTATTACCTCAGACAACTGTTTGAGAGAAAGGTATTTACTCATTTCCTGCTGTAACCTGCATATTTTCTCTCAATGAGACTATTTTACGAGTATTCAGGTTTTAATAGATGTAACTTTGATGTATACCCCAACTCATGCACCGCCACCCCAATAGGGCAACCCCCAACACATACTAAATCATAAATAATAATTATAATAATATTAAAGAAAGTGTCAAATTGAGCAGTTTCACATACCTTTGTTTCTGCTCTAGTATCTTCTCAAGAGCCTTAACCTCAACTTTGTCAAACCCAGAGAAGATACAAACCCACTTTTTCACTTTGTCTTTGACAGGAAAATCGGTTGGGAACAAAGACAAAGATAGGATGGGCTCAATTGTATCTGATCTGTATGGAGAGATAACAGTGCCAAATGTATTTAAAAACAGAACTAAGGATGTTAAAATATCTTAGCTAGAAATCAGTTGCAGTCAGTGCTCTACTGCTCTTCACTAGTCTCTATTAACATTAATTATAGATTCATTCACATTTTCATGAGCTTCTTAGTTGTGTTACTTTTTAACAAAATAAACTGCATCCATAGAGAGTTAATCAGTAATCTCTATACTTAAAAGTTTTGAATGAAGTCTATCCGAACCAAATTAGCAATTCTCAGATCAGGCTAGGCCTCTCCAGCTGAGCGGGGCGCCGAAACTCTAATATTGATTGGTCATATATTTTGCAAAGCACATAAGTAGAATTCAATGACTTACCTGAAATCTTTATCGTAGAAGCATCTCAAGATCTTCCCCACAATCCAATCAAATTCGTCATTCTCTGTCGTACCACGAGACTGATTCATGCAAGATGCTTTGTATATGTCAGCTAACCTCTCCATTGTATACCTTTTAACAAGAAGCTGGAAGCCACAAAAATCATCAGAAAATAGCACGGAGATGGCAAGGAGTGATAAAAATGATGAGACGGGTATACATACAGATTTGTCTCGAAGGCGTTCAGATACCAGTTTAATAGTTTCAACTGGTATGGATGTAACGGCATGACATACCACATCACAAATAACTGAAACAACTTTTTTACGAACACTTTCCTCGTAATCCAATAACCGATCACAAAGAGCAGCTGGAAATTGATTAAAATCATCAGCGTTAGAGATCTTAGAAACCGTAATATAGGGGAAAGACAAGAGTAGTGTTTCTTACAGATTATTTGAGGAGCTTCAGGTCTGAAAGGATCCACCAAAAGACAGCTCTTGACATGTTCAAGTACAGACAATCTGACCTCTGCCACTCTATCAGTCAGTCTTTTCAAAAATTCTGAAAAGACAGGCTTGAAAGCTCCAGAAATAGTCGATTCAGGCAGAGAAAAGAGGTCGCCAACCAACCCCACAGCTTTCAAACGAACCTCCAATTGATCGCTCTGTTTATGTCAAGATTGGAAACCAGATAAAGGATCCAACATATACGACTAATGAAACATATATGATTCCACAATGTTTGGTAAAATACCAAACCCACTTTCTTTTGAAGAACTTGACAGATAAAAAAGAGGAGAGAGAGACGGTGAATCAGATGAAAAAATTTAACGGGGTGTGCAAGCAACAGCCAAGAGTCAAGTATTTTACTTCAGTATTGATGCATATGACATCAGGCATTCATCGCAATGGAGAAAGCATAGTTAGGTATGCTATAACTATAAGTAAAAGATAAAGATGAATATTTAAAAGCATCTGGGCATGATTACCAGTAGCTCTCCAGTAAGATAAGGAACAACTCCTGATACAGTTTGAGGAGCAGAGCGATAGATATTATAAAGTACAGCATGGTAATTGATCTCAGGTTTCAGCGACCTGCTGTCTCCGGACATTGAGGACACAAGAAACTGCTTTATGCCAGGTTCCAATTTTCCAGCACAGCGTTCTACCACATTCATAGCAAGCCTCCTTGCAGCCATGCTGACATCCTGGAAGCAGAAGCTCAAAGTTCATTTCTATGTGAATTTATTGAATCCAGAGAAGGGCAGTAAGGAAAGAGACATCACCTCATTATCACAGCCTAAAACAGACAACAATATAAGCAACAGGTTCTCAGGTACATCCTCACTTTCTTCTAAGAGAACCTCCATGATTGTTTGCATTGAAGTGAAAACATTCTCAGGATGCTCATCTCTGAAGGTGAAATATAATTCAAGACATCAATACAGTTGAGCACCAAGATACTCCAGTACAGGCAGTATTCTTTCTAGGTCAGTCATCAACTCTCTGCTCCATGAATGCAGTCCTTATAGGACAAACATCCTCACAAGTTTCAAAGAGCTTGTTTCTCAAGGTAAAGGTAGAAACAGGGTTAGCAAGAATCAGATATTACAGAGCTACCCTCAGTCTATCTTAGGTACATAGTATAACAAAATAAGTCCAAACCCATCTTAATGTTAGTCCATGAGTCTTAGACGCATCAGTCACATAACATTATAGGGTATCTAATACCTTAGATTTTTTTACAATATAGGAAATTCTAAAATCTTTTATTTATTTTTGGTTTACAAGGAGGTTCAACAAATAATGCATGTTGCTTACAACCTCATATGGATGTCTCTTTGCATTTCATTCTCCTTTCACCATATATCAACAAACTGTGCATAGATTGACACCTTTACTTCATTTAAAAATAACTACTCAATCCCTCCGCACCCCCCCTCCCAAAAGAAACATGAAAATGGAAGGGATTAAAAGAAACTCCTGTGGAAAAGTCAAGAAAGAACATCAAGATAAACATGTGTTGAACATACCATATCATATATCCAAAAAATCTGTCATCAAAGTAGTCAAAAATCTTTCAACGAAAGAAAATTGAAAAGACACAAATTGGCACATCAAAGTTGGGGGGGGGGGAGTTTGAAATGGTCATAATAAGGCCAATAGGAGAGGAAAAACAAAGAGGGTAACAAAAATTAGGTAAAAGGGAAAGGCAGATCATTTGACACAAACATTTAGAAGTAAACAACTTAATGCACTTCAAGTTCTTAACATGAAAGTGGTAGGAAATATAGCTGGCATCAAGAAAAGCATAAACTTGGTAGTTGGTTCTCAACTGATGAAGCAGTGTCAATATTGAAAGACTCATACCTGGCAACAGTAAAAAAGGTACTAAACATATCCTTTATGAGATCATCACATTCAAGATCCAACATAACAACACATGATCTGTATCTTGCCAGGGTTTCAAGAATAACAAGTATCCTTCCAAATGATGGGCTATTTATATCACTTAAGCCACTGAAAGTACTCACAGTCAACTGAAAAATATCCTGTCAAAGATCAGATGGTGACTATCAGAACGCCAGCATAGATACACATGTTCAGAAACCAAGCACAAACTTAAACTGTTGTCTTGATTAGCTATTTCTACTTCAGAAGAGAAATGCACCTTCATAATATCATCTTCATAAGGAGCCTCGGGTGCAGTAATTCGAGTTATTTCACAGATACATGCAGCAACAAAAAGCTTTACTTCTCGATCATGATGTTTCAATAGCTCTGGCTTCACAATAGCCTTCAGGAAAGACTGCATGGACTCCAACATTGTTTTGGGTGGTGACTGATCTAATTCAGTTAGGCATGTCACGCCATGCTGCAAGAGGAGGGAAAAAAATAATTTACTAAGAAGCAACCACTTAAGCATCCAGGTAATCTCATATCAAGCAAGCAAGAAACTTTCAGAATCTCATTACTATAGCTACTCCACATTCCATCAATAACTTCAATAGCATTATTTATTAATAACTTCAAAGAAAGCTTGAAACCAAATAACCAACGAGCTGGAAGTTTGATGACTCAAAATGTAAGGACTGGTAACACAGAAACTCACACTTGATAGGTTTCAGTTCCCGCCCCCCCTTTCTCTCCCCTCACATAGAGAGCTTAAAACATCCATCAGTTACTAACATTACAACAAGAAAATGACAATTCTTTTGTTAGAGATGGAAATGCCAAATAGATGAAGCTTTTAACTCAGAAAGCAAGCATGAGTTTACATAAGCGTTATACCATCCCGGTGTCTCCTCCATTCAGTAATGTTACTAATGTACAAAGAGTTGAACAGAAAATATTTGGTACTTCACTGATAACTAATATAATTCTATGAAAGCATCTGCTGCTTCGCTCTCTTATTCACCTACATATACATTAGCATAACCACATAAAGACATCTGATTGTGCATGCTTACATATACTAAAGTTTATCACTGGGATCTGACAGCTTCTAGACCAAATAATTTCCCTCATGTTTAGAAAATGTAATAATCTTCATGATACTGTGAAGTACAAAGAAGAAAACTACTTTGGGAACTTCCTCACAAGAAAGACAACACTTTCTGGCTATTCGTATACACATGTAGCAAAAGAATGCAAAACGAATTACAGCCAGAACAAGTCTCCTAACATTATTTACTAATGTACTTAGAGCAGCATACATGAACCATGCTTTCTGCATCTTTTTCTTTGTTTTACCACCAATTAGTATACCAAACCCAAAAGACGACAACTTTATCCATAAAAGGAAACGGAGAAACTTCATAAAGCGTCCAAGAGCCTGAAACGAACCCTAATTCAATCCCAGCAATCACAAAGCTACAAAATTGGCAATGCAGACACATGCACCTGTAATTGAGCTCAAACGCAGCCATAATTTCTATACCACAACTCACACAACCTTAAAATCTCGTAATGAGAAGTCACGGGATTTCAAATTGGTTCCAAAATTAACAAAGACAACAGCACCTTGAACGAGCCCTAATTCAACTGCAATTGTAATGCCAGCACAAATTCCACAAATTACAAGCATGCATCGGCAAACGGAACTTCCTAAAAGACAGAATTCAATTTCCAGAGGCCAAAACAATTTCTCAAAATAAAATTAGCATGCAAACAAGACACGAGACGCGGAGGCTCACCTTCAAGAGTTTAATGAGAGCGTCTTTCGACGACGGAAGCGCCTCCAACTTCGATCCCAGTTCTTTGAGCTGCTGCTGCAGCTTTTGCGCCATTGAAACCGTTTGATGGAATTTTGGCCAACTTCAAAATTTAAGTCGAATTCTCACATGAAAAAGGGCGGTCAGGCTCAGCGTGTTTTGAATGTGTGTTCCCCTGCGTGGTCTGTGTGTGTGGAGTATAGTGAATTTGGGGGTGTTTTTGAATTTCTATTTGGCTTTTTCGTCGTTGTTTCGAACAATTGAACGATAAAATATGTGCTTTGTTATAAATACAAGGATAATAAACTGGTTATAATAAGAACCCGAGCGGGTGGGCTTCACCTCTCCTGATTTATCATTATGCTTCGGGGTACTAAGTATTTTGCGGCCCTGGGTCTCCTAATTTACGATAATTGCAACTAGACCACACGTGGTCTGCTGTTGGACTATTGGGCAAATATCTAATTTACGTTTGTTTTACAAAATTACGGAAATTCACTTCAAATTACAAATATGACCCATTGCTTTATTGAGCAAATGTTAACTTAAAACTCTATTTCAGTTTAAATACATGATTTGTTCTTAAAAATGTTAATTTACATCCTTTTAAAAAAGTAATTACTTTATATACTTCACGATTTAAACAAAGATTTGTTTTGTCATGTCAAATAAGTATATTCATCAAATTAAGTCTAGGGCGATGTTATTATTTATTGAGGATAACTTTAATAAATTAAATAGGGGGGCATCTTATAGATACAGTAATATTATTGTTTGATTTATGAAGTGAAATGCATTTTGGGTAATTTATGCGGTCAATGAGTCAAATGTTCGTCAATGCATAACACTTTAAATTTAACTTTGATGGATGGGGAGTTCTTTGAATAATTATCTACTAACACCAGTTTTTTGGACCATTTTTAACAAATGGGGCTTTTGTAATTTTAAGAAAACTAAATGATATATATGCGTTATATCCATGATCAATGACAAAGGCGGAAATATAAGGTAAGAGATCTAAAGTTAGAGAATTTCAACTAAGAAGGATGCTAAAATTAAATATATATATAGGGTTGGGTTCCCGTAATATTCGATCCCCAGATAGTATATAGTATTCAATCTAGACCACGCATTTTGAACACATGGACGCATCAAAATTTGACACGTGGAAGCCCATTTTTCGCTCAGGGACAAATGGGAAGGTGCTCGTCAGTACTGGGTAGAGGAGTCCGCGAGCGTTGGGTATCTGCGGGCGCTAGGTTTGGGGCGCTGCATTCTTAATAACATGACACTGCATTCCAAACAACATGACACTACATTCAAAATAACATGACACTGCATCGCACCTAACCGGCATTGGATGTGTGCCGGCGCTAGGTAGGGACACTGGGTGCGCCCCGACACTGGGTAGGGGTGATGGGTGTCTTGTAGGTCGGATAGGGCGCCGGGCGCGGCGTCGGTACCGGGTTGGGAAGTGCCACAACAAAACATAAACAATGCATATGAAATAACATAGCACTGCATTTAAAACAACATAACACTACATTGCACCCAACCGGTGGTGCGCGTGCGTGCGAAGCATCAAGCGCGCGAAGCGGGCTTCGGAGTGCGTTTTCAGTATGCATTAAAATTGAAACTCATATACATGTTTGTGTTCAAATGAATGCATTTTTATGTTCATTTGAATGCATAGTTCAGTAAAACTATATGCATGGTTTATTTTCGAAATCACATAACAAATCAAATTACTAATCAACTCTTACTACCACAAATTAACGTGTAAGACTTTTTAAAATCAGGCACGAATCTCAGCCGCACGATTAATAGGATGGTTGTATGAGATCGAGTACTACATACTATCTGGGACTCGGGTACTATTTGATCCATCATCTCTCTCTCCCTCTCTCTCTTCTCTCTCTCTCTATCTCTCTCTATATATATAATATTTCAAAAAAACAACAACAATAATAATAATAATGGTTAGGATGCTTAACATCCCAGCTCCGTCCCATCCCATAACTATTTTCAAATGGAGCTCAAATTATCAAAGCTTCATCTTCTTTTACACCCAAAATTTTTTGTCTCTTTTTTTATTTGTGTTTGGCTGCTGAAATAATTTGCAGGAGATATTCTGTGATGTTGGAATTTCTTTCGAGATACAAATTTGATTGAGATTCGGATAAAATTTAGAATTTTGATAATCTTCATAATTCAAAAAATAATTGGTGGCTAGAATAAGATGAATAGTTTGGATAATTTTCAGAGTTAAGATAATCTATGGGATTTGGATAATTTTGCGAGTTTTAATTAAATTTATGATTGGGATCCATAACTCATATGATATAAAATATGTAGAAGATAAATATACAAAAAAAGAAGAGAATTTGAGACTCTAAGATGATAGAAATTATGTAGAGAGAAATACATTAAAAATGAGAGAGATGAGTTGGTACAAGACTATGACAATATTAGGCTTTATTTATGAAGAACAAAAAAGGGATGAATACAATATATATATATATATATTAATGTATAATTAATTACGATATCTCAAATCTAAACTTTGTGTATATAAAATTTAATTGGACAATCATATTTGGATACGTGTCAATAAAATGTTAGATGATTTTCTGACAATTTTTGAATCAATCAATAACACAAGATCGTGAATATTCTATCAGCCAATTTATTTCTTATTTTTATTTTTATCATGTAGTTTTTCTTCTAGTTGGAAATATCATGAAAAGTTCATGAGTAAGTTAGGAACTTTACATTGCAACATAATTCCATTCGGTTGGTCGGTAATTGATCGGACTATCGTCGGTCAGTTTGGCTGTTTAATCTTATATAATCGGTTGGTTTTGATTTATTTGATTGTTTTTTCCATTGAAACAATCGATGCTTGTTGTTTTTGGCTTGTTGTTTTTGGATGAGGCACTGCCTGACGAGTAGGGATGGCAGTGATTTTTAGACCCGATCAGATCCGCAGATCCAACTTTTTGTTTATATATATATTGGCCTTTCAAAAATATGATCAGACGGATTTGGACCGAATTTGGATTGCTTCTTTAAATTTCGGATATGGATCTATATTATGATTTTTTAGATCCAGATTCGGTCAAATCCGACCCATAGATCCATTATTTATAATATATATTATTCTTTTTTTTTTCCTATGTAAACTGATTTATAACCTCAATATTGACTACTCCAGATTCAGAAATCAAATTTCTTTTTGTTTCCTCCCGTCACTCCAATCGTCAAGCTTACACATTATTCCTTAAATTTTCGGTGACATTGTCACTACCCCGAACATTCAGCTACCTCTTTCACCCAGATCCATTGTTCTAGCATTTGAACTCAATGACATTAAGAGTTAACTAAACCCCCTTTTTCTCTCTGGAAATCCCAAAATCTCAATTTGTACATCGTCGTCACACTATTGGATCCCTACATAGTCGTCGCAACAGTAAGTAGCTGGAACTCCATAATCTTGAAAATGAAAAATATATGGAATTGGATTTAAATCCATGACCCTATGGGTCTTATGAATTTGGGTCTGAATTTCATTTTTTTTTGAATCAAATGAATTTAGACCAGATTCAAATCCAAACAAAAAAATTTGAATTGAGATATAAACCTTATAAAATTCGGTTCAGATCTGACCCATTATCATTCCTACTGCCTGAGTTGGAGGAGCTATTTGATTTGGCAAGACAAGCTTTTATTATAGAAATCGGCAAGCATTTCGCACAATTTACTAATAGCAGTCCACAAACTAGCTCAATTTGCAGTGTATTTACAATAGCATTAGGTGTGGAAAGATTTGGTTGTGTAAGATTGTAATCACGATTCATGATGTGCCTGTGGAGCGAATGAATGAAATGTTTCTTAAAAAATAGAAAATAAATAATGATTTTCTTTTCAATATATCTGTAGGTTATTAAATATTGGCTCCATATAATACTTTAATATAACATTGTGAATTTTGCATTCTATCTACGTATTAATTTAAAATTCATTATATATATATTTTATTTACACGTCTGTGTGAGTATTATAAAAAATGAAAGAAAAAATTCATTATCATTATTATTCATGCACTGAATTGCACGAAACCCCATCTCGTCTAGTAAATTAGACGGAAAAGGAAAGTCCATATGGTATTGATATTCCGACGTCGTATGAGTAACTGGTGCCAAATTGCTGCTTCAGTACTGTGCGAAAACTGGAAAACCTCACTCCGACGCCCTTCACTGCCTCAGCGACCGCAGCAACGGCTGCACTTCCCTCTTCCAGCATCCCGTCTCACTCAACTACGCATCACTCTCACACTGCAAATGGAACCGGCGATGGAGCCCCTGCAGAATGACCAAACTGCCCCCGCCCCGCCAATGTCGAAGAACGCTCAGAAACGGCTGCTCAAGCAGCAGAGATTCGAGGCGAAGAAGGCGGAGAAGAAGGCGCAGATGAAGGAACACAAGAAGCGGGAGGCGGAGCGCAAGCGGACGGAGTGGGCGGAGAAATTGGCGAGTCTCGGCGATGAGGAGAGGGAAAAGCTGATCGAGCAGAGGAAGGGGCTGAGGAGAGAGCGCATGGAGAAGCGGTCGGAGGAAAAGGGGCAGAAACTCGAGCGGCTGCAGAAAGCGAGGGTCAATGGTCAGAATGTGGTTATTGATCTCGAGTTCGCCCATCTCATGACGTCTACTGAACTCAGCAGCCTCGTTCAGCAGGTCGATTTCTCTCTCTTTTATTTCCATTTTCTGTGTCTCTCTGACAACTTGAAGTGTAATGGACTATTGAATTAGCAGCGTGACTTACTTTGATTGTTGAGTTGCTTTAGTACCGCTGCTTGTCTGGGACTAGCGGGTTGATTTCGTTAAATTCCCGAGTCTGTCCGTCTGTAATCATGAATTGCCAACTCGACCGAACTTTAACTGCATTATTAGTTTCTTGTCTAGACCAATTGTTGATATTTCTTTTAAACAATGATTTCACTAGCATTGAGAAGCCTGCAGGATTTGATGCTTTCAAGACCAGTATCCACATGCCTATCATTCATCTGATACCGCAGGAATGAAAGGACATATGATATAATAGTTTGGCTTTGTCTGTTTTTGGCGCCTAAACTTTAATATGTTAACTTAGTATTCCTTGTCTATGATGGCAAAGTATGATAAAGTAGAAAGAGGTCCTTTGGTTATCGGTCTGACTTCAGAAATGTAGGCACAGAAAGCACTAACAATAGCACTTGCAGTGTGAAAGTAATTTAGTATGTCGACTAGGTTAACGGGTCATCATAACTAATGACAGCACCAGTCTTTGTATCACTGGATAAACCATATGTCCCCGAGTCATCTTGAGGAAACTTATGACTCTGAAGATCCTGCACAACTAATTAATTGAGTTCTATTCCAAACTCATACTTATTCTAGTCTCAGTTTTACTCTAACCTCAAGGAATGATATCCAGAAACTTATAGTGCCGTTGAATTGTCCTTTCAATTTGACAGAATGAAATATTACAATATATTAAGATATGTCACACCATTTTGCTTCTTGGATGCAAGTGTTTGTGAAATTTATGTAACACCTGTCCAATCACCTATGAAATGCTTTTCAACTTTAAACATGAACTACGGGCACCATTTCTCTTCAGCCACATTTGTATTATATGTGGTTGGTTCGATGTAGATAGAATCATGAGACGAGGGTCTATTCCCATTGGCTGATTAAAGGCTTTTCTAGCTCTTTGAATTGATTAAATATCTCTGGCTTTTATTTATTCCTTTTTGAGGGTTGGCTGTGTTGTTCTATTCCCATTGGCTGATTAAAGGCTTTTCTAGCTCTTTGAATTGATTAAATACCTCTGGCTTTTATTTATTCCTTTTTGGGGGTTGGCTGTGTTGTTCTATGTTTGAGTATGTATTGCTTTTGGATGTTATGTTAGGCAGTCATTAAGGTGAAGACACCCCCCCCCCAAAAAAAAAAAAACTTCTTTAGAAGGTCATCGCACTATTCCAAATTTCTAATTTCAAGCTTCCTGAAAGACATTAGTTTTGAGGGTCAGAAGACAAGAATGGGCGCAAATGTTGTGGTGTGTGGATTGTGGGACGAATCAGATTCTGTATCAATTGGCCTTGTATTGAACGTAAATAGATATTATTCTTCAATGATAAATCACTGTAGTATATTGGGTGAAGCCACGTTGTGAACATGATGTGGAATTGGCATTTTTCTTTCTTTTTTATTCTATATTATAGTACTTGTTTTTACTTTACGGAGCTTGTGAAGCTTTCGAAAATGATTAGTTATACAGTTGAAATAATTTAAATGTGAATCTTACTTGTCCTTGAATAAAACTTACTTTTTGAAGTTATGTCATATGTGATCTTTTCATACATCCTTAAGGGATCCTTCTATGTCCGGTTTCTGTTATGTTGCTGCTGCTAAGTTCTGACTTCCCATATGCTCAATCTGTTGTCGGCTGCCTTTTTAATTTTACCTGTATTGATGCACTTCTGGTTCCCATAGTATGTCCCCATAATGAGACTGTTTCAAATTTGTTGATATTGTCACAACCATGCAACTTCAAGTAAGGCATGATTATCTGGAACGCCAGTAAATGCATCATATACTTTTGAGGATATGGTTTTGTGGTGACTGCACAGGTCATTTGAGCCTGTTTCCGACTTTCTAAAACTGAGCTTGTTTGGTCAACATACTTGCCATTAGCTTTTTCAGTCATATTAAGCTAATAACTGTTGATTTTACATGCAGATTATGTATTGCTATGCAATAAATGGTAGATGCGCCTTACCAGCCCATATATGGCTGACGGGCTGCATGGGGATATTCAAGATCAGCTTACACGGATCCCAGGATATGATAGATGGTTAATTGAGAAGGAAAATCAATCCTACCTAGAAACCTTTCGAGATCAGAAAGAAAATTTAGTGTATCTCACAGCTGATTCTGAGAATGTTCTGGATGACCTCGATCTGAAATCGATTTACATCATTGGTGGTTTGGTGGATAGGAATCGCTGGAAAGGTCTTACCATGAATAAAGCAAATGAGCAAGGGATTAGAACAGCAAAACTGCCAATCGGATCTTACCTGAAGATGTCCAGCTCTCAGGTTGTGTTATTTTCCTTGGTACTCTTACTTAGAAGGTATCATCTTTCATTTTTTATATTGAGTTTTTTAAATGACACCCTTCCTATTTTCTAAAACTCACTGGAAGGATGACCAACTGATATGACTATAACTAATGCTTTTCGCAAAATCTGAAGGCATGATCCGAACAATTGATAGGTTGTTAACAACTAGGCTTTTTGCTGGCCTGATTGACATGCTGAGAAGGTGTATAATGATATATAAGTAGTCTCATTTGTGTGAGATGTAGGTCTATAATGATGGTTAATGATATGTAGTCTCATTTGCCATTATTCCTTCTTATTGTGGCCACTCTTAATTTGCCTCCTCGGTTGCAGGTCCTTACTGTGAATCAAGTTGTGGAGATACTTCTCAAGTTTTTGGTATCAAAAGACTGGAAGCATTCATTTTTTCAGGTGATTCCTCTAAGGAAAAGAGGTGAAGCTGGATCAGAGGACAATACGGAAGAGGGCGAAGGAAGGGATAGTCATGATAAGGATGAAA
The DNA here is from genome assembly GCA_036937905.1 of Salvia rosmarinus. Taxonomy (NCBI): domain Eukaryota; kingdom Viridiplantae; phylum Streptophyta; class Magnoliopsida; order Lamiales; family Lamiaceae; genus Salvia; species Salvia rosmarinus. The sequence continues at coordinate 72,648,111 of CM072820.1, read as the reverse complement.
CGGAAGCTGGGGCAGATGACGAAGATGGTCAAAGAACAGTAAACCTGGAAGAGGACGGTGTAGTGATGGACGATCAAAAGGCAAAGAGGCACTAGAGACGGAGGAATTCCAGCAAAATTTTGTAGATGATATTTCTTGGCCGTGACTGATAGAATTTGGTCCTAGATTCTGATAAACTGATTGTATTCTATTTGCATTTGCAGAGCACAGTTGCCACCTCACATTGAAGGTAATCAATTTCCAAATTTGGGTCTTAGAAGCAAAGGTTAAAATCCTACTTTAACAATACAAAGCAGAACGGAAGAGCAGAATCAGCAGGGAATTGTTTTGAAAAATTGCAAACAGAAGGTTAAGTAACAACATTAGAAACTCATTTTTGAGTGATGGCCTGATTTGCTCCTAAGCAGCCCTACAATTGTTCCTTATGCTGGGGAAAAGGCTCAATACAGGCTACTGCAGCCTGCGATGGGCCAGCATTAGGTGAATCCTTGAAGAAATTCATAGGCGCAGCTCCGAAGAAGCCATGATGGTGGGGAATGTGGTGGAAAGCCGGCGGTGCGAACCCGGGGAAACCCATCGAGGCATGATCCACCATCCGTTTCACGAGCGGCTCCCCTCTCAATGAGCCGCGCTCCCCGCCATCAAACTCGCGGTAGCGGTGCAGGTACACAGTGAGCGGCTCGATGTAGTCGTCAAACCCAAGCTTGCTCATGGCCCATAGCACGTCCTCAGCGGTGATGGTCTTTCGCTGCTCGCGTTGGCACCGGTCGTTGGCCTCGCTGGTGATGAAGCTGATGTACTCTGACACGCATTCCTGGATGGTCTCCTTGGCGTCGTCGGATATTTTGGCGTGCTGAGGGAGGATCTTGCGCATGATCCTGATCACGTTGGCTATTGGCATGAACCGATCCTGCTCGCGGACGATGCATTCCGAATCATCGCCGGCGTGGGCCGGGGATTGCTGGTTTGATTGGGGAGACGGCAGCCCCATGCTGATGTCTGCAGCTTTCAAGTCTGTTTGCCATGGTACCAAAGCAACACCACATTTTTTTTCTCAGTTAATAAAACAAAGGACAACAAAATCGAATTATAATCAAAGCGAATGAAAATATAAAGAGACTGTTAGTCAATGCCGATTTGGCCCAATGGGTAAGATATGTATGGCGGAGAATAAAACTCAAAAGAATTAAGATGGGCTCTTCAACAAAAATGGGTTTTGATTTAATCCAAAAGCAGAGTTATGGTTTTGCTCGCGAGTAAGACAAAAATTGGTGAAAATGCAGATAGAGGCAGCAGAATTTGTTAGTCTTTAAATTTTGTACTCTAATCAACCATCATCTTAAAGAGCGTTCTTGGCATGCCGAATAAATAAATACATCTTCTGCTTCAAATTGTATTAATTTTATTTCATTTCTTTCAATATGATTTACATACCACAGTCAATTACTGAGTATTTGAGATGATTAAGCATAACGCAATACATTTCTTAAAATTATTATTATTGCTACAAAATAAAAGGAACAATTTCTGGATTAGAGGAATTAGACAACACAAAAACTTGAATTTCTCTGCCACACCCAAATAAGAAAAGTTAAAATCATGGAAATCTACAATAAACGAGCAACTTTCTCCCAGAAAAAAACAGAGATGAAGGTAGACTGTTTCTGTTTATTTATTATTATCTGAAAAGGTCGAGGCCTTTTAAAAATAAGAAAAGGGCTGGACAAGGAACCCCTAGCCACCTCCAGATAAGCACCTGACCTAGTGATTTGATTAGATTGTTTAATATGGCAGCAGCAGGTATGTTTGAAGTCAAACCATAAATGTTCTTTCCTGTTTATACTGAAGAAAGAAAGTATAATATTATACGAGCAGAGAATGATGCCTGGACTGGATGGGAAAAACAATCGTATGATGACGAGGTTAGAGAAAAGAGTAGCTAGTAGAGTAGGTGAAGTGTGTCTGAGAATGCATGAGTGACACGTGTGAATGTGGGGCCAAATACTGCATGTTGGCCACTTGTTTTCTGTAATTTGTCCTCTTTTACACAATGCTACTCGCCTACAATTTTCTCTCATCACATCCTCGTTTGGAAAACTAAGAAACAATCCAGCATTAAGCATACCTACTGTCTGTATTAGTATAATGCTGGTTTCAGAAGTCGAGATTAGGAACTGTTTAATTACATTCTTCATCTAGCTAGAAGAGGCCATTAATTTCTTCTTTCATGATACATTAAGAGCAGATCATGAATCATGGTACATTATATTTAAGATGTTTTATGTGTATGATTCTCAGAAATTAAAAAAAGGGAGTGTTTTAGGTTATAATTGCATTTCCAAAGTGAAAGCTATGGTAGGAAAATAAGAAGCATGAAAGCGCATTCGCATGCAGAACACGAGCATGGGAGTAGTGTGAGAGAGAAAATGTAGAGTAATAATTAATTGGCCGAGATCGAGATATTCACTAGCTCTGAAACATAATGAGAAAAGTAAAATACTAAAACAAACAAATTTCTAGTTAGCAGCAATTTATGAATAGCGAAACAAAAACCCTAATTTAAGAACTCACCGGAGTTATTTCTTGGGAGCCTGCGGTAGCCATGGAAGCCTCCGTTGTTACCTCCGAGTTCCATCTCCCTCTCTCTCACACACACACACAAACACAGACTTAATTAACACGCAGAAAAGAGTGAAGATATATATTTTGCTTTAGCTGTTGTTTTGAAAATGAAGGGAAAAAGCAATTTATAGAGACGATGGAGGACACGTGGCGGGGAGGCGTTGCGAACGAGAGAAGGGCATTCGCCGGTGGGAAATAAGGGTTCACAGTTGGGCAGCACTGAGGCTTGACCGGCAATGCATACGACATTTATGTGCCCTTTTTCCAAACATTAATGTATCTATCATCTTTGCTTTTTTTTCATCAACTGTTTTTGTAGAGTTCCAATTCAATGCTCCTCTCTGAAAAGGAATAGTCTTTTGCTTAAATATCGTCTCACTATCTTCGCTACAATACATTTATATCCTCTACGGGAACATGCACGAAACAATTCCTCTCTCTCTCACACACACACACACACACTTGCTCCTCCTTCCCGTGTATATAGTTTTGCTATTTTGTTCCTTGTGGGCATTAGTAAAGTCCTCCTAACTTTTTAACCGTTGAGTCACTATAATTTACCTCTCACATTCTCATGAGATTGGGGTGTGGAGTTCCCGAGGGAGAGCTTCCCCTTTTTTGGAACAAGTTTTGCTATTTTGTCAGGAATATATGATGGGTTACTTGAGTTTTTGTCATATTTGTCCAAATAACTAATTAATATATATAATGAAAAAGTACTGTGGCTTGCAACTTTTGTTTAACCAGTAGATTGTTTTACTTGAATTCTAGATCTAAGTTATATGATAATTACAATTTAAATCTATACAACATTCACTATCAAAATCTATACCATATCCAATCAGTTTTCATGTAGTAGTATTCTTTTTTATCGGGTAATAAAATAATGTATTCATTGGTGGGGGCATAAACGAGCTCACTTGTAGCCAAGCTTCAATTTTATTGTATAATATCAATTTTATAGGGATGTCATGGGTGGGTTTATCACAAAACCCATTAAATTTTAAAGCGGCGATTCGATTCGGTTCGGTTCAGACCATTTTAGATCCGGACCGTTTAGATCCATAGTTTGATGGTCCGGTCCGGATCTGGTTCCAGAACCAGAACCAATACTTATTTATTGGTTACGGTCCGAGTAAACCCTTCTATTGACAAACCCAAGTTTAAATATCTTGTCGATGAACTAGTTTTATTCATATCGATTCAAATCACTCATAACTCATTAAATTATAAAGTAACGGTTTCGATTTCGCCTTTCTTGTTTGGTTACGGTCCGGTTCGGTTTCGAACCGTTCGATCCGCACCGCTTAAGACCCATAGTTGATGGTCGGTTTGGTCCGGATCCAGGTTCTAATGGGTCGGTTCGCAACCGTAACCATTACTTATTTATCTGGTTACGTCCTGGTAAACCCACCCATTGACATCCCTAGACATATATATCCTGAATTATTTTGCAAAATAAATCAATAAGACGATATATATTAATTTCAAAGGCATGATTATCAGAAACCAAGGGTTTGAGGCCAGTAAATTTGAGTTGCAATAAAAAAGAAAAAGAAAAAAGAATACGTGTTGCTTTATCACCGGCTCAAACTACAAACCTGTTGTTCTTCGTATAAATTCTTCTTATTTCCCAATTTTTTTAGTTTACATGATTAATTGTTAGTATTTGCCATCGAAAAGGAGAAGTAAATGGTATATTTAATATAGAAGAATTTATCTTTCTTCATCACAAAAGGAAAACAAAAAAGTTGGATATCAGAAGCTATCTTTTATTGAATATTAAAAGTTATAATCATTTTAATTTGAATTTGTTTTGAAATCAAGATACTGATCATCTATTTTAAATAGCCAGAGAATTAGTTTTGTCAAAACAAAGCTCGATCTAAATTGACAAATGGGATCTTATGTTATATCCCAGAAAAATATGAAGATATGATTAATGTCAGATGTGAAGCCTATAATAAAACTCGGTTCATTGGGGATTATACTACTCCTTAAGTAGTAGCATTTACTTTTTTCACTTTCCACCTATAGATATTTTATTGGTAATATCCATCTAAATAAAAAAACAAAATAATAGAAAAGGAATAATATGAAGGAGACAAAACTAAATAAAGTCGCTTATCAAGAGACACCCTCATTCGTGCAATCGTAGATAGAGTCACTCAAATGGAAAAAGGAGTAGGTCACTAACTCTAGAAGATGATATTGTAAGTCATGAATAAAAATTATCAATGTTATTTTAATAATAAAATAATATATTACGAATACTACTTTTTAGTTGATATATATATTAAAATGGCAGAAGCTAGATATTTCGCATGGATTTGCAAATAAATATATAGTTGGGGGTGGTTTGACAATTGAGTCAAGAGTTTACCGAAGGTGAGAGACGTGGATGGGTCCAATCTTCAAATTGAGGCCATATTATTGTAAGTAATTCGTAGGATGTAAGATTAGGCTACCTACCCAAACACTTAGCTTTCCATTTCCTAACTTCCAGCTTTCTTCTCATGCGGCCCATCTCGTAAAACCCACAAGAAAAAAATAATTAAATTATTTTAAGTTGATAAAAACCCTTTACCTTTAGTATGCCTCTTCTGAAGGAACCAATACTTCAACCTTGATTGCATTTGAAGTAAAATTTAAAGATAAAACTATTTTGTGTTTAGGTGGTTGAAACTTCTCGCAACCCATTTAATAAATCCTATATTTTTGAATTGTATAAACTTAATTATTTCCCGAATTATTTTTTAATTCGAATATATAAATAATGAAATGAGAGTTTGGTGAAGACCACAAAGGAAATATCAAATCCACGAAAAGGGCATGTGAACCATGCACGGCCCCCTTATATAAAACCCAAGGCCAAAGGTGGTGTGGTAGCTTCCCTTCATTATCGCTTCATTCTCTTCTTGCTTTCTAACAAAGTTTATATACCGATATTCAATATGGCCTATTTTATTCGATTATTGATTCCGAACATGCTCGTCTTCATCCTCGTCCTCGTCCTCCTCGAACATCCTGCCCTTGGGAGTTCGGATTTGCTAGCTGAACTATCCGGCAGGGAAGATTTGGTGCAGTGGGCTGGTTATGGGGAGGAGAAGCTCTCCACCGTCGTCATAGCCGGCAAGATTATTTGCAACGCCGCTGAGGCACAACAGAATCCTTCCATTAATCCGCATCCCGTTTCAGGTGATTGATTCCAGTCATTTTTAAATGTTGTGCCTTTTACCTTTATATTATTGCTGCAATATATGATCAAAAACTAGATTTTTCGGCAGCCTTGATTTTTTTTAAGTCTGCAGTTCTGTTCGTTTTCAGATAATGTTAAAATTTCAAACATATTTTCCTCCTAATAAATAAATAAATAATTCAAAATCCGTAATCTAATGCTGAATATATATTGTACTAATTAATTTGACAAGAGACTTATCCATTATTTTTTGCTAGCAAAATAAATAAGCAACCTTAAACAAAAGATTAATTTGTTGGTTGATATAATATGTGTACTGCAACATTCATGATTTGGTGATCAGATACACAACAAAGTACGTCTCTCCAACTCCGCTTGCGGTAAGGAGTAGGAGAAATCATATTTTAGTCTTCTACTTCCTCCGTCCCATCTAAAATGGTATGTATTTCTTTTTTGGGCTATCCCACTCAAGATGATATGTTTTATTTTTAAGAAATAATTATTTCTTCAAAAGTTATGGGATCTACATACTTTTTATAACTTTAATCATTTTATATAATTCTCTTAAATAATTATGCCAAAAATAAATGAATCGTCTTGGATGGGTGGCACCTGACCTCATCAACCAACATTTATCCACTTTCTTTCATTAATTTCTCACATTTATCAATCCTCCTTAGCTCGCTCGATCCACCGCAATCTCCCAAGCTAGATCATTATCTCCAATTTGATTATTTCATTACACAATGTTTATATAGTGCCACTCCATCTTAATTATTTTATAAAAGTAAGCAATATTAATGGATAGTGCAGGCGCAAGGGTGAGCGTTGTGTGCGGCACGAACAGTAAGGCGAAGAAATGGTCATCAGCAGCAGCAAAAGGCAGCACGGATGGTTCTGGAAAGTTCGAGATAGATCTTCCTTCTCATCTCCACGCCATCCCAAACCTGGAAAAAGTTTGCCACGTCAGAGTTGTTCATCTCCCAGCGACTTCTCCCTGTCGGAAAGCAAAGCATAATAAACCCATAGCGCTCAGCTCCATCGACCAAGGCATCCGCACCTACACCACCCACACCATACATCTCAACCGCACCTCAAAACTCTAGAAGCTTCAGTGGGATTTGGCGCTTTGCCGTACAGAGACAGACAGAGAGAGGCCATGTGTAGAGAGTGAAAGATTATACGTAGTGATGATGTATATACTTAATACGTCCTTGATTGGTATGGAACTTCTTTGCACAGGCAAGTGTGATCTTTTAAACTGAAATTTTCCTCTGTCAAAACACAAGGCGATAACGAAAAAGCTTTATAGACTTAATTCGATTGGGCTCCTGTAGTCCTGTGATATAATAATAATAATTTTATTTTTAATTTTTTATATTAAAATCGTAAAATTTCTTAATGGACCTTACTAAATTTCAAAGACAGCTGAATGGGCCTTGGTCCAGTTTGGGTGGATTTCGATTGATAAAACTACAAAGAAAGATTTCAATTACACGTATCAAAATCAGTCCAGCTAAATTTTGGGTCGGTTAAGGCCACATTTTCAGGCCTAACAGATAAAACTTCAAGCATTGTGTTGCGCCAAAAATGCAGCAGCGCTGTGCTGCGCTAAACATTATTTCCTTTTTTCTCTTTTTTATTAATATATATAATGATGAATATTTATTTATGCTATTTTATGGATATGAAAGGCTGATGCATATGTATTTTATCTATCGAGTAAAAAACGCTTGTTGGAAAAGTTTGAAACGTACGTAAAATTAAAATTACATTAAAGATACACAAATTGAAATAAAAAATTATAGAAAATAACTAAAACCAAATAAAATTACATTAAAGATATACAAATTGAAATACAAAATTACATAAAATAATTAAAACCAAATAAAATAACTTAAAATAACTAAAACTAAATAGAATTACATAAAATAACTAAAGATGACAAAAATTTAAAAAAATACACAATTCTTTTCCTAATAATCAGAAAGTCTATTCCCGAAACCTCCAATATTCGAAAATTAATTCGGGAAATAACTCGAGTCGTTTTGTCGTGTTATTCATCGCTTCTGCTATAAAATAGAGTAGATAGTTGGGAATGAAATATTGTTTCTGCTGTAAAATAGAGATAAAGCTACTGTATTTTGAGAAAACCGTTGGAGATGCTCCTAACCATTTTTATTTAGGCCCGATATAATTTTAGGTTGGTAGCGTGGGTGGAGAAATGAAGTACATTTAGTTTTATTTTTTAATATTTAAGTGGATCTTTGTCCATTTACAAATACATGGTTAAAAAACTTATGTATTTAAAAAGAACTATTTTTGTTAGATAAACAAATTTATAAAGAATTTGACACTCTTGGCTTTGGATATAAACCATTTTACCATTACGTAAACACATATGCACAATAACAACTTTTTTGCTATTTAAAATTACTAATTTTTTGATATTGTGACTTGTCCTTCTTCTTCTTCTCACATTCAACCAAAAAAGAAAAGAAAGTAATGGATATGGTTAACAGAGCAAAGGTTAAAAAAGTGGTGGTATGTGATGATGATTGATGATCAACATATAACATTAGTGTAAATAGCAACTTACCACTATATCCCATTTCATGATGAAATCAAGGACCCAACGATCCTTCCAACTTTTGCTCTTTTTCGTAATTGGCTTTGGCCCCCACTACACTTATACAGCCCTCCAAATCCTTCTCTCTTTATTTTTATTTTTTATATATATTCTTTTCTCATACATGCATTTCTTCAATAAACTTATATTATGACAAAGACATATAACAACCTTTTCAACCTCAAGTGTCTATTCCTCAATATTTATTACCTCCGTGTGTTTTTTTCCTAAGCTCATAAGTGATTACAGCACACAATGTACTATATTTTAGACAAAATCTCAGCATATCCTTTCATGTTATTGCTATGTGTTTGTGAATAAAGTTATATTGTCGTTAGTAACAAACACACATAAAAATAGTGGAAATTATATATATAGTAGTAGTTAAGGAATGTCAATTATAGCATAATATAAAATATCAATTATAGCCAACTTACTATTTGGTGATAATAGTCCAATAGGTCTTATTGGTGGTATAATTTGATATTTTTATGTGCCGTAATAAATTAACATTCATTAACTCTATTAACTTACTATATAAAAACTTTCTCTAAAAATAAACTAGTATTTGCGCTTGTACAATGCATGAAAACTTTTAGGTTTAATTTTATATGAAATAACTAGAAACTCAATTATCATATAAAAATATCAAAAGTATAATGAAAAATAAAGAATAAAAGTAAAATATATTGTATATATATATATATATATATATATCATAGTAAAATCACATTTACACATAAACCAGAATATTGCAATAAAATATAAGTTATTGTTTGTTTATGTAGTAGAAATTAGTCAAATTATATACTGAGTTGATCCTCGCTTGGAAAAAATACTAACTAGTTATACTTAGAGGGTGTTTGGCAAAAGCAGTTATAGCGGTTTTTTAAACGAAAAACGATTTATAAAATGCTTTTGGAGAAATATATTTCAGTAAAACACCTCTTAATATCCATATGTGTACGTGTATACATGGACCAACTATGCAAAATACTAAAAATTAAAATATTTCCTAAACTACTCTGAAAACTTACTCACTTATCAAAACGATAATGCACAATTTCATTACTAAACCAATTAGTTAATGTTCAAAACTTTTATTTGCCTGCTTACATATATCACTGAGCGTCACAAAATAAAATAATAAAAATATTCGATATTGGAATGCAACTCAACTCCCAATTTTGAAAGCCAAAAATTGTCAAGTGAACTGTTAGAAAAATCATTCAAAAGTAACTATATAATATTTTTGCTACTAATCACACTCTGGATGTGAAATCAAAAGGTTAGTTGAATTGAAATACCACAACTGTGACAAAACGACTTCATAAATCATGTGAAAATAATTAATAAGAGAATAAAATATCAAAACGAATTCTGAAAAAAAATAATCATTCCAAAAAATATATAGGTTTGATGGATCATGATATCATAGTATGTAAATATTATTTTGAACCTTTGGTAGTAAATATATACAATTGTGATCAATTCACTTTTTTTTTTACAATTTAATGCAGAAATTTAAAGGTTGTGTCACGGTGGACTCGAACCCGAGAATTTAATTCATCTTTTACTATTATTGTAGACATGTAGATATGTTAATTTTTGTTATTTACTTTTCACTTGTAACTTATTTCCCCCTCCCTAAGTTAAGGATTAAAACTGTACTAGCTTAAACATCGTTGTCATAATATACAAATATGCCCAAAATATAATTATAAGAAGGGGTGGTCTCCTATGCGCGCACAGTGAGACCACCCTTAATTAATTAAATTAATTAAAATTAAAATTAATTAATTAAATTAATTCTAATTAAAATTAATAAATAATAATTTTGAATTAATATATCTTAATTTTGAATTAATAAACTCTAATTGTGAATTAATAAACCATAATCATGAATTAATAAATCCTAATTTTGAATTAATAAATCCTAATTTTGAATTAATAAACCATATTTGGAATTAATAAACCCTAATTTTGAATTAATAAATCCTAATTGGAATTAATAAATCCTAATTTTGAATAATAAATCCTAATTATGAATTAATAAACCCTAATTATGAATTAATAAACCCTAACTTTGAATTAATAAATCCTAATTATGAATTAATAAATCATAATTATGAATTAATAAACCCTAATTATGAATTAATAAATTATAATTTTGAATTAAAATTATAATTAAAATTAATAAATTTAATTATAGATTAACAAAATTTAATTATTCTTACTCACCATAATTAAAATATATTTATTATATATTTGTACGTATTTTCATATCTATTTTATTTAATTTCATAAAATTTATATCTTAATGAAATAATAAAATAATTTATATATGAATTTATTAACTAAAATTATTATAACTTAATGAAATGACAAAAACTAAGTTATTGATTTAAAATAAAATAAAACTAAGATTATTATTATTAATTAGAAGAAAAGGAGAAAAAATGAAAAGAAAAACAAAATAAAAATCACATATATAGAGGATAAATCATGTATATATATATAATTCGTTTCGGAACATTTTTAAATGATCATAATTTTTTCATTTTAAATCAATTTTTACATATTATCAAATTAAAGCCATTTTCGGCGTTTCCGCTATCTTTAATTTAAGACACATATTACAAGATTGAAATTATAGAAAAGAAAAACAAAGAGCAGTTGTTTTGCACGAAATCTGACATACGTGATAATTTAATTACCATTTTAAGTAAGTTAATTTATTTTACTTTTTGTATTTATCCAATTATACGCTATTGATATTGAAGAAACTGCGAAAACCATACAAATCAATTTCAAATTGAAGCTTCGTACTTTAATGTAGTATAGATAATAAAATAAAAAAGTGTAGAGGAGTAAGAATTATCCAAGGAGAAAATTAAGACTTCAATTATGTCAAATTTTTATACTTATGTACTACATCCGTTTATAACATTATATTTAACTAATAAATTTGATTATAGTAACTAGAATACGTTTTACAACTTTATTGTTATTCCGTATCAGATAAATACGAATTGAAATAATGATAATTCACTATCCACCCAAATATCAACCATTCATTCCTGAAGTAAAAAGATGGCTCTCGCTTTCCGAAAAATCTTTTGATCTTGTATAGCGATGGAATAATACAACCAGACACACAGTGATAATCATTTTTACTGTGAGAATGTGAGAATAAAAAATGATAAATTTATTTTGAAAATTGATGAATCCAATGAAAAAGTTACTGAATCCAAAAAACTAGAATTTTCACCCTTCATAGGATTTGAACACATGTGAAAAATTTCGAATTTTTTAATACAGTAACTTTCTTAACGGATTCATCAACTTTTATATATCACAAATTCATTTGGTTCTTAATTTTTAAGATAAAAGTGGTTTTCATTTGAACCTAATTATCTATCCCCCCTCTCTCTCTCTCTATATATATATATAAGGAAGAGTTCAAATAAAAACATATTTTTCATAAAAACCTAAAACCAATACACTTTAAGTACAAAGTTAATGCACTTTATGTATAAATTTAATGTACTACGAAATATTGATGAATAATATTGTCTTTTACCTGAACTAAATGGTGCATTAGTTTTATACGTAAAGTACATTAATTTATATATCGTAAATATATATATATATATATATATATATATATATAGATTTTAATTAAGAATAATTCATTTATACATACATATATATATATATATATTGATGTGAGAACGTCTACAGATAAGACGTGTGGGAATAATTCTTCATTAATTAGTAATTTCTAATTGGGTATGGTTCCTATATTTTATAATTGAGTGTAATTTCGTTTCCTAATTGGGTATCTTATCGGATAAGAACGTTGGAGATCACCTAAAAACAAGTACAAGTGTGATTCTTGTATATTGTGCTTTTAGAAGCAATTATTGTACTCTGTCAAATATGGTAAAAATATAGATAACTTGTCAATATCAAACTAAAAAAAAAAAGTAAATACGAAGTTTACATTCTTAAAGTTGTTGAATATAATCTAAGTTAATGAGCTCGTAATTACCTCACATATTGGAATTGTCAATTATTCGAGCGTGATTTATTGGGATGAATAAAGGCTATAAATTTAGGACGTACAAGAATGAATAAATACTATATACATATAGTTTTTTTTTAAATAGGCCTAAGGGCTAGGAAAAGAATCAATAAATGAGTTGAAACTGAAATCACGAAATCTAATTTGTATAGGGCATTTATTATATATTAAAATTCAATGCATTGGCAGTCTAGTTTAGGAACGTCAATTGGTGAGTTTTACCTGAACCAAAACCAATAAATAAGTAATGGTTTTGGTTTTGAAATCGACCCATTAGACACTAGATCCGGACCGGACCCGGACCATCAACTATGGGTCTTAAGCGGTCCGGATCTCGGTGGTCTGGAACCGAACCGAACCTGACAAGAACCGAATCGAAATCAAATCGTTGCTTTATAATTTAATTGGTTATGAGTGATTTCGAATCGATATGGATAAAACTAGCTCATTAACAAGCTTATTTAAACTTATGGATTTTACTCGGACCAGAACCAATAAATAAGTATTAGTTACGGTTGCGAACCGTAACCGATTCGGACCGGATCGGACCATCAAACTATGGATCTAAACGGTCCGGTCTCGAAGTGGTCCTGAATCAAACCGAACCGTAACCGCTACTTCAAAATTTAATGGGTTTTAAACGGTTTTGGATCGATCCGGGTAAAACCACCTATTGATATCCCTAGTTGACTTATTTATTGAATATTAAACTACTGTCGATTATAAATTTACCATTCTCATTTGTCCAGTGTACACAACATATCCTAAAAGTTATTGACTTAATTCAACGTTCGTGACAGCAAAAACTATGAAAGATTATTGAAGATATTTTTAACATATTTTAAATTAAATGACAATTGTGAAACATAAGTATTGTTCGGTTTTTCCTATTTCGGGTATAACTAATGACAATCTCATCAATCATTGATAATCCAAGATGTAACCAACAAATTATTGTTCAATCTCAAACCAACATTTTGGCAGTAAGTACGAGATTAATGGTTTGATAATTCTTCGCCTTACCTAAATAATGAACTGCAGTGTTATCCTAATGATAATTTTCAAATTTAATTTGTTTGTTACAGGTAATAACCAAATATATGCCACGGTTCAAGTTTTTTCATACCAATCTTTGCAGTTATCAATCCAAATTCAATAACAATACTCATATACATGAACTTGGACGTGCAATACTGATAATTAGACAAGTGATTTTGTCCCAACAAAATCTATCAAGAGATACTATAAAACAACATAATGGTGAAAATAAATTATATATTATCATAAGCATATTGTAATTTTGTGATATTCATTTCCTTTGTAAAGATTATAAATTTGAGATTCCATTCTCTAAGTTATAACTTATAACATGTGTCAATATCGAGATCCAAATCACAAATTAATATATAGTGATTGAGGATTTTGTGTGAAACTGTTTCACCATGAGATGGATACATATTCGAATTCAACAAAAATGAAATGGTATCACACAATTTTTATAAATACCAACAAATTTATAAATACACGATTGAAATTAATATGAGTCTGAATTCAAATCTGGCCAATCTCATGAAGAAATGGTATCACACAATTTTTTTTGTGCAGTGATATATTTATCCTTTTGTTTATATTTGTATTTGAATCTAGATTTTAACTCGTCAAATTATATCTAGGAAGACTCTCCCATACAAAATCCTCCCTACTTGAAAAATAATTATTCCTAATGATGCAAATGATAACTTAAGCCCATAGATTTTACCCTTCTCCAGTTTCTATGTTGTCCAAAAATAATACTCATTCCGTCCACAAAAATTGTATTTAATTCTTTTTTCGTTCGTTCATCAAAAGTTTGTATTTTTTATTTTTTGAACATTTTTTACAATTACAATGTAGGATATTCACTATAATTTATTGACCCATGCCATCAAAAATAATACAAATTTTCGGTGACGTATGAAATATAAACAAAACAAATTACCCCAAAAGAGCAAAAAATAAATAAATTTAGTAGTAGTAGATAGGTTATATATATATATATATATATAGGAGATAGATCAGGTAGGAAAAGATAATTTGGTAGAAAATGAGAATAAATCTGGGCCTTTGATTCGCTGGATCAATTGTTGAGATTTAATTTCGATTATGCTACAGTTTTGTGTTTTGTGTGCTATGCGGATTACTGTGCAGCACAAGAACACTTCTTGTGCTACGCTGTAATGAAAGATGTGATAAACTAATATATTTAGCATATGTGATACGAAGAGATGAAATATGTGCTAAACTAATATGTGCAATATAGTAATTCTGATTGTGCTACACAAATATGAAAGATATGTTAGATTTACATATCTATTTTTATTTCCTACACTTATTTTCATTCTCACAGTAACCATCCTATATATATATAGGAGATGGATCATGTAGGAAATAATAATTTAGTAGAAAATGAGAATGAATCTGAGCATTTGATTCGCTGGATCAATGGTTAAGATTTAATTTCGGTTGTGTTACAGTTTTATATTTTGTGTGCTACGTGGATTACTGTGCAGCACTAGAACCCTTCTTGTGCTACGCTACAATGAAAGATGTGTTAAACTAATATATTTAGCATATGAGCTACGAAAAGATGAAATATATGCTAAACTAACATGTGCAATATAGTAATTCTGATTGTGCTACACAAATATGAAAGATATGTTAGACACTTACACATCTATTCATATTTCCTATATTTATTTTCATTCTCACATGAACCATCCTCAATATATATATATATATATATTCTTGGTAGAAAAAAAAAGGGAGAACTTTATATATAACCAAAAAAAATAGTTGGATAAGTTATATATCCACACTCATAAAAACATGAGTTTTATAGCCATTTTGGCTTTAAAAGACATAAATATCCTTGGGTCCACTCTCTCTATCCTCTCTCTCTCTCCCCTCTGTGAAAATCACAACTTTCTCTCTCCTCTCTCTCTCTCTCTCTGCCGTAAATTCTCTCTCTCTCTCTGCCGAAAAATAAATGAATCATGCCAAAAATTGAATGTTAAACTAAAGTTGGTAAACATTAATTGTAAAAAGAGGTTGGTAAACATTTAATTTGAAAAATCGGTAGATATTGAATTCAAATCACAAACAATTCATTTGTAACATTACAATTTCAAAGAGAGGAAGGGAGTCGAAAATAATTAATAGAAGAAGTTGTTACCTGCGTTTTTTTCAATCAAACAGTGGAAATCGAGCATTGCTAGCTGGATTAAGGTAAATTAAATCCGTATAGAATTTTTTTACGTGTTCTTGAGTACACGGTTGTACACGGTTGATGATTTACAGCGTAAATATGTTTTTTTTAATACTTTTATGTTACTGGAATGATAAATTTCATGTTTTGAAGAAAACAAAAATGTGTTCTTGAGTACACGGTAGAAGTATTATGCATCACATATGTCATTTGTGTTGATTTTATGTTAATAAAGTGATTAATTTAATATTTAGGATCATTTAATAAGTTAAATTTAAAAATATGAGATGATAACATCGAACAGGTATACGATCTGGCTCTATAAGCGCAGCATCGTACGGTGCACAAAATTCAAACCGTGCACAAAATTCATCAGTGCACGGTCGTGCACAAAGCACGATCGTGCACGGCTTATAAGTCGTGTATGGTCCGTGCCTTTGTGCACTACCATGCACGATCAGTGCACGATCAGGCACGGTGCACGACCGTGCATGGCCGTGCATCCCGTGCACGGTCGTGCATGGCCGTGCATCCCGTGTACGACCGTGCATGGCCGTCATCCTATCTATCCGTGTATCCTATGTATATGATCGTTATCTTTATATCTTATTTTGCAACAGATGTCTTGCAACGTCTTATTATACGTCATGGTGGTAGTTGGGACGGAGCGAGTATATATAGCGGCGACGAGGTTCTCGTATACATGGTCAGAGAACAGTTTCACGTGCTAATTTGCTAAGAGAGATTCATGAGCAAGTAGGCAACAATGGTGGATCGGATTATATGCTTTTCTATACGACGAGCGCTAGTGATGGAAGAAGAATAAAAGTATCGTTGAAATCGACACCGATTTGTTCCGATTGATTGTGGAACAAAGGATGATCCGATTGTGTATGTGATTGAAAAGGCAAGCGATGCGCAACCACGGTACACACGAGACACCGTATTATATGGTTCACAACGATCTGACGCTTGCCCGAGTCTAATGCAAGATGTCTTGGTTCACTATACACGAAGATGAGCCGTTGTCTTGAATGAGGAGGAAGGCGAGCTGGTGTATTCGGATGAAGAGGAAGACACGAACCGACGTAGAGATATATTTGATTCATTGGCTCTGAATTTGGTGCTTGGATTCGACAACCGTGACATCTTGATAAGGTTATCGGACGTACAGAACTTCACTTCCGAACAGAAGATGATGGTGAGGCTCATGCTACAACTTCACGAACCGTAGATGATGATACAACGCATGAGTTACGCAACGGGTTATTCCATTACTTGATTGTGACAAAGGCATTGCCATTAGATTGGGTTGAACCTTGTGGACCCCATACCGACCAATTATGCGTTGATTCGATATTTAAGGCGAAAGATGACTTGGCGATAGCGGTGGATTGTACCACTTGGAGAATCATGTAGAAGTGCGTGGTCGATCGGTCAAGTAAAACACGTTTGGGGTATGTTTGCAAGCATGGCAACGGTTGTCCTTTTAAGCTACGAGCCGTCCGGAGGGCAACGATATGGAGAGTAATTAAGTTGAACAACAATCATACTTGTCACTTGGTTTGAATCGCCTTTGCCCACGACGGTGCTCGCTAAGATTGTTGGCAAGTATTTTGCACGGAAATTGGTTGATGAAGGTGTGGTACCGTCGAAAGAGATGATTGGAGAGATGCATCGACAATTTGGCATTGAGATGGATTACGACTTTGCTCTCCGAGCAAGAAACGTCGCTATAGAGATGACATATGGTGATTTGAACGGTCCTATCAATTGCTTCCATCATATTTGCATCCGTTGAGAGAATCAAACCCCGGACACTATATGATATTGAGACGGCTCATGATGGCGAATTTGATATTTGTTTCTTGCTCTTGGGCGGTGTTTGTATGCTTTCAAGCATTACCTACTACCGTCGTCGTTGTAGACGGGACTCATCTTAAGGGAAAGAACAAAGGAATTTGTTTTGTCATTACGAAGGATGGAAATGAAGGAATCTTCCGATTGCTATTGGGTTAGGTCCGATTGAGGATGAAGAGTCATGGACTTGGTTTTATCTCGGCCGTTCGTGCATTGGTCATCCCGATGATCTCTTAGTTGTGTCGATCAACATAAGGGCATCGAAAAGGTCGTGGAGTCCGTGTATCCGAACGTCGCACATGTGTTGTGCTTTTACCATTTGCGAAGAATATGGCGAGATTTGGATCGCATGTTTGTCTGATTATCAAGTCACCGCATATGCTATCGATCGAGGATTTCGAGAGATTTTTTCTCGTGGATGTTCTAAAACCGACACCCACCATCATCTACTTTCCATTGGCGAGCATAGGTGGTCTAGGTTGAAGTGTCCCGTGCGAAGATATAGTTTCATGACTTGAATCGCGCAGAGTTTCAATAGTCGGTTGTTGTGGGCTCGACGTCTCACCGTTTGCTCGTTGCTTGAGACTTTTCGATCTATTACGGAGAAATGGTTTGACGACGACGAGCTAGTCAGCAGCAGGTCGATGAGTTGACCAAGTAGCGCGTCGAAGCTACATGCCTCTGTCGAAAAGGGGCGTCGCTTGGTTGTTCGTTCAACGACGACACACATGTTTAAAGTCGAAGAGGAAAACACATCATACGTGGTTGATTTGCAAGAATGGGACATGTGAATGTCGTGAGTTCGATTTGGACGAGATCCTTGTTGTCACGCTTGTGCTGCTATTAGGTACGGTATTTATCTAAACGTCAAGTCCAACTCATATGTTGTGGTTAATTTATTTTGTGATTAATTTCTTTTTTTTAGGCGTGCTGGTTTACAAGTCACTGACTTTGTGGCTCAGTATTATCGACAGTCTGTTTTTGCGGCGACTTATTCTTATCGAATTGGATCTGTATCACATCCCGGTGCATGGATTGTACCGCACTCAGATCGCTTACATTATTCGACCTCCAATCATCACACGTCGGTGGGCGCCCTAGATTGAGTAGGATGCAATCGGTTGTTGAGGGTTCTTCAAGATCACGTCGTCAAATATGCACACGCTGCGGGTCAAGGCCACAACAAACGCTCATGCACGGCATTTATCGCCATTAGTGATGAAACATGTGTGGAAAGGACACGACGTAGGAAAAATGTAGTATTTGTCGAGTGAAGAGCATACAAGGAATTTGTGTCCTCAACGGCCTCGTGAGTAAGGATATTTATTATATGCGATGATATTCGTTGTTTTGGATTTTGTTGAATTATGTTGGATTTGGTTGAATATTGTTGGTTTTGTTGGATTATGTTGGATTTTGTTGAATATTGTTGGTTTTGTTGGATTATGTTGGTTTTTGTTGAATTAGGGATTCATTGGATTGTTGTTGGTTTTGTTGGATTATGTTGGTTTTGTTGAATTAGGGATTCATTGGATTGTTGTTGGTTTTGTTGGATTATGTTGGTTTTGTTGAATTAGGGATTGATTGGATTGTTGTTGGTTTTGTTGGATTATGTTGGTTTTGTTGGATTATGTTGGTTTTGTTGGTTCAATTGGATTCACGAGGATTCACGAGGGTACACGAGCGCACGAGGGTACACGGGCGTGCAGCGGGTACACGGGGTGCACGATCGCGCACGGTACACGGTCGCGCACGATCGCGCGCGGGTACACGGAGTGCACGATCGCACGGTGCACACCCGGCGCGCACGGGTACACGCCCGCGCGATCGTCTAAGTCGTGCACGACCGTGTCTCGTGCATCGATCGTGCCGTGCACGATCGTGCACGATGCGATGCGTGCACGGCGTGCGCGCGATCGCACGCAAGCGTGTACCACGTGCGATCGTGCACGTCGTGCACGACCGTGTACCATGCACGATCGTACACGCCCGTGCAATCCCCCTAATCCAACAAATTCGGTTAATTGAATCCAATTCAATCCCCCTATTCGGTTAATTGCAAATTCGACAAAACTCTTAAACTTACAAACTATATATACATGTAAAAAAACGGGCAGCATAACCTCTAAAATATGGATAAGCCAACCTGCACTCAGCAAATAGCCAACAACAAGCAATAGCCAACAACAAGCAATATACAAAGAGGTCACAGCCTCCACAACATATACATAGAGGTCACAGCCTCCAATACAAACAAAATATCACTAACACGTATAAAAATGCTACAATATCCGTTATAAATACAAAAAGTCAAGGAAACTAATCAAAACGAGACAATGTCCATATCCTACGAGCTATCGCAGTCTGTTGAATCAGATGTAACGCCGACTATGATGTAACCTCCGAGGTATACCGTGATGAGGCGATACATATAGACGCATGCAAAGACACCGCAACTCACCGAGTCTTTCGCTCGACTGCTGATCATGGGCACCTCCGCCAATGTCGATGCTCATTGTGTGGCGCCCTCAATGGATTGTTGTTCCAAAATCCGCCTACCCTCATCGATCGAGGAAAAGCGAATAATGGGCAACATCCGTAACGCCTCAACGCTCGAGAGTCGGGGTTGTACGACGGTGAGTCGTACACCTCAAGAGTCCACTCAACGAGAGATATGCGAATCGTGACCCGGTGATTGCCCGGCGTTCTGGATGGCTAGTATCCGCAACATTGATAATTTTAAAGTTTACATTCAATTGGATAGAAAAAATAGAAATGAGGTAATAAATTTACCGTGTCAAGACAACCACGGTCCGCTATGCTCGCATCGCCCTCGCACCATCGCTAACAAGTCATCGGTACTTGCCATCGTGGATATGTGGTGTTTGATACCACCCTAAAGCCCATAGGATCATCCGGATGAAGTCGGGTGAACTCACGCAAAAGCGCTTTCGCATAAATGAATAAATTTAGTCGGGAATAATTTAAGGACATTTCAAACTCCATAAGGACATTTAGTCGGGATCATCCGGATAAGGACATTTCAAACTTACATAAAATCCAATCGGTGCTACAATGCATCGAGCTTCATCGATCGAGGGCAATAATACATTGCCGAGATGATGTCGGTTGATTATTTTCCAATGTATATACAAAGTGTACAACTCCATAATCTAACACACATAAAAAGAACACCATTAATTGAATTATAAATATATAAACAAAATTTGAATAAATGTTGTAATAAAGTACCGCCTGTGAACTCGTAATCTGGGTCGGTGATATGATCGAGCAGTTTTGAGTCGTGACATCTTGATTCAAATTAGCCACGACAAAACATCCGGGCCCGCCGCTTAAAGACCTCGAAGGCCCTTGGTCGCGCCTCGGGTACCATACTCTACGGAGCTGCATGTGGGGTCTCCGATGCAAAGATCATCCCCACCATCGACGATCCATCACCTCGTGCACGATCGCTCGAGCCGCCGATCTCCGTGGTGGCGTGACTAGACTCTCGACGACCCGATCGTCGGTGGCTAATCTTGGGCCCTCCTCGGATCGACCGCCGTGAAGCGGATCGTCGGTGGCTAATGTGAGGCACCTCCTCTCGATCGACCGCCGTGAAGCGGATCGTCGGTGGCTAATGTGAGCACTCCTGCGATCGACCCGCCGTGAAGCGGATCGTCGGTGGCTAATGTGGGCACATCCTCGGATCGACCGCCGTGTAGCGGATCGTCGGTGGCTAGTGCGGGCCCCTCCTCATGCCGGGAGACCGGCGCCTCGACCGATATGCTCGAATAGCCGGCGTAGCTCCCATGTGCGAGATAGGGTACGAGATCTACGCCTCAAGATCTGCGCTCAAGAACTCCGTCAATCGCCGAACACACGCCGAGCCACTCGAGCTCACGAGGCCCTTCTCCGAATCGTCGTCCACAATGGCACGACGGACGGTCTCGATCCACGGCAAAATGGAGGCCTCGCCTAGTCGAACACTCGGCGTGTTCGCAGACACGTGGTCCGCTCGCGCCTCATGTTCACGACGCTCGATCGCGATCGAGATGCGCCAGTCGACTCGGCTCAAAACCCGAGATGTATCTCCGCACTTCATCTTCCGGCCCGCCGCCACTCGCCGCATGATCGGGACATGCTCACGCCACCGCGGGCACTCTCTCACGCACAGCACTCGCCGTGGTATGCAGGCTCGTCGTGTGCGCTCGGCATGCCGCCTGCAGTACAAACCGAATAGCCATCGGATCGCCTCGATAGGCTCAAGTAGTATGCCTCGATAACTCGGTCTCGGCGGCTCCAGACACGATGACATAAACGCTACAAAAACACATACACATTATTGATTATAATGTATTTAATAAATATATAGCAAATACTAAACATGAGATTAAAATTACCGCTCGTCAAAAAATCCAAGATATCTGGGTGGGGACTTCCATGTAGTCCACATCAAGCATCTCGAATCCGTATCTCACCGTCTCGGCATCCACACATGCGTCCTAAGTCGGGATGGCCTCATACGACCAAATCAGTAAGGCCCAAACAGACCATAGAAATGGTACGCCTTCCTCAAGTCGCCACCTCGCCGGGTGCCTCAAGACATCAATCCCGTGACAGAGGACACGGAATGAATAGGAGCCCCAAGGAAAACTCGCCACATATCAAAATCCTCACCAACGCCCAAACCCATGGCTCGATGGCTTCCCTATCGCGCAAAGGACGATGAGGTAAGCTACTAATATGAAAGCCGCCTCAAGTAGTCTGCGGCATCATCACCCACCGTTGTTTGATGAATCGGTCATGAGCTCGAAATAGTAGTCCTCCGACCAAACAACCTATGGAACATGCCGGTCGGGAATCTCGTTCCTCAAGTTCGGATCAAGGAAGACGGCCCAAAGCGCAATCCGGAGACCGGCAAACTCAATCATCCCAATCAGATATCGGTTCCACATACGTGAAACCAAATCTCGAACTCCAAGAAACTAGGATCCACAACTGTCGGGCCATCGATTGTGCGGCGCATTATTAGCGCTTTCCTCTCCCGAGATGAAGAAGATGCCCAGCAGCTCTGTCAAATACGTCGATACATCCGCTGCCGCTCTGACATGTCCTCACCTCGCTAATACATCAATTCGGATGTATTGGTTGATCGTCCGTGTAGCCTTGCATATCGCGGTCGTAACCACCTATAACGAGGTCAGAATGCACAAGATTAATCGGTATACACGAAACGAAGTTCTAACAACAGAATACACGTTCAAACCAACCGTAGTACACGGTCCCAACCGTGTACTCAATATCATACACAGTTAGGGACCGTGTTCAAGAACCGTGTGGTTCTTCAAGATACACGGCCCCAACTGTACTCAAGATCTGTACACTGTTAGACTGCATCAAGAACCATACACGTTAAGATACGGTCTGCAGTCCCATCAGATCTTGAATCTGTGGTTAACACCGTGTACTGAAGAACCGTGTATTGTTCTTCAGTACACGGTGCTAACCGTGTACTCAAGATCTGTACACGGTTAGGACCGTGTACACCAAACAGTCATTATTTTCACATAATTTCAACAACATTGCAATCTGATTTCAATTTATAAGTTTCTAAACACACAAACTATCGAAATTTCATCACTATCGTGTCATACATGAAAATCTATCGTGTCTTACATGAAAATTATCGTGTACATACTAAAATTCTATTTTAAATGCACGATTACTCACCGGAGGCTGTGGTGCTCCTAAATCGGTGCCGGAAGTTCGTCGACCCGAAGCAGAAGGTCGACGGCGTGCTTGCGCCGGCGCGATCGCCCCGGTGTGAAGCTTCTTCCGCCGTGGAGGAGTTTTCCTTCGCCGCCGCTTCTCGGCGCATCCGGGAGCACTGTGGATCCGTATCCGTATCACCATGTTGTGCTAATGTGGGATTGAAAGAGTGCACGGTTTTGATGGGAAGGGGGGCGTGAGTGATGAAGAAAGAGTGCACGCTTCTTTGGGGAGGGGACGACTGAGTGAGTGAGTGAGTGAAAGATTAGTGTACGGCTGAGAGTAGGGCACACGGCTGAGAGTAGGGCACACGGCTGTTGTTCTTGAATGTCAAGACACGGTTTTGCTGGGGAGGGGGGAGGCGCCGTGAGTGAGTGAGTGAGAGAGAGAAGTGGGTTTGGTGTGAGAGAGAGAGTAGGGCGCAAGAGAGAGAGAGAGAATATTCACTGTTTTTTTCTTATTTTTTCCAAGGATAATTTTGTCTTTTTAAGCCAAAATGGCTATAAAACTCATGTTTTTATCATATAGGCTATAAAACTCTCATTCCTATTGTTTTTGGTTACTTACATACATTAGCACAAAAAAAAATGAGGAAAATGTAGAGTTTTAAGAAGCATGCCCCTGAAAGGAGGGTAGATATAGGGCCCCTGTTATCCCCACCACCAACACCACGTTATTCGCCTTGCCTCCATATTAAACCCATTTACCCATTGCCATTACCAACATACTTCCAAACTCACAGCAACATTCAATTCATCTTTTCCACTTAATTTCCCATTAATCTTCAATCCTAACCACTCTATACTTTTACTCTCTTCATTTCATCTTCAATCAGCACACCAATTGCTCAAATCCCAATCAATCTAATCCCCACACCCTCCTTAAATCGGACCAACGCGCCTCCACTTCCGCTCTTTTCTTTTTTGCCTGTTTCGGCCATGCTCCCCACACTACATTGAACAACAATCCGCAGCTCTAGATTCTCTGAGTGCGAGGGCTTTTATTCCTCTCTGGTGACTGGAGTCGCGCAAGGGGTAATCGGAATGGGGAATGCGAATGGGAGGGAGGAGGGCGGCAGCGACACCCAATCGGTGGTGGAGGACTCCCCCGCCGCAGCGCAGGTTAGCATGGCCGATCAGGATGGCGCACACGGCCCGGAGTACATAGGGGGCCAGTCGCCCCCTTCTAGTCCTAGGGCTTCTCAGTCTCCTCTCATGTTTAGACCTCAGGTAACTTCTCCTTTTTTAAAAAAAAATTGTTTCTTTTTCTGTTTCTGCTATGGATTTTGGGTGCGATTCTTGTGATTTTGTGCGTTGGGGATTCTTCTTTACTTGATTATATTGTGTGAAGATTGGATTTTTTGGGGTTTCTGTTACGGTTGAATTTGTAGTATCCAAAGACATTGATGGTTGGTTCATACAAGATAATAAAGGTTTTTACTTCTATGATTGGTGTGCTGTAATAATGGTTAGCATTTGTCTTTATATTTATTGTTTTAATTCAGTAGGGCACTGTTTGTCGAATCGAAATTATCGGATGAAATAGTTGATCATTAGGTGAATATTTTGCTACCAAAGGTAGTTATTTAGAAGACATAAGCCAGTGGTTCTTAATGCATGATATCTTGATTCTTCTTCTTAAATCTTGTCAAGATTTTCTGGTTTGACATTTGCATTGCTATATATGCTGGCTCGAAAAGTTGGAACATCTTTCAACCAATGTTTTTGTACTAGTTAATGCTAATGCAAATTTAGTGTTGTAGATTTTGCTGCTTTTGCCTGCATATGTTTCTCATGTTCGATTTTTTTCTTTTTTCATGAGGAAATCTCTGCTTTAAATTTCATATTCATTGTGTGGGATGATGTCATTAGTTTGCATTAATACAGCTGTGATGTGGCAATATCTTACAGTAGGTCTTCTCTAGTTGGCCTACGCTATGGACTGAAAGAAATTTCTTACCTTGTTTTCGATTCAGATGCCAGTGGTCCCTCTACAAAGACCTGATGAGTTGAGCATCCCTAGTCCTTCATGGATGCAGACTAGCTCAGGCTATGAGGATGTGTATAATGAGCAAGGCATTCCAACTATGATCACATGGAGTTATGGAGGCAAGGAAGTCTCGGTGGAGGGGTCATGGGATAGCTGGAAGTCAAGGTTATTCCTTATCCGTCTAGTTCTTAAATGTTGAATCCATTTAGTTTTTAATTATAATAGATTATGAGCACATTTAGTTCTTCAGGAAGCCCTTGCAGAGGTCAGGGAAAGACTTCACCATCATGAAGGTACTTCCTTCGGGAGTTTACCAGTACAGGTTTCTTGTAGATGGACAAAGGAGGCATTCCCCTGATCTTCCCTGGGAGCAGGATGACTCAGGAAATGCTTATAACATTTTAGATTTGCAGGTAACATTTGTTTAATCCTTTAGAATCTGTCATCTTGCTCTCATGAAAGCTCTCACCTATGTACTTTGTTCTTAGAATAAGGAAGAAGTACAAAAAATTGGGAAAGAGCAAGTAGATATAATATCTTTGCATGGTGTTGTTTATTACTTTTCTGTTATCATGAGCAGGCTAAAATGCTTAACACTCTCGGATGCTTTTCTCTTTCTTTGCTAAGTTAGTTAGTTTCTGAAGTGATCCCTTGTCTTTCTCCTCCTATTTTAAGAAAAGGTTATTTCAAATATTTGCATTGCATCTCTGTCATCTCTCTTATCTCTCAAAACATATACAATGCATGTAAGGCTGACATTTGAATGAAAGGCTCATCCATGAATACCGTAGAATGTTTAGGTCCCACTTCGATTAAGGCCAAAGGATTTGAAATGAATGGGTGGTTAATAGTGCCAAGCATTTGTACCCCTCTTGTATATATTGACCATCCCCTTAAAAGTAATAACAGTTGGTTTCATTACTTGGCTGCCAATTGACTCTTATTTTAGATTAAGTCAAGGAGGGTGCTTTTATTGGGAAGAACCTTAACTTCTGGCTCCATCTATAAGCTTTTTAAGTGATACAGCTTAGAATTTCAGTTGCGCTCTATCAAGTGAGGTATATTCGAGCAAAAGTAATACTTATCGTAGTCAGCTTTCTTATGGGTTAAGACTACCAATCAAAGATTTTCACCACCGAACTCTGTGAAATATATCAATCAAAGTTTTCTCTCATTTGTGTAATATACTAATATTCCTTAAAGCTGGATAACGATGCTTGCAAGTGGTCCAGGAAACCAGCTATAGTTAATGTGCCTATAATATATTGTGAAAAAAATCAAGATAGCGTCAAGAACTATGTTTACTCTGAATCTTTAGTTATTGAACCTCAAACTCATGCAGGAGCCCACTAAATAATAACTTGTACATAATTAATGCATGTGACCTCCAATCAATGTGTACACTTCAGCTCAATTTCTAAGGATGTTTTATTTTTGTGTTGGCTTGCAAGAACAAAAAAGTTAATAAATGAAATTACTAAAACTAAAAGTTTTGGATTAAATTGCAAATGAGCCACATTTTATGCATTATTTTGCAATTGACCCTTTCTTGAACCATCATGGTCTTTTCATAGCATTTAGCTTTTGATTTCTGATACCATGTTGCTGATAATTTTCAAATGTTAATCTCCTTGCCACTTTGTTTTCTGATTGGCTTTTCAGTTGCTATGGAGCCAAAACATTGAAAGCATGTGACGCAAGCAGTATATTTCGTTTTAGTTGACATTTAATGGCCACTATGATGTTGACAATTTTTGTCCTGGTAATAATGTGTAAAAACCACATCATTGTCATGAGTACAAGTAAATTATATACTCTCTTACTTCCACGCTTGATCTTATTTCTGTATTAGTTTCATTGCTTTCTGACTGCCAATAAATGATTTTTGCCCCAAGCAACTTGTGTGATTCTGGTTGGATTGTGGAATAAGTTTGTCGAGAAGATTCAAATCTGATATTTGATCAGTTTACTTCTCTGGAGACCATATCCTCTAAATCTGCTTGATATTATTGTATCCATTCGTATGCAGGTTAAGATCTAACTGCTTTTCAAATTTCAACTGTAAGGGCTTATTCATAGAACAATTACTTGATTATGACTATTAAATTGTTGGATTGTCATTACAGTTTTTTGCTGCTGTTATATGCACATAGAAACATGGAACATGTTGAAGAATCAATCAATGTTATCAATTGTTTTAGAAGTTTGCTTGGCTGCAACACTTATTGACTCGACTATTCTTCTTCTAACATAACATGTGCTGCAGGATTATGTTCCAGAGGATATCGATAGCATTTCTGGTTTTGAACCGCCTCAATCACCCGACTCTAGCTACAACAATACTCCACTCGGTCAAGAGGATTTCGGGAAGGAGCCACCAATGGTTCCACCGCATCTAAATTTGACATTACTGAACGCACCATCGCCTCAGATGGAGATTCCGCCTCCTTATTCAAGACCGCAGCATGTAGTGCTAAACCATCTTTACATGCACAGAGATAGGAGCCACCCGTCTGTCGTGGCACTTGGGTCTACCAATCGCTTCCTTTCCAAATACGTGACGGTGGTGCTTTACAAGTCCATACAGAGGTAAAGATTGTGCTGTGACTTTAGCCTTGATTTATTAATGTACTTGATAACAATCAGAGATACATGTCAGGTAAATTGCTTATGTTGGATTTAGAAATAGCCATACGAGGAATATTTAAAAATCTGTTTTCATGTGCAATTACTTCGGCTATTGTTTCTCACTTCACTCGCTGTCCATTTATCCTTTCTTTGTTTGATTTTGATGTGGAGTTGCTTCAGAAAATATATAATAACAATAAATATTATATATAGGGAGTGGATCAAATGAGACGTTGAAGATGATGTATAAAACGGTATAAAGTTGTGCATAACGAAAACTTTCTAAAATTATTTTGTTGTTCTCAAGCAATAATTTTTGAAAGTTTTATATATATATATATATATATATTTATAACGATTTTATTCATCAACTTTATAAAGTAAATGAATCTGTTGCAAAGTTAATGAATGCATTTTCGCCTCTCAAGTTCCTGGTGAAAATTCGAATTTTGAAAAATGAATTCACTTTCATGCATCACTTGGTGGATCCAATCCATATATATATATATATATATATCCTCTCATCTGTGAGTGTGATGCGGAGTCTCTTTCTTGATTGTAATTCACAACAATTCTGATCACTCTAATATCTGCTACTATAATTCACAAAAAATAAAATAAAAAGGTTAACTATAGTGAGAAATAATAATTATGATAAAGAACTAAATATCAAAATCCTAAATGATGTGAAGCCAATTTTCCAGCAATCCATACAAAGAAGCGTATTGGTGCAAAGTTTTGGAATTTTTTATTGTGTATAAATTAGAACGGAACATCCTGCAAAAATGGTTCAAGTTTTGCAGCATCATGGTCTATATGGTACAAAGCTCGAGACCAATTGAAAGTGATCAAAATGGCTGTTTTACAAGAAAGCCAGAAGCAATTTGTAGATGAATGGATGAAAGAGGATATTGTCATCCCACATTGAGAATTGACTATGTTACAAAATGGTTCGCATTCTTTGAGAGTAACAAATTTTCTTATCAAGCCATTTGTTACTCTAAATTCTACCAAACTTGCTATATACTTCAGCGGAAAACAGGGCAACCCGGGACGACAATCCCCGGCGCAGTCGGACAGGAAGCGAGCGGGCAGTGGTCGGGCTCCGAGCCCCACCACTTGACATTCTTGCCCTCGTTCTGTAGCGCAAAAAACAAGAGAACCCCCATGAAAGCCGTTCCAGCATCCAGTGCAGCCGAGAGCACATAGTTGTATCGTTGCCACCACGTTCGTCTATATTTGAAGATGAAGTAGTTGAATATGGTGCCCGTAATGATCCAGCTAGCGATGTTGGTGGGCGTGGCTGGTGGCATTCCGGCAAAACCATAGGAGATGACTGGAATGTTGATGAGGGGTATCCATTTGTTGGTTGGGAACATTTTGCTCAACATCCATACAGGAACTGGCAACACTGCTCCAACTATGAACAGCCACACAAGGTTCCGGTACAATCCTCCGGCTCCAAATAGCCTCTCCGGCCCGATCAGGCCCCAGATCACCGACGCATCAAAGGTCACACGGAACTTGGGACACGTCCACGGGCTCTCGGGATGCAATGATTCGATGTCGCAGATGTTCTCAATGTTTTCCAGCATCCACCACGCAACTCCGAGGTTCACTGTCCCAGAAACTAGGGTTCCAACGAACTGAGCTAAGAACATGCTTCGCGGTGGGATCTTCATGTAGTGGCCAAGCTTGAGGTCCGCGAGGAATGAAAGAGCGTGAATTGTGCTGATCCGTCCGTATATCTTGAAGAGCAGATTCGCAATGGGTTTTCCGGGGAGGATGTATCCAATGATGAATTGTGCGATTATGTCATATCCCGGTTGCTGCATTCATTTTCATCAAAAACAGAGTTAGTTTATCAATGAAGCAATATGCATTTCACAAGAATCAACATTTCGTTACCTGGTTGGTGGTGGCTTGAATTACTCCGATAGGGAGAGTGACGATCCAAGCCAAGGCAAACGCAAAGAGCATTCCCCACCATGGCAGCTGCACGTCGTCCTTCCAAACAAACGACATCACTAGGGATAGCATGATGCTGCCAACGAGTAGAACCAGGAACCACCATTGAGGCACCTGCTTGTAGCTTCTCATCAGCTTTGTGTGTATGTCCACTTTCGCATTCTTCACTGCAGCTCGACTTTGCTTCCATATATCACTGCCCAAACACAACATCTGGAGTTACGAAATTATCACAAGCGATATCAATTCATGCATCAACGAGTTGCCAAACCTGCCATGAAACAGCGCTACGTGGGTGAGCGTTGCAGTGAATCTTGCGAACCCTGATCCAATTGAGAGGGCGAACAGAGGGCTAAGGTAGAGCTTGCTATACTTGTTATAGGCAGGTATGTTTAAATCAAATTGTGGTGTCAAGATCTTAGTAGTATCATATTTTTTCCCGCTTGAAGTAAACAGCTGATTTGAAAATATTGGGAATTTTCGCGCATCAAAAGTGTCGAACTTCCAATAACAGACGGGGACGATGATGTATATGAACATGATGAATCCAACCATGACATTCAGGATAGAGGAAAACGGTGTCACCAATGGGCTGCCATGGTAGGCGGAAATCCCAGCCCAATCGAGGGTGAAAGCACCCACACCGAGTCCATGGTAGCCGGAGCCAATCTGCTGAGCGGTGATGCTGTGAGGCCACACCCAACACACCCAAGAGAAGAATGTCAAGATCTGAAACAGGTATCCCGGGAATAAGTAGTAGACAAAGCTTGCTGCCATGGCAATGAGGAAGAATCGCATCCTCGTCATCCCCATTGACTTAGGCTCTCTTTCGTGAAGGGCCCTGTTACAAATGCCACACGAGATTCACACTTAGGAAACACACAACGTGGGAAAAAAGGAAGATTGCTAACACAAATTCTCCAATTATTCAGCTCTTTTTATGGATCATAGTCTTCCAAAGTGGACTAGTGGGGAGGCAATCTTTATTCCACACGTTCTTTTCAGAATCTTACAGCATGAGAATTTCAAATTACAGCCAACATGTAGAGAGAAAAGTATCTTTTTATGCCACTGATTTATTCTCCTCTTATATCTTGGCATCCTAATATGATGAGGGCAATCCAAATTCAATGAACCGAACATAATTTCCACTTAACAGGTGCTATCTTTTGAAAACTAGATGGTAAAATAAGAAATGGGACGATGAAGAATGAAGAGTAGTCAGCCTTCAAAGCTCGAGAGAGGTATCTCAGGGCGAACTAGTCACATATGGGTAAAAACATATAGATGCAATGCTCTTGAAAATAGAAATTAGTAACATATTGTACCTAAACAAGGAAACTTGGGCGACGTTGGAAGGCCACCACATCTCAACTGGATCAACCAAGTATTTCCTCAACATCCCAGCCCATCCATACCCCACCATCTGCAACTCAAAATCATTAAATCAATCATTAATATGCCTCATAACATGGCAATTTGGTTTTTCAAAAATGTCATCAAGGTGTTCAATGTCAATGCATAGCTAGAATGTCATAACTTGCTTTTGTTTCCTCAGAAAATTCTTTGGAACCACGGAAATCAGAAGTTTAGGATAAACATATATCCAAAGTTATTTGTAATTCGTAGAAATTTCTGTAAAACCAATTGCACCATTACTATAAACACACACGCGCGCATACACAAACCCAGCAGAAGTCAGAACCCTACTTAATCAGAAACGAAATTCAAGGCCGAAATTAGAAGAAATGGAACCTGAGTGGTCAAGACGATTAAAAGGGCGCAGAGGAAATTCAAGCTCTGCTTGTAGTAGCCCTTCATCACAGTAATGGCGCCAATGGAGTAGGCATCGCCGCCGCCGGTCGACACCCCACAATTCGCCATAACTGTAATAACCACGTGCTCCTTTATGTTAAACGGGCCCGGATTGAGGCTGAAACGCCACCGCCCGAACACTGTGTACTCCTTCTCCGGCAGCGTCGCCGCCATGAACTTGCCGAGGGGGAGCACCGCAATCTGCATGAGTATGGCGGAGATGGAGAGCGGCTGGGTGCGGTAGATGAAGAAAGTGTTGAGGAACATGAGGAGCACGCACGAGGAGACGCCCAACACCCATGCACGGAATGTCATCACAGGGAGTGTGGGGTCGTCGGTCTCCGGCACCACCAGCGCCACCTCCTCCACCGAGCATCTCTCCGCCTCCTCGCCGTTCGCGGCGTTGGCGGCGGCCTTGGTGGTGACCATTAATGGTTGTGTGTTTCGTGAGAGGTGAGAAATGGGTTATGGTTTTGTTGGTTTCTGATAATTATTACTCTGCTGTAGTTAGGGTGTCGTGACATATATAAAGGGTGGGGCTGATTTTGGGCCTTCGATTTTTCTTCATTTATTTTTCCTAATTTTTTTTTTTGATATCACTACATTTATTTTATTTGGAATTGATTGTATGTTAAATTTAATGGGAAAATAGTGAGCCAATAAATCGAGCGACAAAATCGCTAGGAATAAGGAATCGCGATCTCAATTTTCTACATTTGTTTTTATTTCGAATTGATTGTATGTGGAAATTTAATGGGGAAAATAGTGAGCCAATAAATCGAGCGACCAAATCGCTAGGGAATAAGGAATCGCGACAAGGGGAAAAGGTGGATCATTTTCGAAGGAGACCGTTAAATTTACAGTTCAATTTATGCTTTCTCTGAATTATGTTGTACTACAATTTATGTCGTACAATTCTTGCTTATTTTAAACCAATAAAGAACACAAAAAAAGAACATGGATAAGATAAGACTATATATATTTTAAATTTTATTTAAATATTGTTCTCTATTCTGTTATATAATACTAACTTATATCATGAATTAGTCCAACAGATTAAACGATTATACGTAAGTTATAATCAAATTCGGATAATGACCGGACTAATTTATAAGTATTTTTGGAATCGTACAGTATAGATATGCCTGGATACGGTCGATCAGTTATTTATTATAAAATTGAGATTATAATATTTGTCACCTAGACTCATTGTGAAAATAATATAAAGGAAACCTAATGGTCAATCTTCAAACTAAATTTGAAACCTAAGCCAATAATTGAAATGGAGCAATTTCGACCGTCCGTATTTTATCCCCCGAGTTGCTGGTGGCTTGGTGCATTACTAGAGCTGTTAAACGGCTCGATTTCGGTTAACCGAATCGAATTTCTCTGAAAAAGTAAAATTGAAACCGAACCGTTTTAAATTTTCGGTTAACCAAAAATTGAATTAAAATTAATTAATAATAAAAATAAATACAATAATATTTAAAAAACTGAAACTTATTTAAAAATAAATAAAATATTTAACAGATAATAAAAATAATAAAAATAATTAATAAAGTAATAATTAAAAATTAATTTTTAGAATTTTTAATTAATTAATAATTAAAATAATAATTAAAAATAAAAATGGTTTCGGTTCCAAACCGTTCGATTATCAGTTAACCAATAATCGAATTTTATTTCAAATCGATCGAAACCGAACCAATAACCGAATTTTTCGGTTTTCGATTAACCGAATTTATCGATTTTGGTTCGGTTTCGGTTTTAACTGAAAATCAAAAACCATTTAGACCACCCTATGCATTAATATTAGTTTTTAAATAACGGTCAATCTTCAAATTAAATTAATCTTCTCCGGTTGTGGTTAAAACATCCATTCAAGCACCAATTATTTCCTAGTTATTTAGACTATCTTGTTTTCTTCATATAATCTTGAAGCATAATGCCTTCCACTTATAATCATTTACATATAATTTGGTAATACTTACATGAAAATTTATTTTGTAAACTTTCACGCCAATAATTGTTCCTGTCCATTTTAGACTCATGATAGTAATGTTGCAACTTATTAATTATGAACCTTGTATTTGTATACGTGTCAAAACATCGAAATCACTCTTGACTTTTATGAAAATTGATTTCTGGAAAATGTATCCAAACATATTTTGTTAGGGATAGCATTCTCGTTAGGCATGTGTAACCTATAAAAGTCACCCCAAAAGTATGTGACCGTCGAATTTTTATCTTATGATTAATTGGGAAAAATGCATTATTTTTATTTAACATCTCAACCTTTATTGTGGTGCATTCCGTTATTATTTTGTTAAAAAATTATTGTATTAATTAAGACCTCAAAAGTATTTTTTTTTTTTGGGAATGTCAGTTGTATGTGAATAATTGGCATTACGTAAAATAATTTTTGCGTTTCATTTATATATTAAAGCATTAGTGCAAATCATTCTTACTTTCTTACTTTTTTAAGTATCCTAGGGGTGAGTATCCTAGGGTGCTTAAACAATTTCGATTATCGGTTAATCGATAACCGAAACCAAAAAAGTCGATTATCGGTTAACCGATAACCGATTTTTCGTTTTGATTCGATTATCGGTTCCCATTGCAAGTGAATTTCGGTTATCGGGTATAACCGATTAACCGACTTATACCCGATTAACCGAAATTAATTAATTAATTAATTTATTTATTAGGTAAAAATTATTTAATTTAATATTATAATTTTGTAATATTTGAAATAATCTCGGTTAATTTCGGTTATTTTTTGTATTTTTTTTTAAAATTTAATTTTAATTTCGGTTAACCGATAACCGAACCGACTAACCGAATCGGTTAATCGGTTAACCGATTGGTATCGGTTCCGGTTATCTATTTTGGGTTAATTCGGTTTCGGTTAACCGAAATTTCGGTTTCGGTTAACCGAAACCAAACCGAATCTCACCCCCTCAAATCGTACAAACCAAGAAAATAAAGAGATTTACCTTTATAACATTATTAGTTACCATAATAAATACATCCTTGTGTGCGTGTGTTGGCTGTTAGAGTGGTTAACGCCATAATAAATATTAAAATTTCATGTTTAATTACCAAAAAAAAAAAAATACATCCACACGACTAATTATCAAATTCCAACAATATTAAATAAGGATAAAATAATAAATTGATCATAATTTTACTCTTAAATTACGAACTAGGGAATTAATAAAAAACAAGAAAAGAGTGAATGTCAATGA
Source organism: Salvia rosmarinus (assembly GCA_036937905.1). Classification (NCBI taxonomy): domain Eukaryota; kingdom Viridiplantae; phylum Streptophyta; class Magnoliopsida; order Lamiales; family Lamiaceae; genus Salvia; species Salvia rosmarinus. Next base: position 72,613,050 of record CM072820.1, on the reverse strand, counting down.
AACACTTAAAAAGGAACGAATGAAGTTTGTATTAAGAACCGTAGAAAACTTCTAAACAAGTTTTAATTTAGGGTTATATAAAAAATATATTTTGTCTTTTAAAAATACATGTCACACGTACGTGTCTCTACGTATACATATGATCTTGACATTCGATAGTCTAATTTACGTCCCTGTTTCTTCAGAGATGGGGAATATAAAAGTCTCAGTAATTTGATCAGCGATCATAAAAATGGAGGTACATTTTAAGTTATAAATAGTAGGTAAAAGATTGGAATGTTAAAAAATTATCTTTTATAATCTGTAAAATTTGATTTGAATTATTAAATTTTACATGATTTATAAATACTACTAAAAATGTATTATTATAATTTATACTCTATTCATCCACAATAAATATATCATTTGTGAAAGATACGAGTTTTAATAAATTGTTGGTGATGTTATTGGAGTGGAGAAAGGTTCCACCATATGTTAAATATTTAAGTTGTGGGTGGTAGAAATAATTTTTGGTAAATAATGTGTACTTGTGTGTTGAATAATAAAGAGTAATGTCTTAAAAAAAGTGATACACTTTTCGTGGATATCGAATAAATCAATTATGATATACTTATCCATGTGGATGGAGAAAATATATATAACAACATATGTTTGTGATAATAATATTTCATGTATTATAATAATGCAGTTGAAAATCGTTGAATCACTCAAAAGCTAATGGTCCGAATTAAAATTTAAGTAATACGAAAGGAAAAGTTTATACATGATCACGTCCCAGTAATAATATATGTCATCAAATTAGTAAATACTCTCTCTTTTATTTAAGTGTTATTTTTCACTCTTTAGTATATTTTATAATTATATATATATATAATTATATATATATATATATCATGATAATGACGAACTATAAAGGTGAAATTCTTTATTTTCTTAATATGTACAATTTTATAAGTGGAGATGTTTTTATTAAAAAAGGAGGGAATAAACAGTGTAGTCATCAAGAAGCATACACCTGGCGCTAATGAGCCATTAAACGAGAATTTAATGGTAGTGGCGGAAGGGGCTGCAAACTTTTTGAAGCGTGAGAGTGTCACGTGTTGCCTCGACTCCGACACACTTTTGTACGTTAGTGACATTGCAGTACCCCGTGGAATCTGTATGGGGGCCAATGGGGGTCGCCACGTAGGACTTTCAGTCCATGTTGTATATTTGCAAACTGTAGGATCTTTGACGCCGTTAGACTGGGAGCGGATTCTCTTCGGTGATCTAGCAGACGGAGTTACTACTGGCGTCCGAATTCGTGTGCTGAGCTCGTGCTCTGCGCTTGGTTGGTTTGAACCTCACATATTGGCATATTGCTCATCCGCCACATCGCTTTGACCCTTTTTAAATCTTTATCGTTGGAAATTGGTTCAAGTGAATTTTCCACTCGTGAATTAACATTGATTGAATGCGATGTAATCGAAATTAATAATTTTTTCCTCGAAAAAGTTCGAGCTATTTGACTCGTGGATGAAAAATTTGGATGCAAAACATTCGAATTCCTGATTTCTTTTTGGCTATAATTATGATTGTAGATGTGTCATTCCATTTTGAAACAATTAACCTTCAAAAAGTGTGACCTATCTACTTTTTAACACGAAAGATACTATATTTGATTGGCAAATATTATGTTTAATTAGTAACGAAAGAAGTATTTATTAACCTTAAAAAGTGCAGTTATATTCTACAAAATAACAAAATTCGAACTCCATTCAATGTGGACAACACACATAAATGCCCATTTCATAATTAAGTATATCGTATCAAATAGTCCTTCCAAAATTGTTGTCGTTATTATTATTACTATTATTATTATTATTATTTGACAAAAATCCTTCCAATCTAGTTAGGACACATTCAAATGAACCTTGTGTAGGAGCATTACTAGAGATAATGGGTATCAATTCAACCATTTTTTGAACTATGATCGTCATATATCGATTAGTAGAAAATAATATAATATTTGAGCGGTAGACAATCGATATTATTTGAACTATTTTCGCTACAAATTAGAACTCACGATCCAATAGATATTAAAACTAAAGTTAGACTATATCTCTAATTAGTTTATTAGAGATCACGGTAAGAAAAATCTTGTTAGAAATTATAGGAACACGAGGCAATAGTAATCTTAGAAATAATGTATTCACCCTTAGAAACAATATGTTCATTTTATATATATTTTCTTTTCTATATATCTTTTCATTTTATTTAATTTTTAAGAATGGACGAAGACGAAGAAAAGTCGGGGCGGTGGATAGCGCCAAGTGTCTATCCAAGTTGATTGTTGCAGCACTTTTTGGAGACGTGGTCCCACTACTTTGACTCTCATTGACTTCTAGGCAGGCCGGGGGACCACTTACTTCTGGTAGGACCTCTGCCCATTGTGGTCGGGCCCACACTTTGGGGCCTCTGCTTCCCGCGTTGACGCACTTCACTCCTCTCGTAACGAAGGACGAGCGCCCGGTAAGGTGGAGTTCCGATACGAGTAGTATGGTAGTGGAATACTATTATATTTGTCTAACGTGCGCCCTTAACGGACAATTATCTTCGTTCAACAGGGGACGTCAGATTGATTGCTTGCTGCCGCGGACCACCGTTGGTAACCGTGGTCCCTTAATTCCGACAGAGCCGTTAGGCGGGCCGTTAAAATGGGTTTATTTTCTGGAATAAAAATATTTGATGCCCTGTGATTCCTACTGATTCTATGCATTATGTAGCGATTATTTAATCGTAGGGTCTCTGCGTGTCTGTACATGAGATCACTTAATTAATTTTGTAATTTATTATTATTAAATTAATATTAATTAATTTAATATATCTTAATTATAAATTAATAAATAATAATTTTGAATTAATAAACTCTTATCTTGAATTAATAAATCTTAATTTAAATTAATAAAATCTAATTGAAATTAATAATAAATTAATTATAAATTAATAAATAATATTTTTGAATATTTAATCGTAGGGTCTCACCTGTAATGAGATCACTTAATTAATTTTTATTATTATTAAAATTAATATTAATTAATTTAATATATCTTAATTATAAATTAATAAATAATAATTTTGAATTAATAAACTCTTATCTTGAATTAATAAATCTTAAATTTAAATTAATAAAATCTAATTGAAATTAATAATACCTTAATTATAAATTAATAAATAATAATTTTGAATTAATAAACTCTTATCTTGAATTAATAAATCTTAATTTAAATTAATAAAATCTAATTTAAATTAATAAACCCTAATAATGAATTAATAAACCCTAATTTTGAATATAAACCATAATTTGAATAATAAATCCGAATTATGAATTAATCAACCCTAATTTCGAATAATAAATCTTAATTTTGAATGAATAAATCTTTATTATGAATAATAAACCTTATTTGTGAATTAATAAACTATAATTATGAATTAATAAATTCTAATTTTTAATTTTAAATTAATAAATTTAATTATAAATTAATAAAATCTAATTATCCTTATTCATTATAATTAATATATAATTATTTTAACAAAAAACAAGGGTGAGCTCACGATGAGGCGGAGCTCACCCAAAGTTTTGTCTTAATCATAAGGTCTTGATTTGTTCGTCCCCTTTAAATATTTATTTTTAATTCAGTTTTTCCTAAACACCTCAAATTTAGATAGTATTACCACTATATTTTAATTATATTTTAACAAAAAACACAATTTTATTCACATAGCATTCTTACAAAATATTCAGAATGCATCTCGCAAGTACATATAAATTTTCGAAACGATTAATGCTTGCTGAGGCCAAAGTCTCGAATTCGAATCTAAGTGATGTGTTTTTAAAAGTTTCTGTATTTATTGACAAAAAAAAGATATGTAACATTTCCAAAACTATCTTTACCAATAGTTTTTCTGACTTATTTAATAAACGACAACATTCCTTGGAAAATATTTATTGGTTAGATTGTTTCAGCAATAGTAGCAATGTAGCATGCCCCTCCAGTGAATTAAAAAGAATCATAAAGTTTTTTAAGCAATGCGGGTTTGAATATCTCAATCTAGAAATATTGTTTAGGACTTTGAATATCTTTCCATTGTCTGTTCCACTATTAATCCATTCTAAAATCCAATAATTTGTCGATCCTATGTATTCTATATTACAAGACATGATGTTATATAGATTCCAATTTGTATTTTCACCCCATTTTGTGTTTTCAATAATTCAACAAACATTATATTTATAATTACACACTATAAGAAAAAAGGTTAGATGCCTAAAAGACAACATTTTGAGTTTTAATAGACTAAAATATGAAATAATGTACTAAATCAAAAGATTGATTATCAAAACTGAAAAGTGGGGGAAAGCAGGTGAAGAAGACGAAAGTGTAACTTTAAAAGCGGAAGATTTTTGAGATCGCAACAAACCCACTTCTTTAAAGTGGCTTTGTGTTGCACAGTACGTCAGTTGACCCAAAAAAGAGCAAAAGAGTTAAAGAAAGGTAGTGTCATTTCATGGAGGTGGTATTCTGTATATCCGTCCGTACATGTGAATTTTAATATGTTTTCAGTATAAATGACATTTGATATTTTCTTTAATGTAAATGATACTTAAGTAAATCATGATATTTTTCTTAATAACAAATGATATTTTTATTTATCTGTATAGTACATATATACGGATGTACAGGAGTTTTTGTACATTTCCTAAGTTTGGATAACCTTTATCAAATGAGTTTCTTGTGGTGTTAGTGTTACCTTATGCAATTAAGGCATCATGCCTGGCCTGCCTCCCCGTCCACGAATGTTGTCACCCGAATTCTCTATTTCGTATTGTGTTTGATTTTAATAGTCAATATAGAATACGGGCGTATCTTGCTCGTATAAACTTTAACATGCATGTATCTCTATGGGGAGTCGCTACTATATTTATGATCCAGTGTTATCTACAAGTGTGAAAATGATTCAACTTATAGAATGGATAAGGTTAGTTCTAAATTCTAACAATGAGTTGCCTATTTTATTCGAGTCATGGGCCATGGCATACAAATCTAGGCGAAGTTGGTCACAAATGAAATAATGGAAGTTTGAGAGAGCATGGTTTCACCTAAAGAGTGATGGACAATCACCCTTCAACAAAAAGGCGAAAGGCAAGCAGCTGATGGACCAAAGGCATCTTAATGAGTGGGAATTTGTTGCTGCATCCCCACATCCACATTGTTCTCAGTCTCAGCTTGATTGTGAATTTTCCAATGTGGAATTGTGGGCACAACTTAACATCAAATTGTAACCAAAGTTTTTGATATTTCTATGGTAAAATTCAAAGAATTTGACTGGAGTACAAAGCTAAGTGCCTTTCGCAGTCACATAGTGCAAAACCCGAAACAAATCAAGCGTGGAGTTGCCTAATCTTGCCCAGAAAAAGACACTAGACAACTAGAGCTGTCAAAAGTAGCCCGATTCGACAGATTTGCTCAATTTCGGGCTGTGCCACATAAATTTTGGCCTGCAAAACCAGGAAAGTCCTACCCAAAACTTTTATGCAACCCGGAAAAAATTGGGCCGGGCAGAGCTGAGCTGAACCCTTTGAGAGCTCTATGGACAATACTGGTGATCGAGACTGGTAAAAGTCACAAACGATTTCTGAATGCAAACGAAATGGATCTCTGTCAATTATGGGAGGCAGCAATTGAAAGAGAGGTTTCTTGAAAACTACATATCTTTATTATTCTTATTCGGGTTATGAGGCAAGGCTATTAGGTGTTGCATGTTAATGGAAGATGGAATATAATAGAGATGCTTATCAAATACTCATGGCTGTTGCTACAGAGATGTAGTGATCAAATCTATCATTAAAATCCAGAAATAAGAACTTATGCGGCGAATATATGAGCATTACCAAAGTGTGCAGCAATTCATCACCACCAATGGTGGAACAAAAATGTGAAAAATACGTGTATTTTCTGCAACAGAGCACAGCCTCTTCAAAATTCTAAGAATATGCAGTGTTTGAAAATAGTTATTCGATCATACAAGCCCAGATCTAGGCTAAAAAATTACAACCACAATAGCAACAATTTTGCATCAATATTTCAATTGTTTGCATACCATTAATATTTCAATTATTTGCATCAATTTTGTCTTCACATTGGAATTGAGCTTTTTGGCAAATAAATATATAAAGAATATTTAAATAATGTTCAAATAAAAATCTCTTGTCATGATGAATCATTTCTTCGGACAGAAGAAGATTATGGAAACACTTACTCGAAATCTCACTTATCCACCATTTTATTTTAATATAACAATTTATTCTAAACATAATATTATCTAATGTAAAACCATTATTTAGTGCTGTTGAGGCTATTTGTTATACACACCAGTTTGGTGAGTAACTAGAGTGCCACACATGAATTTCAAGTCGACAATGACTAAGAAAAGTTGATTTCTAATCATTAACCCAATCCTTTTTCATTTCATTTGGCATCGGCATCCTTTTAGAAATAAAAGGTACTACTTTTTTTTTATATAAAAATATTATATCGTGAGGATCCATAATCCTTATCTTGATGCGTATTAGAAAAATTATCGTTTATTTGTAATAACCTGCAAATTAAAAAAATTACTTGAAAAATCAAGTATCACAAACTCGAATCTATAAAAGCGTTCATAATGAGAATTGAATTGAAGATTAAAACTAGGAATAACGATTTCTTGGTACAGATAGAGAGATAGGGAGAGAGAAATCTCCCCAACTGTTGATTAAGTAAATGGTTAATTTACTTTTAAAATATAACTTTTGAGAAACACTACACTAGTTTTCCATTTGTTTGTTTTTGAGAAACTTTAATATTTTATTTGTTTATTTTTCAGCACCTCACACGTCTAACTTTTTGGACTAATTTTTCCTACACAGACATAATTTCCAAATTTTTAAAAGTAGTTGCAAACTTGCAAATTTTACACGACCTTTAATCTTTTTTTTTCCAATTTTACAATTCTTATTTGAAAATGACAGTTTTGTAGTAATTTGGTCTGCTAGCGCTGTCTTTTATCGACTCGAAAATAAATGGATAAAGTAATGTGCTTGAGTGCCCGGCCCAAGTAATTGTGTAGGGGAGAGGTGATTTGGGCAGGCCTATCAGCATTTTGGGCCCCTAAGGTGGGACCCGTAACATGCGTATAGCCAATGAGGCCAAGAGGCGTGTGCGAAGATGAGTTCTCTAAACCCAGAATTAGGGACAAACGAAATTAATAGTCTTCAATTTTATGTCGATATATATTAATAACCCTCAGTTTTCTAGGTGTCCTATTTTGATATTTTTGTTTTATTTTTTAATTAATATTTTATTTCAAAATTTGAGGTAAATTTATAATATCTTTCATATTTTATTCTTTTTTGGATGATTTTTTTTATAAATTATATCTTTAGAAAAAATAGAATAGTTAACAAGATTACAAAAGTATATTTTCTTACTTCTTTACTGTGTTTAATTTGACAGCATGTGACATCTAAAAAAAAAAACCAAAGAGAGTATATACCTAATGATGTTATTGTTGTTTCTTATCTATACTAATATACTCTTTTTGTCCCTCATTTTACTTTCCGTAAATTTTTGGCACGAATTTTAATAAAAATATTGTGTGTATTATGAATGGAGTGAAAGTTCCACATTAGTGTAGTAATAATTTAATTAGTGGTGGATCATAGGTAGTAAAAGATGTAAATAAGCGAATTATTGTTGATAAGAAAGAGAAATAGTGGTGGATCATGATTAAAAAATATGTAAATAAATGGTATTATTAAAGATAATAAAAATGGAGAATAATTACCATAAATGAAATATGAATAAAATTAGGGAACGTCCCAAAAAAAAACTTAAAAGAAAATTCAAGGACGAATGAAATATTAGTTTTATAGTATCTAAAGTAAATTTTCGTTTATCAACACGCGTCCATTTCACCTAATATCTTGAACATTGTACGGTGAAGTTAGCATTATAAAGAAAGTTTTTACATGTACCTTAGAGATTATTACATTGATTACATTTAGTTATGTGAAAACCTTCGATCCTAGTGGTAGAGTGGTTAATGCCCGAGGCCAAAGATCTCGGGTTCGAGTCCATCGTGACGCAACCTTTAAAATTTCTGTATTAATTGACAAAAAAAAAAAAAAACCTTTGATCGGCATATCTACTTACCTAGTTTGGTAATGTTCATTTAATTATAAAATAAAAATGTATTGTTATTCTTTCATAACAATTGATTTTCTTTAACGGTGCATGATATATATTTCTATTATTTTTACACTATTTTCACATGTTTTGTAAAATGGATAATTTTTCTATAGCATGATGGATTCCTTAAGCAGTCTATTTTCCCTAATTTTCACTCAATTTTATAATAATATAATGAGGTATTGATGCAATTAGTCAATGACAGAGACATATAGAGGTCTGGGGGGCCATGGATAAAATGTGTAAAAGTTTGTTATAGATTAAGTGGCATAGGATGCTATTTTCATTTGATGGATACATATTTGAATCCCACATTTGCATTTTCGGTTGCTCCTGTATTTTTTTTTCTTTTATTTGTATTTGTAATCGATTGTCTTTCTCTCTTTTTTTTTTCTTTCCTCTTTTTTCTTTCTTTTTGTAATTTGTTCTTTCCTTCCTCTTTTTTCACTGTAATTTGTCATTTCTTTCCTCTTTTTTTTTTCCCTATAATTTGTTGGTTCTTTCTCTTCTGTTTTTCTCTTCTTTTTCTTTTTTCTGTAATTTGACCTTTCTTTCCTTTTTTTTTCCCTGTAATTTGTTGTTTCTGTGCTTTTGTGTTTTCTCTCTCTCTCTTTTTCCTATAATTTGTTGTTTCTCTTTACTTTGTACTTTTTTTTCTATAATTTATTTTATGTTAATAAAATAAAATATAGCAAATAATTATACTTTAAATGTAAATTAATATGATTAATTTAATTTTTAAAAAGATTATGATAAAATTATTCTAAACAATAATCAACTGAAGGCATCTAAATCATTTGAATTTTCATTTTAAGCCCCTAAAAATATTATTGATGGTAGAGCAATCAAATTATATATTGATTGAATATATGATGATTATTTTAGAAATATAAGTGTTGATCATATTTTCTATTATCACAAGTTGAGTAAACAATTTCTATTTGTGGTCGACTTTAGGAGTAATGGAGTGTCTGTGATGACGTCTTAAAGAAGAAGAGGTTGTATCCGTAGATCTCAAGAATTTTTTTTAATTTCTTCTCAAATATTTTGGGCCCCCACCTCAAATTTCTGCCTCCGTCACTTTATGGATGTGATAATACTTTTCCATCTTTTCTAACTTAGAGAGCATGAGATAAAAAGATATAGAAACCACTAAAATATGATACAAATTTCTCATTATTTCTTTAATCTCCTTTTTTATGTCAAATTTGTAACCAAAGAAAACGCACTCTACTTGTACATTCATATCATAATCATAAACTTCAAATGTAAAGCTAAATGCCGGGAAGGCCACTCTGTATAATTTATAAAATGTAGGAACCCGGTCGACCAGTTGGAAGAACTGAGACCGACTAAATTCGAATTTTCTTTTCTAAACCAAACGTTGTACTTGTAGGAACTTTAGTAGTATATTCATTATTCCCTCACTAATTATTTGCACTTTTTCTGTGTGACCAAATGCGCATATACGTTATTAGAAAAGTGTATAACTTTATGAAAAACAACAAATTCACATTAATTAGGATAATAGACAAGGTTATCGCTAAGTAGGACATTAGAGAATAGATGTAGTAATATTTTTCTCATTTTTTTAAGATTGAAGATGAGAGAATCTTCACTAGGGCTGACAATTCTTACGTGTCGGGTTGTTATTGTGTCGACACGATAACGACACGACACGACACGATAAGGCCAAACATGAACACGATCCGTTAAGGATCTGTCCGACACGAACACAAACACGAATATGACACGATTTTTTTCGTGTTGACACGACACGAAACGAAACGATAAATTTAAATCAAAATTAGAAAATAAATTAATAAAAGAAAAATATATAAAGTATAATTAAATTAATATGATATATATATATAAATATTATCGAATTATACGAAAACGACACGACGACACGACCGAATAACACGAAATTATCGTGTTAAGAACACGTTGATCCGACACGAATTATCGTGTCCTTATCGTGTAAGATACGAACACGATAAGGTTGAACACTAACCCATTAATTTCGTGCGTTTTAGTATATCGTGTTACCGTCATATCGAAAATTGTCAGCCCTAATCTTCACATCCCCAATACAAATATATTTTTCTTTAGTCTTTTCTTTTTTCGCTAGTTTCAGTGATAAATAAAAATGAACATATAACCTCAATGTTTTTCCATTAGTTAAGAATATCATGGAAAATATAAAATGTTTCCGGCTCATATAAATAATAAATCGATAATATATTTTTAATGATCATTTATTGTAGATATCCTTAAACTTAACTTTCAATTATTTTGGAGTGATGCATAGTATGAAGAATATCGTACAAGAGTTGTTTATTTCGATTTCAGTTGTTGGACCACCGTTTCAATTGGTCCATGCAGCCGCCCACGTCTTCAACCATTAAGAAGATTAAATAATTGCCGAGTCTCCAAAGATGTTTTGGTTAGATGATATAATGATTAATGAGAAGAAAAAGTTGATACCATCTTCTATTTATTTATTTTACTTTTGTAGACAGAATATATTTTATTTTTTAAATAATACTTCATATGAGTCCGCGTGCAGTACATAGACTTTAATTATAAAATTTTAATTGGATGTGGTCCTAACTCCTATGCTTCATCTTCCGAGTATGTTCTCATAGGAATCACTTGTATCTTTTCATAAAATAATAGAATATCTATTATTTATCAGCAACAGAATTTGTTTGACTTATACATTTAGATACTCTTTTGGTTGAGGGAGGGGAATATTATATGAGTGAAGATATCATTACAATATAAGCGTTGTGAATGAGAGATTTTAGTCAGGGCGATTTTTTAAATAAAATTAAAAGTAAATAATATTGTTTAAATTACATCACAATGTTAGAAAATAAAAGTTAAAAACAATCACCATCATAAGTTTATCTTATATTCTTCATTTTCTGAAATCGTGCATAATAATTTTATTGGTAGCGTTAACAAACAATCATTTTCAATGTACGAAATTAAGGTCATTCAATAGTTTGGTTCAACACATATTTCTAAAATAATAATCATATATTCAATTGATCTATATTTTGATTGTTTTATCATCAATAAGTTTTTTAGATGCTTAAAATAAGAATTTAAATAATTTAGACGCCTTCAGTTGGTTATTGTTATAATAATTTATCATAAAAATTTTAGAAATTAGATTGATCATATTAGTTCACATATATAAACCGCTATATTTTTTGCATATATTTTATTTTATCAACATAATACAAAGAATAGAAAAAGAAAGAAAAGCGAAGTAGAGACAAGAATATAATTAAATTACAAGAAAAGAAAATGAAAATAAAAGAGGAAAGATGAAAAGGAAAAGGAGATTGAAAAGGAAAATGGAAAAGAAAAGACGTTGATGGGTTTGAACCGGGTCTACAACATAAGAGGTAAGACACTCGACCAACTGAAATTACTGTTGAATCATGTCTAATTACTAAATATATCTACTAATATTGAAAATTACGGGGTGGGCTGAACGACGCAACTCCGTCACTGTCAATATAAGTGTATGGTAGTATTTATTTGATCTATAGTGAAAATTAGTTTCCGAAATAAAATATGTGACTTGGGGAAAATCCACTTACATAACATTGAGCAAGATTCGAGCCAATTATAAAAGACGAAAAAGAGCTTAAACCTTGTAGTTATGTAGGTGGCTGGCTCGTTACCGGAGATAAAGGAATTCCAAAAAGACTGAATTCTATTTTTTATTTTTATTTTCTTTAAAATCTCAAATGGGACAAGGACAATACTAGAAATTAAGGGCCAATATTAAATTATTTTGCTGAAGTTTCCATCTGAATTGATGTTGGAAGGTAGCAATTTTAACTTGCACGCAAATCACATAAAGAATAGATACCAGATAATTTTTTGTGTAAAATAGATTCAACTTAGGGGGTGTTTGGCTAAGCTTATTTTAGAGAGCTTAGAGGATGTTTCAAGAGCTTATAAGAGCTAATGTCTCAAGTGCTTATAAGTTGTTAAATTGTTTGGATAATTGATCTTATAATTTAGAGAAAGAATCGTGAGTTAGAGAGAGAAAATCATATGTTAGAGAGATAAAATTGACGAAAGGTGAAATTGATAATGTATGTGTAGCAAATAACGAACTATAATAAGGTTATTTTGGTAAATTCATGGTTGCTTATAAGTTTATGAAAAAATAAGTTAGGGTTGACCAACTTATTTTTAAGGGCTATAATTTGTTGAGCTTTATTTTCACGAACATAAAATTTGTTTAGGAGCTATTTTGTCAAACACATTCTGACGGTTTATAAAATTTCCAAAGCGAACATAAATTCAATAACACCCTCTTAAAGGGATTGGTGCAAAATTTAAATATATGATATTCTATAATGAGTTTATTCACTCTATCAATTAGGAGTTAGGACCACCTAAGTTAACTATTATCAAAATTTCTCATCTTGAGGAAATTTGGTTAATTGGGAAAATAACTATAATATTAATAAAGAGCTTCCACATGGTCGCGTGATTTTAAAATTGATTTATTGGATTTGGAATATATGGTTGAAACGTGATGTAAATTATACTTGAATTGTTCTTGATACAAAATTCTTCCTAAGAATTTTGAAGCAGGTTTAATAAATGGGCTGTGGGCCTAGTAAGTAAAAGCGTCAAGGCCGATTAATTTAATTAAATTACGTCCAGCCTATCGTCGATTACCCCTCGACCATCACTGTTATCAAGGTGCTTAATAAACTTATACTCTCTCAAAACATCCATTTCTTTTTGACATAGTTATTTATGAGAAGTATATAAAGTGATTAAAATGATAAAAAATAGATAGGTTCCATAACTATTAAAAGATAATTATTTTCTAAAAAAAAACATACCATATTGGATGAAATAACCCAAAAGGAATACATGTCATATTGGGTAGGATAGAGTGAGTATTATTTGTTTCAAAATAGAATTATGATCTTAATGGATTTATTAAGTTCATTGATTTCAATTTTTTTTATTAATCCAACATAATTAAAAGTAAGTTTTTGTCATATACTCCTTCCGTCCTGCTTAAAGTGTCCAATTTCTTTTGGACACGAATATTTAAGAGAAAAGTATGAAATAGTTAAAGTGTTAAAAAGTGGGTAGGGTCCATATTTTTTGAAGTGATAATTATTTCTTAAATGGAATGAGATATTTGTAATGAGACAATCCAAAAAAAAAATGAGACATTTTAAATGAGACAGAGAGAGTATTATATTTTCGAGTGGATTAGAAAGTGGAATCCGCTTTTCCTTTATAGCGATTTATGAGTGGGCTGAATAAGACCTGAAAACAATAGCAAAAAACAATGGATAAATAGAATTTGGTCCTCCTAATCATTTTATGCTATACATTCTCTTAATAAACGACTCTTTTCTTGTACAAGTATTGGAATAGAACTGCGGGTCGTTAACATTTAGATTATATCCCTTATTTTTATAATAATACGAAAAAATCAAATCGATAGCATCTTCTTTGTTTCCAAGTAAATTCATGTGTAATCCGTCGAGTTTCGAAGGATAATTAATTTACCTTGTATTTATAACAATAATAAATTCAATGATCTTTTATTATGACAATACATCTGAATTTGATATATATATATTATATTCCGTCGAGTTTTGATAGAAAATCATTTTACATTGTTATTTATAAGTATAAATTTCAAGCTTCATCATATTTGACTAGGGTTAATCATCGTGAGTTGTTGATAGAGCAAAGCATGATAATGAAGCGAAACAACGAGGTAGGATTCAACCACCTGGGATTATTGATCGTGACAGAGTATGATGATGAACCAAAATGATAAGGTTGTGATTTAACCACCAGAACCTGTTTAAAACATATATAACTATACATGTCCTAACTTAATTAAAAAATTATTTTAATACTCATTCTCGTCTCAAACCCGTGTAGTAATACTCGTTTATTATCTGAATTATTTTAGATTTATAATATAAGTTGTTAACATAATTGATTATCCGTCGTAATAACAATCATAACATTACAAAGTAAACATTAATAAAAAAAAACGAATAACAATTTTTTTTAAAAATAATAACGTATGCATGTCAATTAATATTCGGACCCGTTTAGAATTCATATACTCACACATGTCAAAATTTGATTAAAAAATGATTTTACTATCCATTTTTTGTCTCAACATATATGGTAATACCACTAATTATCCAAACTTATTTAAATTTATAAAATATCTAAATATTAGATATAAGTTCTTGCAATAATTGTTGTGTCTCAATAAAATTCAAATATTACAAAGTAAATATTAATAATAAATAGTATAAATACATGCTAATTACATATTTTCGTCTCAAACATGTATAATAATACCCGTTAATCTCCCGAACCAGATTGAATTTATAAATATAAGAGTTATAATAATTTATTATCCACCCCAATTATAAAATAAACATTTATAATAGATAATAAAACCAATAAAAGATTAAAAGAATAGAGAAAATTCCACGTAGATAGGTATGCATGTCGATCAATTCTTAGTAAAATGGCCATGGGCCTAGTAAGTAAAAGCGTCAAGGCCTATTAATTTAATTAAACTATGTCCAGCCTATGGTCGACTACCCCTCAACCATCACTATTATCAAATGCGTAAATAGAATTATGATCTTAATGGATTTATTACGTTCATTGATTTCATTTTTTGTATTAATCCAATATAATTAAAAGTAAATTTTGTCATATACACCCTCTGTACCATTTAAAATGTCTCACTTTCTTTTTTGGGTTGTGCATTACAAATGTCTCATTCCATTTTAGGAAATAATTATCCCTTTAAAAAGTATGGACGTTACCCACTTTTTAACACTTTAACTACTTTATACATTTTTCCTAAATACCCATGTCCAAAAAAAATGAAACATTTTAAATGAGACGGAGGGAGTATTATATGATAAAGACAACTGGCTTTTATAGCTCAGATTTTAAGGCCAAAATGCTACTCTTCAGCTTTTATATTTATATAGATATAGATAGGGGGGAAAAAACAACAACGAAGTTGACTGTTATATTCCAATCTATCCTTAATTCAATAATTTGCTTTCTCTTTTGAAGTGACGTCTAATATCTCATCCAAATGAACGATCATTAAACAAATGTTGGAATAGCTGATAGCATAACCCAAAAGTCTCGGCCAAATTTCAATTGTAAGGCCACTATTGATTAAGACACGTATCCGTATCTCATCAATTTTTTTCATATCCATTTATGATAATTATCTTTCTAATTTATTATCTTCAATAATATCATTTATTTATATTTTTACCATCAATGATCCATCACTATTTTTCTTTCTTACCCTTAACAACTCATTTATTTATATCTTTTACCACATATGGTCCACCATTAACTAATTTCATATTACATTAATATGAGACATTTACTTCATTCACAATACATTTAATAATTTTTATCAAAACTCATATCCATTCATAGGAATGGATTTAGGGGATGGAGGGAGTATCTTAGTTTAGTGTAGACTATTTACAGAAGTTAAAACCACATTAATTAACGTAAACACCAAATCAAATTCACACCCAAAACTCCAATTAATTATTTAATCTAAACACACCGATTAAATGGAAAATTTGTCTCATTAAATAGACCAACTAATGTAACCGACGCTAGTTCCCATCTCGAAAATTTCCATGTACGTAATATAAGAAAAAAGTTAAAAGAATGTAAAACTTAATTAAAAATTAAACCGAATAATTTAGAGAATCGGTGCGCATGATGCACCATGAAATGCACCTTTTAAATCCATGGCTGTCCATGTGGGGTACATTAACATACGCCTACTTACAACTCCATCTCACCAAACGTAAAACAAATTAATTAAATTTAAAGTATATAGGAAGGTGAGAAGTTTCCTTCAAGCCATGCAAACACATTAATTTAGTCCCCACTATCTCTCTCTCTACCATCTTGCAAAGATAAAGGAGAGAGAATTTAGATGACTTCATGAGATTCAACTCCTTCCCAATAACATACGTGTCCTCACAGCATTCACTTTTATATTCCGTTATATTTAAAGTGTTTTTTAGTACCCATACTTTTTGAAGAGATAATTACTTTCTAAAATGGAATGAAATATTTGTAATGTGACAATCAAAAAGAAAATGAGACATTTTAAATGAGATAAAATGAGAGGGAGTATGTGATTCCCACTTTCTTCACACTTTATTCTTCTGTTTTTTCATCCTCTTCTTCTTCTTCTTCTTCTTCCTCTAAACACTATTTCTATCCCCAAAGTCTCTCTCTCTCTCTCATTAGTTTTGTTCCCACTAATTCTATTGAGTCATCCATAGCTCATCAATTCCACCCATGGCTGAGAAGGTAGTCAAATTGATCACTTTCTTATATATTTTTATAGGGTTCTTGATCATTAATTCTTTTGTTTGATCACGGTCGTTCTCGAATTTGGTTGAATTAATATTGAAGAATGATGAATAATCATATTCAATTGCAGTTTGCCCTTTGATTGAGTTGCTTTTTTTGGATGACATGAAATAGGTGACTCTTATGGTGCTCAAGGTTAATCTCCAGTGTCCCTGCTGCTACAAGAAAGTCAAGAAAATTCTCTGCAAATTTCCCCGTGAATCTCAACCCTTCCTTATTTTTCTCAATATTTCTCTGAATACGTATCTATCTACACCTATACATTTAAAACAGCACCTTACTATAATATCCACTTTACGTATCTGCGCACAGTAACCGTACATATATAACCAAAATTCAGTAGATATATTCTTATCATTTTTAATTTTATTTTTGTAATTTTATTTTTGTGGTGCTATAATTGATTAGTCTCTTCTATAGTCCACCACAGAAGATAATGCATCATCCATCACTACTAAGCATGTACATTAATAGCACATATATTTATTTGTTCACTATTTCAACTTTCTTTCCTCATTGTTGAGTTGATTAAATGTTTTGGGCATGTGAAAAAATATTTGGGACAAGAGAAATTAGAGACCAGGTATATAATGAGAAGGAGAACAAGGTGAGGATCACTGTGGTATGCTGCGACCCTGAGAAAATTCGAGACAAATTATGTTGTAAAGGTAGAAAGGTCATCAAAAGCATCGAAATCGTTGAGCCTCCCAAGCCCGGAAAGCACAAAGACCCCGAAAAGCCGCCCAAGGAGAAAAAGCCCAAAGAAAAGCCGCCGCAGCCGCCACCGGAAAAGCCCAAAGACCCGACCCCGCCTCCGCCCGAGCGGATTATGGGCCCAGGACCATGCGGGTACCAACCATTTTCTCCGGTGAGGACGTGTTGCGGGCCATGCTCGGAAGGTTATGGTGGGGGGCCATGTTACTTTGGGTATGGGGTGCCGCTGACGCCGCCGCCATGCTACGACGGTTACTATGGGTACGGTAACCATAGGCCGTACCACGTCACGAGATGTGATTACTACTTTAGCGAAGAGAATCCTTCCTGCTCAATCATGTGAATGTGATGAAGACGTACGTACATTCTTCTTTTTGTTTCTTATACACGTACGGTATACGAAATCAATATGCGTAACCGACGTGGGCTATTTCTACTAATAAAACTAGTCAAATAATTTTGGGTGTTGTTATTCTTCTTTGTCTGTTAATAGATTAATACTTGCATTTAAGGGTGAGCAAAATACCCGGAAATCGAATAACCGAATCGAACCAAACCGAAAAATCAAATTTGGTTCGGTTAATTCGGTTAAAACCGAATTAAAATTCGATAGTTCGGTTTTCGGTCGGTTCGGAATTTTTTTAACCGGATAATCGAAAACCGAATTATATATATATATATATATAATATTATTTATTTATTTATTTATTTAGAACTATAATTTAATATATCAATATCCTTAATCCTATTATTTATCTCTCTCCTATTATATCAATATATAATATTTGTAAAATATATTATTTATTTATTATATAATTCTATCAATTATTTTTTTTGCAAAATATTTTGTATATATATAACATATAAAATGTATTTTTATTAAATATCAATATATAATTTATTATATATTAATTTGAAAAAATATTTTTTGCTAAAATAAACTACTTTTATATATAATATCAATATATAATATTATTTATTTATTCATTTGAAAAAAATATTTTTATTGTTAAAAATTCGGTTTAACCGAAATATATTTCGATTATTTCGGTTCTGTTACCGAATAAAATTCGGTTCGGTTCGGTTATTTTTTGAAAATTTCAGTTAATTTGGTTCGGTTATTTTTTCGTCCGAAACCGACCGAACAACCGAATACTCACCCCTACTTGCATTCAACGCTCACACCATTGATCCCATATAGACTATTTTTCGTCGATTGCGGTTTACTGAGTTGCACATAATTATTATGTTCAACTACTATACTGTGTATTGAACGTTGGTCTTTGATGATAATAACATATCACAGTTTTTATGCTGTTGAGAAGTCTTAAAAGTTAATTGAATTTGCGCATATATGTAATGTCCGGTTAGGGTTGAAAAAAAGTCTTGCTATTCATGAGCTATTTAGACATCGATTCGATAAAAGTTAATGAATTCCATTAACGAGCTAAGCTCAGCTTGGTGATATTCAACTTATTCACTCATGATCAGCAAACTCGTTAAGTAATAATTTAGCTTGAAAATATAAAACTAGTAACTAAACATATCTTATTTCTATTCAATAATTAGTATTCCCTCTGTCCCATTTAAAATGTCTCATTCCATTTTAGGAAGTAATTATCCCTTCAAAAGGTGTGGATCCTACCCATTTTTTATCACTTTAACTATTTTATACCTATCTCCTAAATACCCGTGCCCAAAAGAAAAGTGACACTTTAATGAGACGGAGGGAGTAATACTTGTAAGGTCACTAACACTATATATATATATATATATAGAGTGTGTGTGTGTGGGTGTCGTGTGTTGGCTGGTGGTAGAGTGATTAATGCACGAGGCCAAAGGTCTCGGGTTCGAGTTCACGTGTGCGCTACTTTAAAATTTCTGTATTTAATGACCCAAAAAAAGAAAAGAAAAAGGAAAACAAGAGAGAGAGTGTGTGGGGTTCAAATAATAATCATTTTTAACGTGAGAACTAAGAACCAAGAAAAATCATTACGAACAAAATGAATTCGTTATGAAAGTTAATAAATCGCTAGGAAAGTTACTGAATCCAAAAATTCAGAATTTTCACCCAGGGTTCAAATCTCATGAGATGCTAAAATTCCATTTTTTGAATTTAGTAGTTTTCCCAACGAATTTATAACTTTTACACCGAATTCATCATTTTTTATTCTCATGTTCTTAAGAGAAAAATGGTTATTACGTTAATCCTCTATCTCTCTCACACACACACATACATACACACACACACATAAATATATATATATATATTAATTTCAAAAAAAAATCTTAATAAATATATCAAATTATATTATTGTAAAACGATTTATATTTTTAAATAATAATTAATATTTTTATTAGGCATATTTTATACGTATATTTTGGATGATTTCGATGAGTTTAAATGCTTAAAATATACTTAATCATATTTTATGAAGTTAATAGCATATTTTGTGAATTTTATAGGTGTTGATATTATTTTGGAAGAAAAACATGATTTTGGAAAGAGTTTGAAGACAGTGGTTGAAGGAAGATTTACATGGAATTTATTTTCTATATAGAAAATTATTATTATGGGAGCTTTTAATTATTAGTTGGATATTATTTTATAGTTTTTAAACTTTGGCTATGTTCGGCCCATCTAGCTTTAGGTTAGCATATATTTATTAGCTTAGTTGTTTTAAACATATAACTCCAACTTTGATTCAGAGGTGATTCACGTGAATTGGGATTGAAGCATCATACCATTTTTCTTCTTCTTCGCCGCTTTCCATTTTCTTTATTCAGTCTCTTGTGTTTATTTTATTATGAGTTCTAACTAATCTCCTTTATTCCGGCAACGATTAAGGAAGCCTATCATGATTGTTCTGTGAGATCTAATTTGTTATTTATTCTTTAATTCATATGTAAGTATTTATTGTTCTCTGTTTTTCATGTCATTTAATTGTTTCAATCTGCTAGGTAGTGTACAATATTTAATGAATTTGAATTAATTAATAGCAATTAAATCGTTCATACGTAATCGAGGTTTATGTTTGATTAGTGGTAAATTGATCTTCAGGTCAAGGGAATAACACTCTTAATTCGATAATCCTACGTCAGAGTTTATCTATTTTGAATCGGGTCTCTTGTTCTTAATGTTGTCGGCTCATTAAACCTAAGAACGTCTCTTACGGTTGTCAATCGATTAGAGAAGTAGTTAGTGAAGCGTCTTCCTAACTATCGAAAACTAATGAGAAATAAGATCGAGTCAGAAACGTCTTCGGTGGTCATAACTGGCTTATTTGCATGAGTTAAAGTTATCTTTGCATCGATGATCATAATATCAAGCTATGGTGGAATTAATTGGCTGTCATAATTAGAGCCGGCAAAATTGGCCCGGCTCGATGGGCCGGCCCGGGGTACCCGAAATTGGGGTCGGATTGAGCTCGTAAAAATAGTGGCCCAAAAAAAACCGGGCCTAAAAAGCCCGCCCACATAGCCCGACTGGCCTACCAGGCTTTGGGACTAAAAAGCCCAGGGTTTTCGGGCTAAAAAGCCCACCCACACATTTAAAGTTTTAATATTTTATATTAGTAGTAAATACTAAATAGTAAATATAGAAAATAAAATGAATGACTATTAAAAACTCCTCATTTCGTCCATCATTCTCTCTATTACATTTCTTTAAGGTCGATGTTTGATGTTTGATGATATTTGTAACTTTAAGCTTATCTTATGTACGTTGAAATTGATGTTAGACTTGTTAGTAGATTTATTTTATTTTATTTATTTTGGAATTGATGTTAGTAGACGTAATTTATTTTATTTACTTTGAAATTGATGTTAGTAGATTTAATTTATTTATTGTCATCATATTTTTTTTAAATTAAAAATAATATCTTATTAAATTAAATATTGGACGGGTTTGGCGGTGGCCCAGATAAATTTGAGGCTACTACATTTTCAGCCCGATAGCATTTTGGTAGGGCCAGCCCAACACGGTAAAACAACAAGCCCGTTGGGCGGTACGAACCAGCCGACCACCCTTTTTGCACTCTAGTCATAATATATTCACACATTTGTTACCTTTCTCAAATTTATTTTCTTTAATCAAAATTAAATTCCTCTTTCTATTTATTGTTTATTTAATAATTCATTAGTTTTTAGTAATCCCAATTTATTCGTGGTTACGTTGCAGGTCAAAAATTTAGGAGAATTCTCGTCGGTCCCTTGGGAAACGATTTTGCTTACTGCTGTCTGCGCAGTGTGGGCATACCGACTGGTCTATCCATCGTTTTTTGGGTGAAAAACTACGCACCATAATTTGATTGTAAATCTAATTTGAAATGTTTGTTTAGGCCCGAATATACTCAAATACGGTCATAAATGAAGTTCGTTCTCGACTCAAAATAAACAAGTAAAGCTTAAGCATGACAATATTAGACTTAGCTCTATTACACACTGTGTGTGGCTGATTCTTCTTATCTTGAGCTGCTGGATGAAATTGATTCAACAAATGTCTATGTTTTGACCAATTCCCATTTATCTTTTCGTGATAGATATCACTAAATTATGCCTCAAGAGTCAACCTCAAAGGTGCATTGCCCCCTCTAATTATGCCCAGCTGCGGACTAGCAATTTGGCCTCTTACAAATAAACAATTCACAAGTTACACTAACTACTAACTAATACAGAACACTCAAACAAAATTATTGGAAAATTTTATTTGATTATTTGCATCGCCACTATTTGCCTACAAAGAGGGTGTTTGGCTAAGCTTATTTTAGGGAGCTGATGTTTTAAGAGCTTATAAGATATAATGTCTCAAGAGCTTATAAGTTGTCAAAGTGTTTGAATAGTTGAGCTTATAAGCTAACTAACGAATAGTGAGTTCTAGAGAAAAAATCATAGTTAGAGATAGGGGTGAGAATTTGGGACCGGGACTCGGGAAATTCCCGTCCCGACCCGAGTCCCGACGGGATTTGGGATCCCGAGTCACGAAATTCTGGTTGGGATCGGGACCGGGACCGAGAAATTTTGATTTTCGGTGTCGGAAGTCCCGAGTCCGTTCGAAATCAAGTCTCGATTTTAAATATATCTAATTTTAATTTCGGGACTTTCGGCACTTTCGGGATATTTTCGGGACTTCGGGACGTTTTCGGGTAATTTCGGGACTTTCGGGTAATTTCGGGACATTTTCGGTAATTCGTGACTTGGGACTTTCGGGACATTTTGGAAATTTCAATTCGGACCGGGACTAAAATTGTAAATTTTAGGATAGGAGTCCAAGTCCCGATCGGGACGGGACCGGACCCAAAATTGCAAAATTTTGGGACTTGGGACTCGGGGCGGTACCGTCCCGACCCGATTCTCACCCCTAGTTAGAGATAGAAAATTGACGATAGGTGAAATTGATAGTGTATATGTAAAAAATAACAAACCATAGTAAAGTTATATCGATAAATTCATTGTTGTTTATAAGTTTATGAAAAAATAAGTTAGGGTTGAACAACTTAATTTTTAGTGAACTCATAAGCTACTGAAACTTATTTTCAAAGTTTATAAGTTGTTTAGTAGTTTATTTTACAAAACATTCTGAATGAAGCTATTTTGAAGAGCTTATAAGCTCAGCCAAACACCCTAAAGCATCAAGGTGGGACGCAAGTTTTCTGAAATGGCTGAGACGTGATATTGGCATATGCACATGTATATATGTGTACACACACAGAGACATATATGCACACTTATTCAGAGCAACACATATTCAAATTGGGGAATTGCATTGGTTCAGCACGTGCATTGCCTTCCAGCAACAAGAAAGTGAGACCTGATGAAGATGATCAAGAATTGAAGGCTTCGGCCCTGAAGCAGAGCTCAGGCCCGTGAAGAATCACAGTATACAACTCATGAAACTAGTAACTAAGCACTCACCATTTCACAGCTCTTAATACTATTTCTGCAATCTAGCATTCATTCAAATGGAGCTGCCTATTTACATCACAAATCTTCAAACTTTGTCTATTTGCTCTAGAGACTTCCTCATTCCCAGCAATGTATCTTCAAGAGGGATTCATGGACCTAGTCAAACGAAACAAAAATAGGTGTCACAAATCATGAGAAACACCGAGGTAAAGAGGGGAGAGGATGGGGAAGTTTAGTATTATACTGGTAACCTTTTGGATGAGTTTGTGCTCCTTATCTTCTCATTGCTGAATCTCTCTCTTATTGCTGCTTCTGTCTTCACTTTCTTGGACTCCACCACTATGGATCTAGCCAGTGTTTCGATCTTTTTCATAAGCAACTGTAACCAAAAAGATATACCTTGTGTGATGATTCAACACTATCTCAAAGATTCTGCATTAATCAGACCCAAAGCACTCAATCATCTCTATATCAATTTTTAGTGTGAAAGAGGGAACAAGAAAAATATATGCAGTGTGTGGTGTGTATCCATAAATCTATTCACACCTTCTGCTCAAGATGGTTTCCATTTAATCTTATCTTCTCTTTCCAACCTTTTGGCTTCACTTCCAAGCTGGAAAAACGAATAGCATGCACGTGATAAAGCATGCATTTAACTATTTTCGTGGTTGGTTGTGAATCCATCGATATGAGAGAGCATGGTTTCACCTAAAGCGTGATGGACAATCACCCTTCAATAAAAAGGCGAAAGACAAGCAGCTGATGGATCAAAGGCATCTTAATGAGTGGGAATTAGTTGCTGCATCCCCACATCCACATTGTTCTCAGTCTCAGCTTGATTGGGAATTTTCCAATGTGGAATTGTGGGCACAAATTAACATCAATTTGTAATCAAAGTTTTTGATATTTCTATGGTAAAATTCAAAGAATTTGACTGGTGTACAAAGCTAAGTGCCTTTCTCAGTCACATAGTGCAAAACCCGAAACAAATCAAGCGTGGATTTGCCTAATCTTGCCCACAAAAATACACTAGACAACTAGAGCTGTCAAAAGTAGCCCGATTCGACAGATTTAATTTGCTCAATTTCGGGCTGTGCCACATAAATTTTGGCCTGCAAAACCAGGCAAGTCCTACCCCAAATTTTTATGCATGAAAGTAATTTTTGGACCAGGCCGAGCAAGGAATAATGGAAACGAAATGGATCTCTGTCAATTATGGGAGGCAGCAATTGAAAGAGAGGTTTATTGAAAACTACTTATCTTTAACACAAAAACTTGTGTGCGCGCCGCGCTCAGCGTGCGCGCACAAGTTTTGTGATTATTTAAGTATTAATTATTGTGTTATTTTATTATTTTATATTTTGTTTATTAATTCATAATTAAGGTTTATTAATTTAAAGTTAGGGTTTATTAATTCACAATTAAGGTTTATTATTCAAAATTATGGTTTATTATTTTCAATTAGGGTTTATTAATTTAAAATTAGAGTTTATTAATTCTAATTAGGGTTTATTAATTTAAAATTAGGGTTTATTAATTATTCAAAATTATGGTTTATTAATTCATAATTGAGGTTTATTAATTCATAATTAGGGTTTATTAATTCACACATAGAGTTTATTAATTCAAAGTTAGGGTTTATTAATTCACAATTAGGGTTTATTATTCAAAATTATGATTTATTATTTCTAATTAGGGTTTTTAATTCATAATTAGGGTTTATTATTCAAAATTAGGGTTTATTAATTCCAAATAGGGTTTATTAATTCATAATTAGGGTTTATTAATTCATAATTAGGATTTATTATTCAAAATTAAGATATATTAATTCGAAATTATTATTTATTAATTTATAATTAAAGTTTATTAAATTAATTAATTTTAATTAAAATCAATTTAATTAATTAATTAAAACTAATTGATTAAGATTAATTACTAAATTAACTTAATATAATTAAGGTGGGTCTCACTGTGCGCGGGCGCGCACAGGAGACCACCTCTATCTTTATTATTCTTATTCGGGTTATGAGGCAAGGCTATTAGGTGTTGCATGTTAATGGAAGATGGAATATAGTAGAGATGCTTATCAAATACTCATGGCTGTTGCTACAGAGATGTAGTGATCAAATCTATCATTAAAATCCAGAAATAAGAACTTATGCGGCGAATATACGAGCATTACCAAAGTGTGCAGCAATTCATCACCACCAATGGTGGAACAAAAATGTGAAAAATACGTGTATTTTCTGCAACAGACCACAGCCTCTTCAAAAACCTAAGAATATGCAGTGTTTGAAAATAGTTATTCGATCATACAAGCCCAGATCTAGGCTAAAAAATTACAACCACAATAGCAACAATTTTGCATCAATATTTCAATTATTTGCATACCATTAATATTTCAATTATTTGCATCAGTTTTGTCTTCACATTGGAATTGAGCTTTTTGGCAAATAAATATATAAAGAATATTTATATAAGAGAATGTTCGAATAAAAATCTCCTGTCGTGAAAACAATATATATTGTAAAAGCTTGTACCATGATTAATATTCTTGAATTGACAATCAACAAATTATAGAGGTACGATCAAATTGAATTGAATATTATTGACTTGTTAATGATCAAACAAGATCGAACACATTCAAAACTAATAATACTTTATGGGGCTTAAAATGATTATAATTATATTTAAGTTTTTTAATATTCCATCATTTTATATTTTAAAACATAATATTATCTAATGTAAAATCATTATTTAGTGCTGTTGAGGCTGTTTGTTATACACACAAGTTTGGTGAGTAACTAGAGTGACAAACATGAATTTCAAGTCGATAATGACTAAGAAAAAGTTTATTTCTAATCATTAACCCAATCCTTTAACTTCATTTCATTTGGCATTGGCATCCTTTTAGAAAGAAAAGGGACTAGGTTTTTTTTATAAAAAAAATTATGTCATGAGGATCCATAATTCTTATTTGACGCGTATTAGATAAATTTTCGCTTATGTGTAATAACTTGCAAATTAATAAATAATTACTTGAAAAAATCAAATATGATAAACTCGAATCTATAAAAGCGTTCATAATGAGAATCGAATAGAAAATTAAAACTAGGAATAACAATTTCTTGCTACAGAAAGAGAGATAGGGAGAGAGAAATCTCCCCAACTGTTGATTAAATAAATGGTTAATTGCTTTTAAAATATAATTTTTGAGCAACACTACACTAGTTTTCCGTTTGTTTGTTTTTGAGAAACTTTAATATTTTATTTGTTTATTTTCAGCACCTCAAAGTTTTTTTGGTCGATCACGTCTAACTTTTTGGACGAATTTTTCCTACACAGACATAATTTCCAAATTTTTAAAAATTGCAAATTTTACACGACCTTTAATCTTTTTTTTCCAAATTTTACAATTCTTATTTGAAAAATGACAGTTTTGTAGTAATTTGGTCTGCTGGCTGTCTTTTATCGACTAGAAAATAAATGGATAATGTAATGTGCTTGAGAGCCCGGCCCAAGTAATTGTGTAGGGGAGAGGTGATTTGGGCTGGCCTATCAGCATTTTGGGCCTATGGTGGGACCCGTAACACGCATCTAGGCAATGGGGCTACGACGCGTGTGGGAAGATGAGTTCTCTAAACCCAGAGTGGGTTTGGATTAGTGGCTGCGGAGGACTTGAAGTACCCGAAATAGGGACTAGCGAAATTATTAGTCTTCAATTTTATGTCGATATATATTCGCAATCCCACAATTTTCAAAGTGTCCTATTTTGATTTATTTTTAAATTAATATTTTATTTCAAAATTTGAAGTAAATTTATAATATCTTTCATATTTTATTCTTTTTTGGATGATTTTTTTATAAATTATCTCTTTAGAAAAAAGAAATAGTTAACAAGATTGCAAAGGTATATTTTCTTACTTCTTTAGTATGTTTAATTTGACGCATATGACACTTACAAAAACAAAAAGAGTATATATCTAATGATGTTATTGTTGTTTTTGATCTATACTAATATACTCTTTTCATCTCTCATTATACTTCCTGTGAATTTTGGCACGAGTTTTAATAAAAATATTGTGTGTATTATGAATGAAATGAGAGTTTCACATTAGTGTAGTACTAAATTAGTTAGTGGCGGATCATATATTGTAAAAGAAGTAAATAAGTAGATTGTTGAAGATAAGAAAGATAAATAATGGTGGATCACGAGTGATAAAATATGTAAATAAAAGATATTGTCAAGGATAATAAATATGAATGATAATTATCATAAAGGGAATATGAATGAAATTATGGACATCCCAGAAAGAAAAAATTGAACTAAAATTAGAGGATGAATGAAATATTAGTTTTATGGTATCTAAAGTAAATTTTCGTTTATCAACACGCGTCCATTTCACCTAATATTTTGAACATTGTACGGTGAAGTTTAGCATTATAAAGAAAGTTTTTACATGTACCTTAGAGATTATTACATTGATTATATTTAGTTATGTGAAACCCTTCGATCGGCATATCTACTTATCTAGTTTGGTAATGTTCGTTTAATTATAAAAGAAAAATGTATTGTTATTCTTTCATAACAATTGATTTTCTTTAAGGATGCATGATATTTCTATTATTTTTACACTCTTTTCACATGTTTTGTAAGATGGATAATTTTTCTCTAGCATGATGGATTCCTTAAGCAGTCTATTTTCTCTAATTTTCACTCAATTTCATAATATTATAATTAGGTATGGATGCAGACGGAGCCATATAGGGGTGTGGGGGCCCCATGGGTCCCCCGATTATTTTGCAAAAACGCACTATATATTTGATCTTTAATAAAATGTTTAAAAGTTTGTTGTAGATTAGGTGGCATAGGATGCTATTTTCATTTGATGGACACAGGTTTAAATCTTGTATTTGCATTTTCAGTTGCTCCTGTATTTTTCTTTTCTTTTATTTGTTTTTGTAATCGATTGTCTTTCTCATTTTCTGTTTCTTTCTTTCCTCTTTTTTTTCTTTCTGTAATTTATTCTTTCCTTCCCATTTTTTTCATTTTTTTTCTCTGTAATTTGTCCTTTCTTTCCTTTTTTTTTACCTGTAATTTCTCCTTTCTTTCTAATCTGTTTTTCGCTTCTTCTTCTTTTTTCTTTAATTTGTCCTTTCTTTCTTTCTCTTTTATGTAATTTGTCCTTTCTGTGCTTTGGTGTTTTTTTCCCTCCTTTTTCCCCCTATAATTTGTTTCTCTTTACTTTGTGCTTTCTTTCTATAATTTATTTTATTTTAATAAAATAAAATATAGCAAATAATAATATTTTATATGTGAATTAATATCATTAATTCAATTTTTAAAAAGATTATGATAAAATTATTCTAAACAACAATCAACTGAAGGCATCTAAATCATTTGAATTTTCATTTTAAGCCCCTAAAAATATTGTTGATGGTAGAAGCAATCAAAATATAGATTGATTGAATATATGAGGATTATTTTAGAAATATAAGTGATGATCATATTTTTATTATCACAAGTTGAGTATACAACTTCTGTTTGGGGTCGACTTTCAGAGCAATGGAGTATCTGTGATGCCGTCTTAAGGAAGAAGAGGTTGTGTCTGTAGATCTCAATAATTTTTTTTAATTTCTTCTCAAATACTTTTGGCCCCCACCTTAAATTTCTGCCTCCATCACTTTATGGATGTGATAATACTTTTCCATCTTTTCTAACTTAGAGAGCATGCGATAAAAAAGTATAGAAACCACTAAAATATGATAAAATTTTCTCATTATTTCTTTAATCTCCTTTTTTTATGTCAAATTTGTAACCAAAGAAAACGCACTCTACTTGTCTACTTGTAACCAAAGAAAACGCACTCTACTTTAATCTCCTTTTTTTTATGTCAAATTCATAAACTTCAAATGTAAAGCTAAAAGCCGGGAAGGCCACCCTGTATAAAATGTAGGAACCCGGTCGACCTGTTGGAAGAACTGAGACCGACTAATTTCGAATTTTCTTTTCTAAACTAAACGTTGTACTTTTAGCAACTTTAGTATAGTATTCGTTATTCCCCCACTAATTATTTACACCTTTTTGTGGGAACAAATGCGAATATTAGGATCACAAGTATTGTAATTTATTCCCTCAGTCCGTACGATGAATAAGTGTCTCTAGTCGTTAAAATTCGTTATTAGAAAAGCGTATAATTTTATGAAAAAATAACGAATTCACATTTGGATAAGAGACAAGGTTATCACTAAGTAGGACATTCGAGAATAGATGTAGTACTCCTCCGTCCCACTTAAAACGTCACTTTCTTTGAGGTTATTTAGGAGAAAGGTATAAAGTAGTTAAAGTGTTAAAAAGTGGATAGAATCCACACTTTTGAAGGTTAATTATTTCAGGAATGAGACATTTGTAATGGATAGAACATTTTAAATGGGACGAGAGGAGTAATATTTTTCTCATTTTTATAAGAATGAAGATGAGAGAATCTTCACATCCCCAATTCAAATATAGTTTTCTTTAGTCTTTTCTTTTTTCGCTAGTTTCGGTGATAAATAAAAATAAAAATAAAAATAAAAACATAACCTCAATGTTTTCCCATTAGTTAAGAATGTCATGGAAAATATAAAATATTTCCGGCTCATATAAATAATAAATCGATAATATACTTTTAATGATCATTTATTGTAGATGTCCTTAAACTGAACTTTCAATTATTTTGGAGTGATGCATAGTTTGAAGAATATGAAAGAGTAGTTTATTTCGATTTCAGTTGTTGGACCACCGATTCAATTGATCCAGCCGCCCAAGACTTGAACCATTAAGAGGAATTAAATAATTGCCGACCCTCCAAAGATGTTTTGGTTAGATGATATAATGAGAAGAACAAATTGATACCATCTTTTATTTTTGTAGACGGAATATATTTTATTTTTTAAATAATACTCCATCTGTCCCATCAAAGACGACTCATTTATTTTCGGTACGGTTATTTATGAGAAGAGTATAAAATGATTAAAGTGATAAAAAATAGGTAGGTCTCACAATTTTTAAAGAGATAATTATTTCCTAAAAAGGAAACATGTCATCTTGGATGAGACCGTCCAAAAATAAATACATGTCATTTTAAGTGGGACGGAAGGAGTATTTCGTATGAAGCTGTGTGAAGTACATATACTTAATTAGAAAATTTCAATTGGATGTGGTCTCTCTTCATCTGCTGACGATGTTCTCATAGAAAAACCACATGTATCTTTTCACAAAATAATAGAATATCTATTGTTTATCAGCAACAAACATGTTTCCTGTTTCTAGAAACAACCTGAACATTTACATAGCAGAATTTGTTTGACTTATACATTTATATACTCTTTTGGTTGAGGGAGGGGAATATTATACGAGTGAAAAATATCATTATAATATAAGTGTATGGTAGTATTTATTTGATCTATATTGAAAATTAGTTTCCGAAATCTATGTAAAAAAATATGTGATTTGGGGAAAATCCTCTTACATAACATTGAGCAAGATTCGAGCCAATTATAAAAGACGAAATAGGTGGCTGGCTCGTAACCGGAGATAAAGGAATTCCAAAAAGACTGAATTCTAATTTTTATTTTTATTTTCTTTAAAATCTCAAATGGGACAAGGACAATACTAGAAATTACAAATCTTGAAAGGGCCTATATTAAATTATTTTGCTGAAGTTTCCATCTAAATTGACGTCGGAAGGTAGCAATTTTAACTTGCACGCAAATCACATAAAGAATAGATAACAGATAATTTTTGTGTAAAATAGATTCAACTTAAAGGGATTGGTGCAAAATTTAAATATATGATATTCTATAATGAGTTTATTCACTCTATCAATTAGCACCACCTAAGTGAACTATTGTCAAAATTTCTCATCATGAGGAAATTTGGTTAATTGGGAAAATAACTATAATATTAATAAAGAGCTTCCACATGGTCGCGTGATTCTAAAATTGATTAATTGGAATTGGAATATATGGTTGAAACGTGATGTAAATTATATTTGAATTGTTCTTGATGTGACGATGTATGGTAATATTTCAATTGTGCCTATTGACTTGTACATTTAAAGATTATGTTTTCTTTCATTATTTTCTGTTATTTCTTTCAGATATTTAGTTTTAATTAGGATTGTCTATTAGACCTTAAAATTATGCATTTTAATTCACGCTTCATAAAAAAGTACGAATTGTACAAATGCTTATCTACTAAGTAGGTATTGGTGGCTCGTGTTACATTTTACTAATATAAAAAGGGTACTAATAGAATTGGTAATTCCAATTAACTAAACGATTGAATTGATCGATTCCGATAATCGTTTTAAAAAAGGAAAAAGAAATGAGAGTTCGATTTTAGGTATCCGAGGCTAAGTACTGTACAGTAGTACAAGATTCTTCCTCAGATTTGAAGCAGGTTTAGTAAATGGGCTGTGGGCCTAGTAAGTAAAAGCGTCATTAGTTTAATTAAATTACGTACAGCCTATCGTCGACTACCCCTCAACCATCACTGTTATTAAATTGCGAAATAAATTTATGTTTTTTTGTTTCAAAATACAATTATGATCTTAATGGATTTATTACGTTCATTGATTTCAATTTTTTTATTAATCCAACATAATTTAAAAGTAACTTTTGTCATATACTACTCTTTTTATTTATTAATGGAGTATTATATTTTCGAGTGGATTTGAAAGTGGAATCCGCTTTTCCTTTATATCCATTTGTGAGTGGATTGAATAAGACCTGAAAACAATGGCAAAAAACGATGGATAAATAGAATTAGGACCTCATACTCATTTTATGCTATACACTCTCTTGATAAACGACTCTTTTCTTGTCCAAGTATTGGAATAGAACTGCGGGTCGTTAACATTTAGATTATATCCCTTATTTTTATAATAATACGAACAAATTGATATCATCTTCTCTGTATCCAAGTAAATTCATATGTGTAATCCGTCGAGTTTCGACGAATAATTAATTTACCTTGTATTTATGACCATAATAAATTAAATGATCTTTATATTATGACAATACATCTGAATTTGATATCTTCATGTTATATTTCGTCGAGTTTTGATAGAAAATCACTTTATGTTGTTATTTATAAGTATAAATTTCAAAACTTCATCATATTTGACTAGGGTTAATCACCGTGAGTTTTTGACAGTGCAAAGCATGATAATGAAGAGAAACAGCGAGGTAGGGTTCAACCACTTAGGATTATTGATCATGACGGAGTATGATGATGAACCAAAATGACAAGGTTGTAATTCAACCACCAGAACCCGTTTAAGACATATATAATAGTACATGTCCTAAACTTAATTGAAAATTGATTTTAATATTCATTCTCGTCTCAAACCCGTATAGTAAAACTTATCTGAATTATTTTAGATTTATAAATACAAGTTGTTACAATAATCGATTTTCTGTCGAAATAACAATCCGAACATTACAAAGTAAACATTAATAATAAATAAAACGAATAACAATTTTTAAAAAATAATAACGTAGGTATGTCAATTAATATTCGGACCCATTTAGAATTCCTATACTCATATATGTCAAATTTGATTAAAAATTGATTTTACTACCCGTTTTTTGTCTCAACATATATGTTAATACCACTAATTATCCAAACTTATTTAAATTTATAAAATATCTAAATATTAAATATAAGTTATTGCAATAATTGCCGTGTCTCAATAAAACTCGAATATTACAAAGTAAATATTAATAATAAATAGTATAAATACATGCTAATTACATATTTCCGTCTCAAAGATGTATAATAATACCCTTTAATCACCCGAACCAGATTGAATTTATAAATATAAGAGTTATAATAATTAATTGTCCACCACAATTATAAAGTAAACATTTATAATAATTAGTAAAACCAATAAAATATTAAAATAGTAGAAAAAATTTCACATAGGCATGCATGTCGATCAACGTTCGAATTCGTCTAAAATGTATATACTTGCACTCATCTAAAATGTATATACCCATACTCATCTAAAGCGTATACACCTTATTCTTTCCATATTTAATTAATTATCTGATCCTATTTGATTTTATAATATAAGTTGTTTAACTACTTAATAAAATGTGAACATTATATAATAATAAATAATATAAATAACAAAAGATTAAAACTGAAAAAAATTCCATGTAGACATGTCGATCAATTTTTGGACTCGTTCATAATTTATATATATGTACTTGTCCCAATTCACAGTAAAAAGTAATGTTTCTGCATGTTCTTCTTTTGTGCTTGTACAGTAATATCCGCTAATTACCTGATTTCGTTTACATTTACAAAATATCTAATTGATAAAAATATAAATTGTTCCAATAATTGGTTATCCTCTCAATAAAAATTTGAACATTAGTTTCTCCATCCATCAAAAGCTTGCATTTAATTATTTTTTCGTCCATCAATCAAAAGTTTGCGTTTTTATTTTATTTTGGACATTTTTTACACTTACAATGTAGGACCTCTTCTCCACTCACTACAATTTATTAAACTCATGCCAAAAAACAATGTAAGCTTTTAATGGAGGGGGTTACTATTTATTTCATGAAAAAATAAATTAAATAAATATTTTATCGAGCAAAACTTATTCAGCCAAATTAAATTAACGCTGTAATTAAAATGATAATAATCTCAACCTCTCCGGCCAAAATAAATTGACAACGTAGTTAAAATGATTAATCTCAACCACTCCACCAATTTAATGTGTATTTTGAGTCAAAAGAATAGATATATAATTTTATATAGGTTTTCACATGGTGAAGTCTATTGAAAAATTAATGTGTGATTCAAATATATTTTATTTAGATTTTATTTTCGTGAAGTTTCATAAAAATCAATGTGGGATTCTATTTTTTTTTTTAGATTTTAAATTTATGAAGTCTCCTGTAAGATCAATGTGGGATTCAAATTGTATTATTTTATTTATAATTTCAGTTGGTGAAGTCTCATGAAAAATCAATGTGAGCTTAAAATCTTATCTTAAAAAATATACTCCCTCCGTCCCCAAAATTCCTTCCTAGTTTTCTTTTTTGGGACGTCTCCCAATTTCCTTCATATCTATTTATGTAAACCATTTTTTAACTTTACCCTTAATAATATTCTTTATTTACACATTTTTCCACCCACGGTCCATCACTATATATCTTTTTTACCATCAATAACCTATTTATTTACATCTTTTACTACTTATGTCCCACCACCAACTAATTTAATATTACATTAATGTAGGATCCTTATTCTACTCACAATATACTAAATAACTTTCATTAAAACTCGCATCCAAGATTCCAGGAAGAAATTTTGGGGACGGAGGGAGTATAAAATATCTTATTTTGTGTCCAAATTAAATTGAAGAAACACTTTATGTAGCAAAAATCATTTATTTGGTCAGATTAAATTAAATAATTTTTTATTCGACCAAATTAAATTGACGGTGCGATTCGAATGATATTAATCTCAAAATCCAATTAAATGTGGAATTTTGATTGGGAGAATAGAATTATCCTTTATATATTGATTTTCTTTTAGTGAAATTTCATAAAAAGTTGTTGTGAGATTCAATATTTTAGTAAAATAAAAATAAAAATTCTTAGAAATTCTACACAAAATAGAAAATTAATATGGTGTATTCGTTTCATAATCCTATATATATAAGGATTACCATGTGTCATATTTGTACGCGGAGCCAAATTTTTTTTCTTGGGGGCCCAATTAATTATAATTTTAAAATCAAAATTTAAAAATAATACTCTCTTCGTCCCATTTAAAGTGTCCCCTTTCTTTTGGACACAAGTATTTAGGAGATATGTATAAAGTAGTTAAATTGATAAAAAGTGAGTATGACCCATACTTTTTGAAGAAATAATTACTTCCTAAAATGGAATGAGACAACACAAAAAGGAAAGTGAGACATTTTAAATGAGACAGATGAAGTAATAATTTAAATAATAGTGTAATATTATTTGAATGGAGGTAATTGTTTATACTAAATATATTTCTTCTTCATTATATTTTAATATCTTACAAAAATAAAATAATAAGATTTACTTACAAATAACTAACCAATCAATCAATAATAGCTATAAAAATTAAAATAATAAGAAAATTATAAGTGTTAATATTGTAAATGGTATTATCTTATAAAACTCAAATCTTGATTTTCTTGTACCCATTAAAAATCAACAATTGAATCTAAAATTAATTCACATATAAAAATTATTAGAATAAATTTAAATAGATATTACTAGTGACTATTATAATAAGTTTATCATAATCTTTTTTAAAAAATTGATTGATCATTAATTTACATATAAAACTTTATTATTTGTATATATCTTTTATCTTATCAATGTAAAAAAATTATAGAAGAAGAAAAAAGACTACAAAGTAGAGAAATAAAAAAGAAAATAAAGAGTACAAAACAGAGAAATAAAAGAAAAAATAAAAAAAATAAAAATGAAGGACACAAAATAGAGAAACGAAAAAGAAAGGAAAATGGAAAGGAAGAAAAAAGAAAAGAAATGAAAAGAAAGCAAACGAAAAGAAAGGAAAAAGAAAGCTAGAAAAGGAATAAAAAAGAAAAGAAAGGAAAAGGAAGCAAACGAAAAGAAAAGAAAAGGAAAACTGAGCAAAAAGAAAGCAGAGAAAGATTTCGAACCCGCGATCTTGGAGAGAGAGACACGGTTCTTAACCAGCTGCACTCCAACATATTTTGAAATTATAAACGAATATATAATAATAGTAGTTTTCTAAAAAAGTTGGAAGCCTGTGGATCCCCTAGACCCCAATGTAGCTCCGTCTCTGTTTGTACGGCATGGGAAAAGATTTTATCCTTAATTACGGGATGTAAAATTAAATATATTTTATAAATCATCTAATAACCTTAATATAAAATTAAAACGTGTTCTAATATCATTAGAGTTGGAGTTGGGTAGAAATTCGATGTATGAAACTGATAGATGGAAAAAGTGCATTAGTTGAGACGTAGGAATCATTACTCGTTTTCATTCAAATATTCATCACTGGCTTTGGTACGTGGCTGTTGAAACTTGAAAGAGAGCCATACTTGTTGGGGTGGTCTCCTGTGCGCGACGCACAGTGCCACCCATAATTAATTAATTAATTAATTAATTAATTTAATTATAATTAATTAGTTTAATAAATTTTAATTGTAAATTAATAAATCATAATTATGAATTAATAAATAATAATTTTAAATTAATATATCTTAATTTTGAATTAATAAACTCAATTATGAATGAATTAATAAACCTGAATTTTGAATTCATAAAACCTAATTTTGAATAATAAATCCTAATTTTGAATTAATAAACCCTAATTGGAATTAATAAACTCTAATTTTGAATAATAAACCCTAATTATGAATTAATAAACCCTAACTTTGAATTAATACCCTAATTATGAATTAATAAATTCTAATTTTGAATTAAAAATTATAAGTAAAAATTAATAAATTTAATTAAAAATTAATAAAATCTAATTATCCTTACTCACCATAATTAATATATAATTATTTAAAAAAAAACAATGGTGAGCTCACGGTTAGGCGGACCTCACCCAAGTTTTTGTCTACTTGTTTGTTTCTTAATAGTTAATATTATTAGAGTGTATTCTCTTTGATCACAAATGGTGGAAAAGAAATATATTACATTCGTCCCGGTATTATTGGCTCTTTTCTTTTTGCATGTTGATTAAATAAAGTTATATTTTATATGTAAAATAATATGTGATATGAAATTTGAGGTACTTTTTAATGTAAAATTATTTTCTTTTTGAAGCAGTAAATAATAATGGACACGGTAAAAAGTAAAATGAGCTAACAATTTTATTATTATATTCCCCGGAAGAATTATATTGTTTTATAGTTTTCACGTAACTTTTTAATCCTTTCAATTAAAATTACTAATTTTTAACTTTTTGCAATTTCAATATTTTAATTTTATTGTTCGACGAGATCCATTTAACATGTGATGTGAGTCGTATTTGTGGTGTTTTCTGAAAAACCACTTGAAAAATACAAATAAATTATTATTATTATTATTATTATTATTATTATTATTATTATTATATCGATCATTAATTAGGCATGCATGAAATGTCTGATTAATGTATGAGGTGATACCTTCCTCATGTAAGGACGTATAGACATCACACTTTAAATTATAACTAGTATGATCTCCATATATAATCTCAATTTTAATGTGATTTTTATTTATATACGAACTTCGT
Source organism: Salvia rosmarinus (assembly GCA_036937905.1). NCBI lineage: Eukaryota > Viridiplantae > Streptophyta > Magnoliopsida > Lamiales > Lamiaceae > Salvia > Salvia rosmarinus. Next base: position 72,575,370 of record CM072820.1, on the reverse strand, counting down.
CACATAAAGACTTTGTGTTAATATATTAATTCAAGCCTTGAACATGACCATTATACACGACCTCAATTTAAAATTCGAACCTTCGTTTGCTACACCATAGCATATGAATATAAAGACTTCGTTTTAAAAAAATTATATATAACTTTTAACGGCATTCTTGATTACAAATAAATAAAAGACTAATTGCTTTCAAAAATAAAAAATAAATAAACTAAATAAGTTGCGATAAAAAAAGTATAGCACTAAAATTTGTCGTTTCCATTTATTATAAATATAGAAGGAAAAAAAACATTGAACTCGACTGGTTATTCCAATCTATCCTTAATACAATAATTTGCTTTCACTTTTGAAGTGACGTCTAATATCTCATCCTTGATATGAAAGATCACTAAACGATAGATAAACCAAAACGTCTCGGCCAAATTTCAACTGTAAGGCCACTATATTAGACACGTATCACATTAAAATATATTTTAATTTAGTGTAGACTTCACAGAAGTTAAAACCACATTAATTAAGTAAACACCAAATCAAATTCACACCCAAAACTCCAATTAATTATTTAATTTAAACACACCGATTAAATGGAAAACTTGTCTCATTAAAGAGACCCACTAATGTAACCGACGCTAGTCCCCATCTCGAAAATTTCCATGTACGTAATATAAGAAAAAAAATTAAAAGAATGTAAAACGTAATTAAGAATTAAACCGCGTAGAGAAACGGTGCGCACGATGCACCTTGAAATGCGTCTTTTAAATCCATGGCTGCCCATGTGGGGTACATACCCCAACTTACAACTCCATCTCACCAAACCTATAACAAATTAATTCAATTTCAAGTTGTTATAGCTTGTTTATGAAGAAGAGAAATTAGATATAGGAAGGTGAGAAGTTTACATCAAAGCCAGCACATGCAAACACATTAACTCTCTCTCTACCATTTTGCATATTGAGAGAAAGAAGGAGATAATTTAGATGATTTCATGAAATTCAACTCCTTCCCAATAATATACGTGTCCTCACATCATTCTTTTTTATATGTGATTCCCACTTTCTTCTTCTGTTTTCTCTTCCTCTTCATCTTCTCCTTTAAACACTATTCCTATCCCCAAAAGTCTCTATCTCTCTCTCTCTCATTAATTTTGTTCCCACCAATTCTATTGAGTCATCCATAGCTCATCAATTCCACGCATGGCTGAGAAGGTAGTCAAATTGATCACTTTCTTATATATTTTTGTAGGGTTCTTGATCATTAATTCTATTGCTTGATCAAGGTCGTTCTCGAATTTGGTTGAATATTGAAGAATGATGAATAATCATATACAATTGCAGTTTGCCCTTTGATTGAGTTGCGTTTTTTGGATGAAATGAAACAGGTGACTATTATGGTGCTCAAGGTTGATCTCCAGTGTCCTTGCTGCTACAAGAAAGTCAAGAAAATTCTCTGCAAATTTCCCCGTGAGTCTCCAACCATCCTTCCACATTTTTCTCAATATTTCTCTGTATACGTATCTATCTACACGTACAAATTTAAATCAGCATCTTACGATAATATCCACTTTACGTATCTGCGCACAGTAAATCCAGGAGATATATGTATTGCTCTGTTCTTATCATTTTTTAATTTTATTTTTGTGGTGGCTATAATTGATTAGTCTCTTCTGTAGTCCACCATAGAAGATAATGCATCATCCATCACTAACCATGTACATTAATAGCACATATATTTATTTGTTCACTATTTCAATTTCCTTTCCTCATTGTTGAGTTGATTAAATGTTTTGGGCATGTGAAAAAATATTTGGGACAAGAGAAATTAGAGACCAGGTATACAATGAGAAGGAGAACAAGGTGAGGATCACTGTGGTATGCTGCGACCCTGAGAAAATTCGAGACAAATTATGCTGCAAAGGTAGAAAGGTCATCAAAAGCATCGAAATCGTTGAGCCTCCCAAGCCCAAGGAAAAGCCCCCCGCCGCCACAGGAAAAGCCCAAAGAAAAGCCCCCCCCGCCGCCACAGGAAAAGCCCAAAGAAAAGCCGCCACCGCCGCCGCCACAGGAAAAGCCCAAAGAAAAGCCTCCGCCGCCGCCGCCGCAGGAAAAGCCCAAAGAAAAGCCGCCGCCTCCTCCTCCATGCGGGTACCCACCAGTTGTTCCGGTGAGGACGTGTTGCGGGCCATGCTCGGAAGGTTATGGTGGGGGGCCATGTTACTTTGGGCATGGGGTGCCACCGCCGCCGCTGCAGGAAAAGCCCAAAGAAAAGCCGCCGCCGCCGCCTCCAGCCGAGCCGATTATGGGCCCGGGACCATGCGGGTACCCACCAGTTGTTCCGGTGAGGACGTGTTGCGGGCCATGCTCGGAAGGTTATGGTGGGGGGCCATGTTACTTGGGGTATGGGGTGCCGCCGCCGCAGCCGCAGCCATGCTACGACGGTTACTATGGGTACGGCAACCGTGATAGACCGTGCCACGTCACGAGATGTGATTACTACTTTAGCGAAGAGAATCCTCAAGCCTGCTCAATCATGTGAATGTGATGAAGACGTACGTACATTCTTCTTTTGTTTCTTATACCGTATAAAGGGCGTACGAAATCAATATGCGTAATCGACGTGGGCCATCTCTACTAATAAAACTAGTCAAATAATTTTGGGTGTTGTTATTGTTCTTTGTCTATTAATGGATTATAATACTTGCATTCAACGCTCACACCCTTGATTCCATATAGACCATTTTTCGTCGATTGCGGTTTACTACTATACTGCACAGAATTATGATGTTCAACCACTATACTGTTTATTGGACGTTGGTCTTGTCGATGATAATAATATATCATATTTTTATCGAATTTAATTATATGCTGTTGAAGTCTTAAGGTCGGTTTATTCATGAGCTATCTAGATCTTGATTCGATAAAAGTTAATGAAGTTTGTTAACGAGCTAAGCTCAAGCTCGTCGATATTCAGCTTATTAGCTCGTTACCACCAAACTCGTTAAGTAATAATTTTCTTGAAATTGTAAAATCAATAACTAAATATATCTTATTCTATTCAATAATTAGTAATACTTGTATAAAGAAAAATAATAAGTCTTAGTAAATATAGCATATTATGTTGTTGTAAAACAATTTATATTTTTAAAAAATAATTAATATTTTAACTGTAAGTTAAATTTGAAATGTTCTTTAGGCCCGATTAAACTCAAATAAGACGTAAATGAAGTTCGATCTCGATTCAATAATAAATAAGTCTACTTAAAGCATGATAACATTCGACTTGTTGTATTACACCCCTAAGTGTGGCTGATTCTTCTTATCTTGAGCTGTTGGGCGAAATTGATTCAAAAGAACTCTATATTTTGACCATATCCCATTTATCTTCAGAAATAACATCTAAAACCTTTCGGGACAGATATTAAATTGGTCGAGATATAAGATTTTAAATATAATCCGTTTTATTAATCAATTTCATTTCACTATTTACAAATTTCCATGTTAGTTTAATTTCATCACTAAGCTACCTATTATTGGATTGAGTTAACAGAGCGACAAATAGTAGTAGTCCAAGGTTTTTGCGACCACAAACAATATTATTGTGAATTACAGTGAACGGCTTGTAAGAAAGCTGTCTTGACGATGTGAGTAATTAAACCCAAACTTAAAAACTGGAGAACGAATTTTTTATTTTTATTTTTGCCAATTTAATGCAGAAATTTTAAAGCTATTTAGTCACAAACTACCTAAGAATAGAGACCTTCCGTTTGTGCAAGTTAACCACTCTACCACTGCGCCAACACACACATTTGAGAAGAAGAACGAATTTCATGTGACGTCATTATGATATACTATTAATTTTAGTGCTATTTAGTCACAAACTACCCAAGAATAGTAGTATTTTTAAAGCAAGCACAACGTGTACTATATTTAGTATTTTGGTGAGAACATTACTCTCTTTCACATTACATAGATAATTTGCTGAATTGAGTTGAGATTATCATAACAGTAGTATCCTCAAGAAAAAAAGAGATCATAAAAATGGGTGTTCTTCCTCTCACCGAATACTACTCACTGATCTTTCTCCTTTGGTTGTTTGGCATTCCCTAACAATTCTAGTTCTGCCATTATTGAGACACTAAATTCTAGTATATGAGAGCGACAGAGCATTACATTCCCAGTCGTTGACTTTCGAGTTTCAACACGTGAACTGTTCCAATCTTCAAAGAGTTTGACTTTCTAGAAGTTTAGTATTTCTAAATTATGCCTCAAGAGTCAACCTCAAAGGTGCATTGCCCCCTCTAATTATGCGTGCCCAGCTGCAGACTAGCAATTTGGCCTCTTACAAATAACCAATTCACAAGTTACACTAACTACTAATTAATACAGAATACTCGAACAAAATTATTGAAATTTTATTTGATTATTTGCTTCGCCACTATTTGCCTACGAAAGCATCAAGGTGGGCGCACGTTTTCTGAAGTGGCTGAGACGTGATATTGGCACATGCACATGTATATATGTGTACACACACACATATATGCACACTTATTCAGAGCAACACACATTCAAATTGGGGAATTGCATTGGTTCATCACGTGCATTGCCTTCCAGCAACAAGAAAGTGAGACCTGATGAAGATGATCAAGAATTGAAGGCTTCGGCCCTGAAGCAGAGCTCAGGCCTGTGAAGTGCCGGGCTTTGGGGGCCGTTGCCTCTGCCTGCATTGGGAGAGGTGCAGCCATTGGCGGACCCAGAGGGGGCAGTGGGGGCATTGGGCCCCTGGTCTTAAAAATTACTAGGTATATACATGTATTTTTTATATAATTGTTAAAATAGATTAATATTTTTTGTTGTAGTAGAGTTGTGTATTTTGTGTGATAGAGATATTGAGTTGATTTTCCTTTTGTCATTATTGGTGTTAAGTTTTTTTAGTATCTTAATGAAAATATATTTACATCTAATTTTTGATGATGTGTAAGTTATGAACAATACGACTTTTATTTGTATACAATTATGGTATATTTTATTCTTTAAATAAAAACTTGATATCCTATACCATTAAACATTTTCTACTATTATATTATTCTATCATTTGATGCTTGTTTGTAATGACGCATGTATCAATAATTAGAAATATATTTTGCTTTTATACTATACAATCAAGAAGACAAGAACTCAAGTTTAAATTCAATAAAGCTTTGTTTGCAGTTTCATCTTCATAATTTAGAAGATTGTAAATTAGAGTTCATTTCATTTCAAATATTATTATTATTTAGGTAGATGAAAGCATATATGTTTCATTTTCATCGGTTAATTGAGCTATCCATTCAAACTAAAAAAATAAAACAGAAATATTATGAGATGGTCATACTTAATCTTTTTTGATATAGTGATATAATTTTAATAAAGTTATAGTGGTATTAAAATTAGTATTTATTTCAAAGTTTAATTTTAAAATTCTTCTTATAGATTTATTAATTATATACTCCCTCCATCTACAAAATCCATTTACTTATTTTCTCTTTGGGCCATCAACGAGAAACATTTACTTACCTCTTACGGACATGATCCCACATAACGCCCTCATATGTTATGGGTCTCATTTTCCACTAACTTTACATTCAATACAATTTATTAAAACGTGTGCCACTAAAATTTGTAAACGAATTTGGTGGACGAAATGAGTAATTATTTGGATCCCCCTAAATAAAAAGTCTGGGTCCGCCACTGGGTGCAACTGACAGTTGCTAGAGAATGAAGATAGTGGTGAACAAGAAACAGCTGAAGCTGCTAATTGCAAGCTTGGATGAGCTAAAGTCGAGACACATTGTGGTTCAATTCCAGAAGTGTAGAGTGAACTGTGGAATCTTGCCTTTTTTCGCTTCTTTCAAGTGTTTCTTAGCTAGCTTAGCTTTGCAACCCGGTTTTCCGCTAGGAAAATCGATAGGTGGTGTGTATTCTATTTCTATTTCGACAAGAAGTAACATGCAGAAATTAGGAAGGAGCAGTTGTTAAGATAAATGTCACCTTGAAGATTTTAAAATATAGTGCTATAGTACTGGGATGGGATATTTATTGCTCGTTTCTGAATAAATAAACAAATAATTTATTGAATCTACTCAGAAAAATGGTTATATACAGGAAAATCAGATAAATTATGGGAAGAATCACACTATACAACTCATGAAGCTAGTAACTAAGCGCACACCATTTCACAGCTCTTAATACTATTTCTGCAATCTAGCATTGATTCAAATGGAGCTGCCTATTTACATCACATATCTTCAAACTTTGTCTATTTGCTCTAGAGACTTCCTCATTCCCAGCAATGTATCTTCAAGAGGCATTCACGGACCTAATCATTCGAAACAAATATAGGCATCACAAATCATGAGAAACACCGAGGTAAAGGGGGAATTTTAGTATTGTACTGTTAACCTTTTGGATGAGTTTGTGCTCCTTATCTTCTCATCCAGCTTCACTAATGCTGAATCTTTCTCTCTTATTGCTGCTTCTCTCTTCACTTTCTTGGACTCCACCACTATGCAGGGGCGGAACCACATAGGGGCTTGGCCCCCAACTTTTTTGAAACTATAGGAATATATTTGATATGCAAAATAATATTAGAAATATTTGTCTAGCCTGATGGTTAAGTTCCTCTTCTAATTTTCGCCGACCCGAATTCGAAACTCGCCAGAGGCATTTCCTCTCTTTTTTTCCGTTCTCTCTCTCTCTCTCTTTTCCTTCTTTTTCTTGTTTCATTTTTTTCCTCTCTTTCTTTCTTTCATTTTTTTCCTCCTATCTTTCTTTCTTTTTCTCGTTTCATTTTTTTCCACCTTTCTCTATTCTATTTCTTCTCTTTATTTTGAGATCTTTTTTCTTTTTTTCTTTCTTATATAATTGTTTTATGTTAATAAAAGAAAATATGTATGCAAATAATAACACTATGTGAATTAATTCTTAGCTAAACATATGTGCTTTCTATAAATATTTAATAACTAAATCCAATATAGTCTAATGGGTTAGGATTTTTATTTTACATTTAGGAGATTTTGGTTCGATTCCTTTTAGTTACATGTTTTCTTTTTTGTATACTTATTTTCTTTTATTTCCTTTTTCTTTATATGTGAATTAATATTACCAATCAAATTTGTAAAAGGATTATAATGAACTCATTATATTATTAAATTATTATTATTTTATAATTTTATTTTATTACCTTTTAAAATTATAATTAATTGGGTCTCCCAGAAAAAATTTCTGGCTTCTCACTATGGATCTAGCCAGTGTTTCGATCTTTTTCATAAGCAACTGTAACCAAAAAGATATACCTTGTGTGATGATTCAACACTATCTCAAAGCAGAGATATTATAGCGTGTGAGAGAGAGGAGTTGCTAGTAAACAGGTACCTTGATTTCTTCGTCTTTAGAAGTTAAAACCACATTAATTAAACACCAAATCAAATTCATACCCAAAACTCCAATTAATTATTTAATCTAAACACACCGATTAAATGGAAATTTGTCTCATTAAAGAGACCAACTGATGTAACCGACGCTAGTTCCCATCTCGAAAATTTCCATGTCGTAATATAAGAAAAAAATTAAAAGAATGTAAAACGTTATTAAGAATTAAACCGAGTAGAGAAACGGTGCGCATGATGCACCTTGAAATGCGTCTTTTAAATCCATGGCTGCCCATGTGGGGTACATACCCCAACTTAAAACTCCATCTCACCAAACCTACAACAAATTAATTCAATTTCAAGTTGTTATTAGCTTGTTTATTGATGCAGCGTGCGTGGATAAATCGGAAGAACAATATCAAAATTCGTTGATTCTACAGAATACCGAACCTCGTTTTTATATTAATCATCTAAAGCTGCGTCTAAAAGACAACTAACAACGTTTAAATAGTAAACCTTATTCGACCAAAAGAAAGGGAAAATACGAAGAGGTCCAAAACTAAACGGAATTACAAAAATAAACCGGGAAAACTGATAAATTTCAAATTTGACCCTCCAGATGAAGGAATTTACCCAAAATCCGTCATCGATAAGCCATGAGTATTGCTCAGAAGACCGTTTCTGCTTGAAAAACACTATGCTCTCGTCGAAATCTGACATTTGCATAAATTCTTTGGGTGATCCGCACGTCGCATGTAATTTAACTCAATTTACGCCTCATCATTTATGAAGAAGAGAAATTAGATATAGGCAGGTGAAATCCATCAAAGCCAGCACATGCAAACACATTAATTTCAACTCCATCTCTCTCTCTCTACCATTTTGCATATTAAGAGAGAGATAATTTAGATGATTTCATGAAATCAACTCCTTCCCAATAACATTCGTGCCCTCACATCATTCTTTTTGTATGTGATTCCCACTTTCTTCTTCTGTTTTTTCCTCTTCTTCATCTTCTCCTTCCAGTTCATCTTCTCCTTCCTCTAAACACTATCTCTATCCCCAAAAGTCCCTCTCTCTATCTCTCTCTCATTAATTTTGTTCCCACCAATTCTATTGAGTCATCCATAGCTCATCAACTCCACCCATGGCTGAGAAGGTAGTCAAATTGATCACTTTCTTATATATTTTTATAGGGTTCTTGATCATTAATTCTATTGTTTGATCAAGCTCGTTCTCAAATTTGGTTGAATATTGAAGAATGATGAATAATCATATTCAATTGCAGTTTGCCTTTGATTGAGTTGCTTTTTTTGGATGAAATGAAACAGGTGACTATTATGGTGCTCAAGGTTGATCTCCAGTGTCCTTGCTGCTACAAGAAAGTCAAGAAAATTCTCTGCGAATTTCCCCGTGAGTCTCCAACCATCCTTCCACATTTTCTCAATATTTCTCTGTATACGTATCTATCTACACGTACGCATTTAAAGCAGCATCTTACAATAATACCCACTTTACGTAACCGTATATAACCAAAATCCAGTAGATATATGTATTGCTCTGTTCTTATCATTTTTTAATTTTATTTTTTTCTGTAGTCCACCACAGAAGATAATGCATCATCCATCACTAACCATGTACGTTAATAGCACATATATTTATTTGTTCACTATTTCAATTTTCTTTCCTCATTGTTGAGTTGATTAAATGTTTTGGGATGTGAAAAAATATTTGGGACAAGAGAAATTAGAAACCAGGTATACAATGAGAAGGAGAACAAGGTGATGATCACCGTGGTATGCTGCAATCCTGAGAAAATTCGAGACAAATTATGCTATAAAGGTAGAAAGGTCATCAAAAGCATCGAAATCGTTGAGCCACCACCGCCGCCGCCGCCGCCGCCACCGCCCCCCCCCTCCCTCCCCGCCCCGCCTCCACCTCCGCGTGACCTGATTATGTGCCCGGGACCATGCTGGTACCTACCAGTTTTTCTGGGGAGGACGTGTTGCGGGCCATGCACGGAAGGTTATGGTGGGGGGCCGTGTTACTTTGGGTATGGGGTGCCGCCGCCATGCTACGAACGTTACTATGGGTACGGCAACCATGCTAGGCCCTGCCACATCACGAGATGTGATTACTACTTTAGCGAAGAGAATCCTCAAGTCTGCTCAATCATGTGAATGTGATGAAGACGTACGTACATTCTTCTTTTTGTTTCTTATACCGTATAAAGGGTATAAGAAATCAATATGCGTAATCGACGTGAGCCATTTCTCCTGATAAAACTAGTCAAATGATTTTGGGTGTTGTTATTCTTCTTTGTCTGTTAATGGATTAATACTTGAATTCAACGCTCACACCATTGATTCCATATAGACCATTTTTCGTCGATTGCGGTTTACTGAGCTGCACAGAATTATTATGTTCAACTACTATACTGTATATTGAACGTTGGTCTTTGATGATAATAATATATCACATTTTTGTATGCTGTTGAAAAGTCTTAAAAGTTAACTGAATTTGCGCATATATGTAATGTCCGGCTAGGATTGAAAAAATCGTATTATTCATGAACTATTTAGATCTCTATTCGATAAAAGTTAATGAAGTCCGTGAACAAGCTAAACTCAAGCTTGGTGATATTCAACTTATTAGCTCATGATCAGCAAACTCGTTAAGTAATAATTTAGCTTGAAAATATAAAATTTTTAACTAAATATATCTTATTTCTGTTCAATAATTAGTAATACTTGTAAGGTCACTAACACTATATATATATATAGAGAGAGAGAGAGTGAGATTCAAATAATAACTATTTTTAACGTGAGAATTAAGAACCATGAAAATTTGTTACGAACAAAATGAATTTGTTATGAAAGTTAATGAATCCGCTGGGGAAGTTACTGAATCCAAAGATTTAGAATTTTCACCTAGAGTCAAATCCTATGAGAGGCTAAAATTAACTTTCCTAGCAAATTCATCAACTTTCATGATAAAAATGGTTCTCATGTCAACCTTCACCTATATATGTATATATATTTTATATTCAGAAAAATAATAATTCTTAGTAAATATATCAAATTATATTATTGTAAAACAATTTATATTTTTAAATAATAATTAATATTTTGATTGCAAATCTAATTTGAAATGTTTGTTTAGGCCGGATATACTCAAATACGTTCATAAATGAAGTTTGATCTCAAGTCAAGCTTAAGCATGACAACATTAGACTTGCTCTATTACAGTCTGTGTGGCTGATTCTTCTTATCTTGAGCTGCTGGGCGAAATTGATTCAACAAATATCTATGTTTTGACCAATTCCCATTTATCTTCAGAAATAACATCTAAAACCTTTCGGGATACGGCGAGATATAAAATTTTGAATATAGTCCATTTTATTGATCAGTTTTGTTTCACTCTTTACAAATTTCCATGTTAGTTTAATTTCATTACTAAGCTACCTATTATTGGATTGAGTTAACAGAGGGAAAAATAGTTGTAGTCCTAGATTTTTGCGACCACAAACAAGATTATCGTGAATTACAATGAACGGCTTGTAAGAAAGCTGTCTTGGCGGTGCGAGTAATTAAGAGCGACCGAAACTTAAAAACTGGAGAACGAATTTCATATGTAGTCATTATGATATACTACTAATTTTAGTGCTATAGTTACAAATTAGCCAAGAATAGTAGTATTTTTTTAAGCAAGCACACCATGTACTATATTTGAGTACAGTGACGAAGCCAGGATTTTTTTTCTGGGGGCCCAATTAATTATAATTTTAAAAGGTAATAAAATAAAATTATAAAATAATAATAATTTAGTAATATAATGGATTTATTATAATCCTTTTAGAAATTTGATTGGTAATATTAATTCACATATAAAACTTTATTATTTGCATATATCTTTTATTTTATCAATATAAAATAAATTATAGAAAAAGAAAAGAAATAGCATTTTATCAACATAAAACATTTTATAGAAAAAAGATAAAGGAAAGAAAAAGAAAATAAGTATAGAAAAAATAAAAATATGTAACTAAAATGAATCGAACCAAAATCTCTTAAATGAGAGATAAAAATCCTTACACATTAAACTACAATATATTTAGTTATTAAATGTTAAATATTTATAGAGAGCACATATTTTTAGCTAAGAGTTAATTCATATAGTGTTATTATTTGTATATATATTTTATTTTATCAATATAAAGCAAATTATATAAGAAAGATAGAAGGAAAAAGATCCCAAAATAAAAGAAGCATTTGAACAGAAAGAGTGAGAAACACACACCTAAAGGAAAGAAACAGAGAAGGAAAAAAAGGAAAGAAAAGAAAGAGAGGAAAAAAAGAAAGAAAGATAAGAAAAAAAAGGAAAGAAAGGAAAGAGAGGAAAAAAAGAAGGAAAAAGAGAGAGAAAAAAAAGAAGGAAAGAAAAAAAAGGAGGAAAGAATTCAAAGAAAGAAAGATAGCAAAAGAGAAACGAGAAATAAGAGAAAAAAAAGAAGGAAGAAGAGAAGGAAAAAGAGAAAAGAGAAAAAAAAGAGACCAGAAATAAAAGAAGAAGAAGGAAAAAAAAAAGAGAAGAGATGTGGCTTGGGGGATCGAACTCGGGTCCCCAAGAAATCAATGAGAAACCTTACCAACAAGCTAGGGCAACCCTTTCAATATTACATTACATATTAAATATATACCTATTTTTTAGAAAAAGTTGGGGGACCCATGGGCCCCCCAGGTCCCCAGGTGGCTCCGCCCCTGTTTGAGTACTATATTTAAGGGTGAGAATCGGTCGGGACCGGTGCCGTCCCGAGTCCCAAGTCCCGAAATTTTGCAATTTTGGGTCCGGTCTGATCGGGACTTGGGACTCCGGTCCCAAAATTTATAATTTTAGTCCGGTCCGGTCCGAATTGAAATTTCCGAAAATGTCCCGAAGTCCCAAGTCACGAAATTACCCGAAATGTCCGAAATTACCCGAAGTCCCAAATTATCCGAAAATATCCCGAATTACCCAAAATGTCCCAAGTCCCAAGTCCCAAGTCCGAAATTATCGAAATGTCCCGAAAGTCCAGAAATTAAAATTAGATATATTTAAAATCGGGACTTCGGGATTTCCCGAACGGGACTCGGGACTTCCCGATATCCGAAAATCAAAATTTCCCGGTCCCGGTCCCGATCCCGAACCCGTAAATTTCGGGACTCGGGGTCCCGAATCCCGTCGGGACTCGGGTCGGGACGGGAATTTCCCGAGTCCCGATCCCAAATTCTCACCCCTAACTATATTTAGTATTCTGGCAGAAAACGAGATAATAAAAATGGGTGTTCTTCCTCTCACCGAATACTACTCAATGATCTTTCTCCTCCTTTGGTTGTTTCGCATTCCCTAACAATTCTAATTCTGCCATTATTGAGACACTAAATTCTAGTGTATGAGAGCGACAGAGCATTACATTCCCAGTAGTTGACTTTCGAGTTTCAACACGTGAACTGTGCCAATCTTCAAAGAGTTTGACTTTCTAAAGGCTAGTATTTCTAAATTATGCCTCAAGAGTCAACCTCAAAGGTGCATTGCCCCCTCTAATTATGCGTGCGCAACTGCGGACTAGCAATTTGGGCTCTTACAAATAACCTATTCACAAGTTACACTAACTACTAATTAATACAGAATACTCGAACAAAATTATTGGAAATTTTTATTTGATTATTTGCTTCGCCACTATTTGCCTACGAAAGCATCACGGTGGGACGCACGTTTTCTGAAGTGGCTGAGACGTGATATTGGCATATGCACATGTATATATGTGTACACACACACACACACATATATATATATATATATATATATGGGTTAGATCCAGTGAGAACTCATCTTTTTTTAGAACTTGAGAACCATGCATAAGACGTTGAAGATAATGCACAAAACAATATAAAGTTGTGCATAACGAAAACTTTCTAAAATTGTTGCATAACAAAATAATTTTAGAAAGTTTTGTGCATCATCTTCAATGTCTTATGCATGGTTCGCAGAGTTCGCAAAAAAAGATGGATCGAGGAATGGATAATTTGGTAGGAAATAAGAATAAATCTGGCCTTTGATTCACTGGATCAATGGTTGAGATTTAATTTCGATTAATGCTAAAGTTTTGTGTTGTATGTACTACGCGGATTATTGTGCAAAGACTAGAACCCTTCTTGTCTTCTGTTCTGATGAAAGATGTCTAAACTAATATATTTAACATATGTGCTACTGAAAAGATGAAATATGTGTTAAACTAATATGTGCAACATAGTAATTCTAATTGTGCTACACAAATATGAAAGATATGCTATACTTACATATCTATTCCTATTTCTCACCAATATTTGCATTCTCACGTGAACCATCCCCTATATATATACATATATATATATATATATGATATATGCACACTTATTCAGAGCAACCCATATTCAAATTGGGGAATTGCATTGGTTCAGCACGTGCATTGCCTTCCAGCAACAAGAAAGTGAGACCTGATGAAGATGATCAAGAATTGAAGGCTTCGGCCCTGAAGCAGAGCTCAGGCCGGTGAAGTGCCGGGCTTTGCAGGGGCCCGTTGCCTCTGTCTGCACTGCTGAAGTCAGGAGAGGTGCAGCCGACAGTTTCTAGAGAATGAAGATAGTGGTGAACATGAAACAGTTGAGCCTGCTAATTGCAAGCTTGGATGAGCTAAAGTCGAGACACATTTGTAGCTGGAAATTTTGCCTTTTTCGCTTCTTTCAAGTGTTTCTTAGCTAGCTTAGCTTTGCAACCCCGGTTTTCCGCAAGGAAAATCGATAGGTGGTGTGTATTCTACTTCTATTTAGACAAGAAGTAGAAGGAGCAGTTGTTAAGATAAATGTGCCACCTTGAAGATTTTAAAATATAGTGCTATAGTACTGGGATGGGATAGTTATTGCTCATTGCTGAATAAATATACAAATAATTTATTGAATCTACTCAGAGAAATGGTTATATACAGGAAAATCAGATAAATTATGGGAAGAATCACACTATACAACTCATGAAGCTAGTAACTAAGCGCACACCATTTCACAGCTCTTAATACTATTTCTGCAATCTAGCATTCATTCAAATGGAGCTTCCTATTTACATCACAAATCTTCAAACTTTGTCTATTTGCTCTAGAGACTTCCTCATTCCCAGCAATGTATCTTCAAGAGGCTTTCACGGACCTAATCAATCGAAACAAAAATAGGTGTCACAAATCATGAGAAACACCGAGGTAAAGGGGGAAGAGGATGGGGAAGTTTAGTATTATACTGGTAACCTTTTGGATGAGTTTGTGCTCCTTATCTTCTCATCCACCTTCGTTAATGCTGAATTTTTCTCTCTTATTGCTGCTTCTCTCTTCACTTTCTTGGACTCCGCCTCTATGGATCTAGCCAGTGTTTCGATCTTTTTCATAAGCAACTGTAACCCAAAAGATATACCTTGTGTGATGATTCAACACTATCTCAAAGCACAGATATTATAGTGTGTGTGAGAGAGAGGAGTTGCTAGTAACCAGGTACCTTGATTTCTTCGTCTTTAGAATGCAGAGTCATGTCTTTCAACTCGGAGGACTTCCTCAAATGTATTACTTCTTTCTGAAGCCTGTCATACAAAACTCCCGATACCGTATCTTCACAGTCTGTATCAGCTACCACCAAACCTTTCACCTCTTTGTTGCTATTTGTGTTTCCTATTTCTGTAACTTCGTCTTTGTTCTGTATTTTGTCATTGACCATGGAGTTCTTGTTCACCTCTGCATTTTCCTTTCCACTATTGTCAATTACCTTGTTTTGAGAAGCCCACAGACTCTTTCTCGACAAACTCTCAGAGGTGGTATTTTTCTTCTTCAAACTATTAATAGGCTTCGTTTCTGCATTCGCCACCGTATGTTTTTCATCAAGCATCTGCATTGCGCTTTTAATGATGGCGGATCCCCTCGGTTGTGACGCAGATATCTTCTTTGTTCTAGTATTACTTGATAGAATTCCAAAAAAGCTGCTGGACTTCTCGTTCTTGGGGGATCCGTTAGTACTGATAGAGAACGAAGATGCATTCTTTAAGCCTTCTTCGAGTGTCTTCAACCTCAACTTCAACTTGTCCTGTAAAAAGTGTTTTTGCATATTTCGGTCCCAAAAACAATACTTAAATCTTAGTCAAGACAATTTGTAGCTGGAAATGTTATCCGAAGTTTCACCTTGAGTTGTGCCTCGGCCATGGCAGCTCTTTCTGATATTACTAATTTGTCTTTTAACTTCTGCATTTCAGCCTAAAATGATAGAAATCTTACAATCGAGAAAAAATCTAAAAAAACTTCGATGCGTCCATCTAAACTAGCAAGATTTAGCTATCTATTGAAAAGCTTGACATGATTTGGTATACCTGCAGCAACCTTCTCTCTTCTAGCCATTGTTTAACGGGCATAACTTTGTCGTTCTCATCTTTCCACTCGTTAGCCACCACTGTTGCTACTCGGTTTGCTGAAACCTTTATTCTTGCTAGTTCCCTTTCCAGAGTCCTCTTCTCGTCCTACAAAGTTCAAGAGATCGAGAAATTTAACATCAGTCGATATCCAATGTAGAGATTTTTCCTTATAGTAAAGATCTTCCTTACATTAAGTTCAGATATCTGTCGCTTGTAATCACGAATGGTGTTGGCTGCTGCTCCACCAGCAAGTATGGACTCCTCGAGCTCCTTGATGGTTCGGCTAAGCTTTTCAACCTCTAAAACCTTATATCTATTCGTCTTCTCAAGTATTTTATTCTCTTCCTATTTAACACATATATATGAATGCTAGTTAGAGATTTTGGAAATTATGCATGGGCCTCATAGATGTCATCTATATATATCATACCTGGCATATCTCAATTTGCCTCTTAAGCTCAACGTTTTGATTTTGAACCTCCTCGACTATCAACGCTCTTTCTAAAGCACTTCTCAGTGTTTTCTCAGCTTCAAGCAATGCTGCTTCTTTGGATTTTGTAAGACGATCAAGCGCCTTCTTATCCTCCTGTAATGCTGCAACCTGAAATGTTTCAAAATCATGGGTTAAGAAAGCATACCATATGTAAATCACAATATATCAATACATTGGTATTTTGTAGTGCATTTGTGAAGAGAGAGGCATCAAAGAAGAAAATGTTTCCTAAACATCATCTGTACTACCTCGTTTTTATGCATCTTCAGTTCAGCCTCTAGAGGAGCAACGATCAACTCAATGGAAACAGAATCATCGTCTTTTTGATTGGCATAAACTCTTCTAAGAGTTGCTTCAGCTGCATATTGTGCAGCCAGTGCTTCCTTTTTTTCATCTGTCAGCTTCTTGATGTCAAGATTCTGCATTAATCAGACCCAAAGCACTCAATCATCTCTATATCAATTTTTATTGTGAGAGAGGGAACAAGAAAAATATATGCAGTGTGTGGTGTATCCATAAATCTATTCACACCTTCTGCTCAAGATGGTTTCCATTTAATCTTAGCTTCTCTTCCAACCTTTTGGCTTCACTTCCAAGCTGGAAAAACGAATAGCATGCACGTGAGAAAGCAATAGACAGATACAAGCAGCATAATTATATAATCCAGCCAAGCAATAGCCAAGGACAGTTTCACAAGGAGATGGGGAAACTGGTCAATTTTACCTCCTCCAAAGCCTTATCCTTCAGCGCTTCAGTTGCTCTCAGCGCCCGAATTTCACTTCGAGCTTTTCCCAGTCCCCTCTCCTTCTCTGCAGTGGCAGAAAATAAAGTTTGTTATGTCTGTGTGTCACATGTAATTATCAGTGCCAAAGACCCCCAAATGCTGCAAATAAACCATGTAAGCGTGCAGGAAAACTAGTTAAATCAACATTTAGCAGCACCTTCCAACTGGTTTATTCTTTCGGAGGTCAGAAAATGTTAATGAACACCACTCTGAACAGAACTTTATGATTTGATACCTTATTCTCATTTCTTCAATCCAAGTCTTTGGGAGAAAGTCAAGTAAACTGAGACCTAACAGTAACATGAAGGCTGGCTACTTCTGAATTAGAAAGCAATGCCTAGATTCTGAATTAGATACTGGAGAAAAGCAGAGCAACAACATTTGAAAACATTAACAATGATTGGTGGGTCCAGATTCTTGACAGCGTCCACTTTCCAAGATGATCATGTCTCTGACCAGCACAAAGTAGGCACTTTAAATGAAATCCTCTAATATGCTATGATCTTCGAAAAAAGGGAAGAATAATAAACTAAAGCAAGAGTGTTTTCTTTTTTTTTTAATGCAGAAATTTTTAAAGGCTGCGTTACGGTGGACTCGAACCCGAACAAGAGTGTTTTCTTTATACATTGCTCTGACAACTAATGCCACATAACTACGTTTTCAGAGACAGCAAGCATCTTCTTCAACGCATTTGATGTCTTAAATTTGCAGTTTCGAAACTATAATCTCTCCAACTCCAGCCACAGAGAGACAGAGAAAGGAAGTGTAATTTTAGAGAGGCTAATCCGTTGCAACTAAGCTCCTGAAGGAGCTGTGATGCTAGAAAGTAAATGAGACCATAATACAACTTCTCTTATTACTAAAGCCATTACAATTCAAAATGTCACCAGAGAAGCATTATGACAACATTGGCGAAATGTTTTGATTCAATAAGACAAATATACCATCCACGATTCCATTAGCATATGAAAAGAGTGGAGATGTTAAATGTAACAGGAACTCTGAACAGATTCTGTTATTGGTCTCAACACTATAATTTCAATCTTGATGATTAAATACATACTCAATAAGTCATTTTGTTGAAGTAGCATAAACATGCAAGGAGAGAGAGATGATGATGATGATGATGATGATGAACCTGTGAGTTGATTCTGCAATCTGTTGAGCTCTAACACAACAGGGTCCGGATGAGAAATAAGGGAAACACCTTCACCGCCAAATACTTCGACGCCTGCCATGTTTCTTGGACTTCTTCTTTTCGCAGGTTGTCTCTCTACTACTGCAACAAATGGCTGCCCGGATAGAAGATGTGTTGTGACACCACAAATGAAAGGGTTTTTATGGAGTAATATAATGGGAAGTTCTTAAGGTTTAGTATGCTTAGGAGAGAGAGACCAAAAACTAAATAATCCCTCCTACTCCTGAATGAGAGAGAAACAAGAAAGAGAGAGAAAGAGAGTCCATTCTTGCAAGAAATTGACCGCAAAGAGAGGGAATGTGATGGGATTTTTCCCTCTTCTGAAGCAAACTCCCGAAAGCAACAATTTGCAAGGCCGCCTCAGCCGGCAAATTCACCCCTTCTTTCCCTCCTTTTCCAATCATCAACCGTTACATGTTTAACAAACACACACACACACAAGCATTAAGTAATACAATTTTTTCCCTTTTCATCTAATTTCCAGAAATTGAAGAATAAGCTGACATGCATATGTAGTCTTTTCATCTCTTCGGATGAAAGATTAAATTTTGCTGAAACCATGATAATCAAAACCAACTCCACTTAATGATTCTTCGCCAACGAGATAAATTATTAACCTTCTTTAAATGTATAAGAAACAAAATCACATCTTTGTGTTAGCTTTTGAAAATTGGGTCACCAAAAACATGATTGTAAAGGATAAGAATAATGAGAAGATTAATCAATTTGGTCAGAATATGCTAATGATGATGGAAAAGCACTTGTTTAGGACGAAATTCATTTGCTTAAGCGTTAAACCCTCCTAAAATGGTGATTAAGTTCTTTAGTGGCAGCTCATTAATTCAAATTTGGATTAGTGCCACAAGTGAGAAAATGATACACATCACGCATCAAACCCCTATAATTCAAAAGCGTTTGGATTAAGGTGGCTTAAAAATATAAGACTTTAGAACAAGATCATGATGATCTTTGCTTGAAAGTATGTAGAAATTTATAGAGGAATATAGTCACACTGGTGGAGGACACTTGGCATATGGCAGTTAATAGTTTTAAGGAAGAAACAGTGTGTTTTGGTGAGGCGACAAAGGAAAGATAACATCTCTACCTACACCGATGTATTATGATAAATTAGAATCCATCCTTAATAAATAGAGAAGTAGACAAAGATAGTGGAGTAGAATAAATCCAACATTCAAACCAAATACTGATTATGAGAAAAGAATTGTATTTTACCTAAGTTGTTATTTAGTTAGGTCTTAATGGAATCTGCACTATCATGGGTTGCAGAAAGTGAGTGTTGAATTGGGGTCAAGCCGATAATTAGCTGTTTGCATAACGCGGCATTATTTGGTAAGTTTACAAGTAAGTAGTAGTTGGTAGAAATTGATAACATTTTAATAATGTACTCTCTCCGTCCATCAAATTCGTTCTTTGATTTTAGTGGCATGAGTTTTAATAAATTGTAATGAGTGTAAAGTAAGTGAATGTAAAAAAGTGGGTCATAGATATAATAAATGAATATATTAATGGATAGTGGGTGTAAAAAGGTGGGCCATTAGTGGTTTTTTTGTAAATAAATGGATATGTTTAGAGTAAAAATATGAAGTTGATGTTTACAAAAAAAGAAAGTGAACATTATTTGTGAACGGACAAAAATAGAATTAAATGAACGTATTTGATGGACGGAGGAGTATTTTTTATATAAATACGTGCTGTTTGGTATATCGATGGCATTAAATTGGTTTAATAAAACAGTCAAAATGGTGAACTGTGGTTGTATGGAGTAATAGATTATAATTTGTTGATAGTAATTATGCAGATGAATTAGATGTATTAACATTTCCTCTTGAAATTCGAATGAGGAGTATTGATGTAAAAGTGACATCATATTTTCTAAAACAACACATTTAAATGCTTATGCTGATCACTGTTAGTGTTAATTACACTAAGCACATCTTCTACGGAAAGGAAAAAACAAAACCAAGTAACTTTTAGTTGAATGATCAAATACAAAAACTTCCCTTAATTTTTTAACCTATTACAAAAAACTCGATCACGTAATATTTTGAAGAAATGACATACACCTTTTGCTGTTTTGCGATGGGCAAAAATAAAATAAATTCATGACATTAGCTGTTTTTGCAATTTAATCATTTTTTTATTTTTTTATTTCAGTATTCTGAGTTACGAGCTTTCAGTTTGATTTAATTAACCCGTTCAAGTGTTACAAATATGTCTTGATATTCCTATTTATTTACCAATAAATACAATTCATAAAATGAATATACATATATTTATTTGTTTGTTTTATGTAGTTATTATTTTGATTGTTAATATTGAATTCATTATACCTCAAAGATATGCTTCTAATGAAACCCTTGTTTTCATTTTATTAAAGGGTTCGTTACTTTAAATATTCATTGAATTAAGTTCAAATTTCAATCACAACATGAATTTATTTTATGTCATTTAGTAGCTTTCAGTTTTTTCCTTTTCTTTTCCTGAGTGCAATTGGAATTTCAATCCATAATATGGGGCTGAATTGTATGAATTTCTGCCAGTGCATACCACCATGACATAAAATATCAAAACCATTTACTGTGCCAAAACATAAGAATATTTCTTTTTCTCTTTAATATATTCTTTTCTACGATCATCTCATGCTCGTGACAGCTTGTCCCTTTTTTTGTTTATCCTTATAAAGATGGAAAATTAATTAATCTGTGTGGTGGCATGCAATTGAACAAGAGATGGCCTTTGCATCATTTCTTTTATCAGGTATAACATAAATAATATTTTAGTTGAAAAGTCTAGCTTCATGTCCACTATAAACATTATTGATATTAAAAGTGCATGCTGCAATCGAAACTTTACCCAAAATTCATGAGTTGTTATTAGTTATTCCTTTCCAAAAAAGCAAGAAGAGAGATATGTTCTAATTTATAAGAAAATGTAAGCAAAAGTTTCAGTGAGCTCTTGAAATTAAGCATCAGCGAAGCTTAAAGAAGGAACCTACATTATTTACAACATTAATTTAACTGTTATCCCCTTCCAAATCAACTGCTTTTTCAGTGGAACAGTTGCATAATCAGATAATCTCTACTGTGCTGTAATGGTTTCACCTACCGGCTGTGCGACACTGAAGCTGGTGGTAGGAAATTCTTGTTTCTTTCATACAAAATCATTGGTCGGATACTCATGTATATCCCAATTCATATCATTTTCTCAATTCTATCATGCACTGTCAACTTTGACCAATTAATACCTAAAATATAAGAAATTTTGTAAATCTAAGTGTGAAAATGAATTTGTTTAAATGAAAGTTCATTTTTTACGCATATATGTCCACATCAAGCTAAGTTCACGATGATCCAGCTCAGGTTCAGGTACCGAAAATTGAGTTCATTATAGGGGCTTTCGGCAAAACGAAAAAAAGCCTAACTGAATGAGTCGTCGCTTAGCTATTTATCTGGGGCTCTAGGGATAAATTTGCATAGATTCATGGAGTTTGAGTTTTAATTAGTCAAAATCGATAGATTGTAATAGAATTGAAAAACGGTAATAGTATAGGAATATATATGATCGCAATAACCAAATTAAGATGCTTGATTATGATTTTTCCTGGATTGCATGTTAGAACTTGGAACAACCCCGATTGCATGTAACTGGAATTTTAAAGTTCTAATGAGGGGAATATATTTATTAACAACTTAAATCCTTAAAACAACACTATGTTTGACATTGAGCACTTGCAGCCATCTATACTCAAGTCATTTCATTCTAGCATTCTTGGACAAAATCGTCTAAAAACCACATAAAATTGTGGAAAGACACAACTCACCATACAAAATCATTTGTGAATGAGACCTAAGAATTGGATGTTCCTGCATTTCGGATATCAGTTTTTGTAAGTGTTCCTGAGTGATCAACATCAAGAATCTTGAACCATTCCATCACCATCGCAACGTCTTCCTCAGAGATCTTCCCCATTTCTTTGAGTTTATACAGCACAAACTCCGCCGCGCTGCAACCACAATTCAGGCACCATGCAAGCAAGAATATATAGCTTCAGCAGATAACAAACAGATACAACAAAATGAAACACAGATATATTTTAAAGGTGAAGAAAACAATGTGATATCTAACTTGCCTCACAGCTTTATCATGATCCAGATCTGCAGCCTCGATATCAGAAGTCGTCAACTTCCTAGACAGCACCCATTTCACCAGTAACTTCCTACGACGTTCAGTATACAATTCAGCCAAAGAATAAAAAAGCTGAGCCAAACAAATGGTGCTCAGCAGTATCCAAAAGGAAGCAAATAAACGGCCCCCGGCGGTGGAAAAGCTCTTGTCTCCATAGCCGAGAGTGGTGATGGTGATGCAGACGCAGTAGACAGCACCAAGGAAATCCAACCCCTCTTTCTGATACAAGAAAAGCGTCCCAGCGATCATGAACATCACAAGCGAAATCAGGACAGTTAGAAACTTGTATTTAACCTTGTTGGTCTCGACCTCCTTGAGCATCTCGACAGAATCACATTTATTGCGCAATTGCATCACGGAAACCAAAACACCTCCTGATTCTCGATTATGTCATCAACCGCCTTGCTCAGAAGGAGTCCGACCAGCGCCATCCCCACAAACACGAAGATGCAAGCGAGCAGCT
The DNA here is from genome assembly GCA_036937905.1 of Salvia rosmarinus. Lineage (NCBI taxonomy): Eukaryota > Viridiplantae > Streptophyta > Magnoliopsida > Lamiales > Lamiaceae > Salvia > Salvia rosmarinus. Next base: position 72,552,367 of record CM072820.1, on the reverse strand, counting down.
TTGACATCGTGCTGTCAGGCACGAGGTCTCCATATCCGACGGTTGTCATGGTGACAACACATAAATAAATGGCATCAATAACTCCGTTAGTTTTGTTTCCCTTGATTTGATTCCTAACCAGAAAGAAGCAAAGGGCTCCTGCAGTGATGTATGACAATAACGTCAAGAGGACTAGCTTTGTGTCGAGTTTGTTGTGAGTGATTGGGTAGGGATGCTGAAGCGGAGCAGAGTGGTTTCGCTCTGCAGGGTAGGTTTGCTCGGGAGCACTCTTGCTGTGGCGATGATATCTTCTTTGCGTTAAGGCGTTGCTTCGACTAGAATAGTGTGAAGATTCCACAGCTTGTTCTAGTAATGGGTCTTCAGCTTCCTTCTTAGCCATTGCAGAGTTTTAGGGGCACTAGTTTTTCTATAATTTGGAGCGATGTTTGGCTAAGGTCACCTCCATTAATAGCAAGGGATCAGAATCAATGATACAGTAACAAGATTTTGGCTGCTCCTATGAGAATCAATGCCTTTAGCAAAAGTTACCAGAAAACAGAATAAATAATCTGTTCCCAAATAACAAAGGAATTTCTCCTAAGACGATGCGATTTTAGTTAAGGTTTCCTCTGTCTGCCACAAGAAATGGTCTAAGGAGCTTGTTTTTTCTCCCCTAAACAGTGCAAAGTATTAGCAAAAAATATAATTGAAAAAAAGAAAAAAACTAGCAATCAGTGTAGCAAATCGAACGTCCTACATTTCAGCATTTGGTTTACGGATCACTACAGTAATTAGATTTCATTCAAATCGCAAAATATGAACAGGACAATTAGAATCTCATTTTTTTGGGTTTTCCAGATTCGATTTCAACAAGTTTTTTTTCCGGTGTGCATGCATCACTTGATCTCTTGCTAATCACAGAGTGATTAGCGGATGAAGTGACAAATTCCAAATTCAAATTCAAATAGAGCAGCAATACAACATGAATTTAATTTCTGCAATATAAAGATGGCTTTCTCACCCCAAAACGCGTAATTTAAACAATGAAATCGAAAATGAGCATCAGTTCTGTTGATCAGGTGCAGTTCTATACAGGAACATCAAAATCACATCCATAGAAAAATATTTCACAATGAACGAGAAACACATTTGTGAATTTGCATGAGGAAATGAATGTCGTACCTGAACGATCCGCAGATTGATTTGAACATTAAAACCGCAGTGTTTTGGAAGAAGAAACCCCGAAATATATGATCGCAAAGGGTTATTATAAATAGAAATTGGGCACAAGAGAGTAGAAATCAAAGGGAAGAATAATTACTAACAAATATGGAGAAAAGTTATAATGTATACAATTCCTCTATTTTTTAATAAGTGTTCCAGTTTGTCAAATTACACATACTGAAATAGAGAAATTTACTAGTATAGGCTTATTAATTATTATGATAAATGCATATATATAATTAATTATCAAATTTTAAAAATATTAAATAAGAATAAGATGAGAAATATATCATATTTTTACTCTTAAAGTATAAAACTAAAACACTTATTAAAAATTAAGAAAGAAAAATAACACTTACTAAAAAAAATATTCACTTCGTCACACTCAAGATGATCTTGCTTCTTTTTTAAGAAATATTTCTCTTTAAAAGTTATGAGACCTACCTATCTTTTAACATTTTAATCACTTTATATAATTCTCCTAAATAACTGTATCGAAAAGAAATGGATCGTATTGGATGGGACGAAGGGAGTATTAAACTTGATCTTGAAACTATAATAATAAATGTTTGGACCTAAAGAAATTCCAAGTTGGTATTAGGGATTAAACAATGCATGTTTACAATCCCAATATGAGATTTTATATTTAGCTTGAGTCAACTATGATTTCAGTACTTCATTAGTACGTTAAGTTAGTTACACTGCCGCTTCTTATTTTCGATTTCAATAATCTATACATATTGATATTGATAAAGTAAGGGGACGGAAGTTTTATGAGGCTACACTGCTTTTTAAATCTGCGTGCAGTCAAATAATATACTCTCTACTTCCCTCGTATTCCTTCCTAGGAATATGGGATACGAGTTTTAATAAAAATTATTGAGTGTATTGTGAATGAAATATGAGTCTCATATTAATGTAATATTAAATTAGTTAATGGTGGGTCATAGGTGATAAAAGGTGTAAATAAATAGGTTGTTGAGGGTAGAAAAAAGAAATAGTGGTGGACCATAGGTGGTAAAAAATATAAATAAAGAATATTATTGAGGTAAAATTGGAAAGATAGTTTTCATAAATAGATAGGAAGGAAATTGGGGGACGTCCCAAAAAGGAAAACTAGGAAGGAATATGGGGACGGAGGGAGTATTAAGTAATTTTATATTATCATATAAAAACTATAATATCAATAAAAATATATAAATGCTGCATATATTAAAATCGATTCAATATATTAAACCGAGTTAAAACCACGATTTAAACTCTGGTGTTAGTTAGACAATAATCAAATACTTACTAAACAACTATTAATTTTAATTAAGAGTCTGAAGCATTGTTATTTGGGCCCCTTTGTTGATTAGACCTTATTAACAAAATGATGAATTATGGTTTATGTCATCAATTTTGAACGTTTTTTAGTTTATAGTTTTAATATTGATTTTTTTTTAAATGTCGTAATTTTTTTCTGATACTAAAATGCTGAGTCGGCGACATCTTAATTAAGGTGGATTTTTTTCCTACCTAAGAAATCGAAACACGTCGTTTACAGATTCAGACCATGGCCACGAAGAAGAAAAAGTCGTTTAATCTAAGGTTTGAATAAACCTCTTGAAATGTGAAGATCATGAAATGGAGAATGCTTCAATGTTCATCATAGCCCTTGTTCTTGATAAATCTGATGGGTGGAAATCTAGCTATATAGAGATACAACGGCAGGAGTCCGTAATGGCGAGAGCAAGAGTGCGCATCGTTGTTGTGCATAGCTAAATCGAACTTGTTGGCATCGCTGGTGGTTAGAGAACAGGTCAAATCGTTGTTCGATTTTAACCCAATAATTGATTGGTAAATCGGGATACCGTAGTATTAGAATAGAGATTGTTCAATATGGTTAGATTTTTTTAATTTGAGCATAAAACTCTTCATTGCTTCGTCTTCAGGCAGAGGCTGAATTAACCACCAATGTTTCTGGCTTGACCTTGGCGTCGGAGCCTCGTCCTCGAGGGAGGGAAGAATGGAGGAAATCTAATGATAAAGATGTTGCATGGGATGAGTTTAGGGAGGGGAAGAGGTGGCGACGAGTTGGTAGTTGTGGCCAAGCAGTGACCGGTGAAGCCATCCGGAGATGGTGAAGAATAGAAAAAAGGCATTTAGTTGATGAAGAAGAAAAGGGAAGCGAAGAGCCCATTTCCATTTATTTAATCTTAATGATATAGGAGAAACGACGCCATTTCCAATGAAAGGCATTCGGTTCATGAAGAAGAAAAGGGAAGCGAAGAGCTCATTTCCATTTATGCCTGCAGGGCTTGCGTTGATATATTGTTTAATTCGAAACATCCAATTTTCTTTCCGTGGAAACTATAATTCACTTGTAAAGTTTCAATTGTAATTTTTATTACAAAAATTATTGTTTTTTGAACTCGGACTCTGTGTGTATGCCATGTCGGCCGAATTGAGTCGAGTTGAACAAAATCGTTGGTTTCGTCAATGAAAATAAGCCAAAATTAGATTAAGATAATAACTTAAAGTCGACAGTTCGAATTATTTTGGATTATTGTTTCCTTGTTAGGCTAAGGTTGATATATGGGCGTGAATGGACAGTACAGCAGCCTACGTAAAGCCCAAAACATAAACTACCTGTTTTCAGTTCATCAACGAAAATTTTCTGCGGTAGCCTCTGCCTCACTCTCGAGTCTTGAACAAGGGACTCTAGTTACGCCTCAGAAATAGGACCAAACGATCCAAGATCATTCTTTTTGCCTTATGGTATGCCAATTTCCATATTTTTCTCTTTATTTTTCTGTTGGATTCAGAAAAACTTACTGCCTTCTGATTACCGACTAAACCCTGCTGAAGCACCTATCGAAATATTGAGGTTTGTGTTGTGATATTTTCTGGGTGTTTGACAAATTCTTCAATTGGCATTCTAATTTCTATGTAGATATTCTTTCATTAACGTTGTTCTGACCACGAAAGATCGAGTTTGTGAGATATTTTCTAATCTTTCGTTTCAGAGGCTTTCTTGAGACATTGATGCTAATATTTATGGTTTTAGAGGCTGCTTTAATGAATTGTTGAACTGTTTATGGTTTCAGGGTTTGTGTTGGTGCAACCATCACTTTCTGATGGAGGTTTCTAGAATTAATTGAATTAGATAGTCTTATTCACACGAGAATTCGTCTATTGTGATTAATCATCAATGGTGTCTGTACAGTCTAAGTCTGTTTGGATGAAAAGGCAGCAATGCCCGTGTGGTGATTGGAAATGTTTTGTAACATATGAGGGAGACACATATGAGGGTAGCGTTGGATCTCAATCAGTCAACAACGATTTGAGACCAACCGAAACTATGGTTTTCCCGTATGTGGGGATGGTGTTTAAGAGTGACGACGAAGCATTTGACTACTATGGGAGTTTTGCTAGAAAAACTGGGTTTTCAATCAGGAAGGAGAGGTCTCGGTTGAGCCCTCAATTGGGTGTTTACAAGAGGGAAAGGGAAAGGAAATCTGTTAGATGCGGTTGTGATGCCAAACTGTACTTGTCGAAAGAGGTTTTAGATGGGGATTCTCAGTGGTTTGCTGTGCAATTCAGCAATGTGCACAATCACGAGCTTTTAGAGGATGATCAAGTTCGCCTACTCCCAGCTTACCGCAAGATTCAGGAGGCAGATCAAGAATGGATTCTTCTTCTTTCAAAAGCTGGTTTTCCAATCAACCGAATTGTCAAGGTGCTGGAGCTGGAAAAGGGGATTCAGGGCGGACAGCTGTAATTTTGGAAAGAGATGTCAGGAATTTCATCCAAAACCGCAAGAAAGTGGTACAAGAGAATGATGCTTTATTAACTGAGAAAAGAGACAATGATACAATGGATCTTCTTGAGGCCTGCAGGGAAAATAAAGAGGCTGATCCGTTTTTTGTCTATGATGTTGCTGTTGATGGAAATGATAAAGTCGAGAATGTTGCTTGGTCTTTTGGTGATTATATCCATGCCTATAACATGTTTGGTGATGTTGTTTACTTTGACTCGACATATAGTCCAATGGCGTACGGTATGCCTTTTGGAGCTTGGCTTGGCATCGACAACCATGGAAAAGTTCTCTTCTTTGGTTGTGCCTTGTTGCAGGACGAGACCCTGCAGTCATTTGCTTGGCCTTTACAGGTTTCCGCTGAAATTCTTTGGCTTTCCCTTCTTATTATAATTTATATATGAAGATGATTAGTTTGCTTATCTTGTTAAATGCTGCCTCAGGCTTTCTACGGATCATGAAAGGACGATATCCCCAAAAAATTATAACGGATATTGATCCTGGTCTCAGAGAAGCCATCAGAAGTGAAATGCCCAATAAGAAGCATGTCATTTCATTATATAATATCCTGCCCAGGATGTCCTGCTGGTTCTCTCGATTTAAGTATGAATTTGAAGAGTTGTGCCGTCTAGAAACTACTGATGAATTTGAATTTCGGTGGAATCAGATGATTTCACACTTTGAACTTAATTCAGATAAGCACATAGTTATACTTTTCTCTCTTCGCATGTGTTTGGCTTTACCTACACTAGGGGTTGCTTTCTTGCCCCAATGGATTCTCCATCGTACTGGAATTCCCTAGATGTGATTTTGAAAGAAGTAATTAAGACATACCCCTGTTTGCGGGGCTTGTTGGAACAGGTATGTTACCAGTCTAGGATAAATTAACGATTCAATATTCATTTAGGGCAGTTTTAAGCATATTTCAGCTGTGTCTTCTGTGGTAGGTATTGATTAGATTTCTGGTTTTGACTTTGTAGACAGGATTATCATCAAATTATAGAATGAAGTCACGCAACCAGACACAGTATATGCATCTGAAAACGTGCTTACCTGTTGAAGAGCATGCACGTAGTGTTCTTACCCCTTTTGCATTTGACCGTACACAACAAGATATGGTGTTAGCCTTGCAGTATGCTGCATCTGAAATGGCTAATGGTTTGTATCTTGTACACCATTTCAAGAAGGTTGACGGAGAGCGTCTTGTGATATGGATAACAGAAGATGAACAAATCCACTGCTCCTGCAAGGAGTTCGAGTCCACTGGGATTTTGTGCAGGCATGCACTTCGTGTGCTGCTATTTAAGAACTATTTTCAGGTTCCAAGCAAATATCTTTTGAATGGATGGCGCCAAGAAAGCTCACTATTCTGTTACAGTGGAGAAAGTAACATAAAAATGAAGGTTGAGTGGTATCAGGAATTCCATTCTCTCACTGGGACTTTGTTCTCTGAAGCAATGCTGGCGAACGAGAGATCTGATTTTGTTCATAGAGAACTTACAAGACTTGCGAGTCAAGTGAGAGATATGCCTGCTGGGGATAAAGGAGTTACAGATGTCACTCTGTTACCCACCAATGCATTGTGATGACTCTTATCTAGAAAACTTTGGCTGGTCTAAGCATCAATGAGTATTTCGTGAGACGTTTGCTACCATGATGACGGTGGTTGTCCGACAATTGCAAGGACTTCTGAAAATACTATCATAGAGAAAATTGATTGGGATACACAGAAAGTTGTTCTGATCTGTAATGTCTCTGTTGCATCATAATTGAGTGTTGAAAGCAGTGACGACGGAAAGAACACCACCACAAATTTGTCATCTTTGTAGATAATGTTAGATTAGTTTGCTGAGACAAAGAGAACCAAATTTAATACTTTGTTCTTTTGTTCCTGTTTCTTTCCCCTGATAGAACTGCTTTGTTCTTTTACGCGTTGTTTATTTATTATATCTAGATCACCTTGAGATCTTTTCTATTTGCTTCTTAGTTGACACAAAGAACCAGCATACCATTCTACTCCCTCATATTTTCTTGTTTGTCCAATGCTTAGTTTTTTTTATTTTTTGCCCTTCAGGTTCAAGGTTCCCCCTTATAAAAGTAGCGTCGAGAATCTGGTGTTTCTCATGCTTATGTATTGGACTTTTCCTGTACTTTTGCTCTAAAGTTAGTGTAGATGTCACCAAATAGGTTTTCCTGGATACACTTGAAGAGTTTAATGTGAATATGGATACATAAATGGTGAATTACAGAAGTAAGTTATGCACCACAATGGTGAAGTATTGTCATTTCCTTTTCATCCATAAGCTGATTTCTAGTTCATCATTTTGTAGTTGTATCCCTGCACGATTAAGGGCTTCAAGTCGGATGATCCAGATCCATTGGTAATCTTGCTGTCACCATTTGGCACATTGGTTGGTGGCTAGAATCTGATTACTGCTGAACTATAAATTCAAGGTTTTCGATTGTCTTGATTTGGTTGAAGTTGTTGATTTTGACGTCGTTGTTTACATATTTCGCCCTTTCTCTCCGCATGCAGATGAAAAGTTGTGGCTTCTAGATCTCTCTCCTCTTTTTCGTTTTTAAGGTCAGGAATAGACAGGTTCAAGTTTCTTCCATAGCTGGCCCCCACTCAGGGGGTTCTTATGGTGCTGCCCACTGTACGAACTAGGAGACGAACAATAACTGAAGGAGAGCCCGCCATCATAAAATTAGGAACCTGTTTGTGAGATCGGTATCTGAAGTACTGTGCAGTACTCTGAGGGCAAGAGAATAAACTACAGAGGGTCACAGTCATGGAAATATTGTCTCTGGAGGTGTGTGATTTCTTGTTATATCCATCAAAGTATGTTGGATTAGCTTCAAACATCTTGAATATTCATCATATCATCCAAAGTAAGCACTCTTTAAGATATCTGTATTATGTTAATTTTTTGCAGCAGATGTGATGATGGTCCCATATGGTTTTATGATTGGATTACCTAATATAGGTCTCGCCGCTGCTTTGATTGTTACATCTCCTGGTGTCCCTACTATGCCTATTGTTGGCAAACTACAATCACAATAATTTTGAATTGATTCGGATGGGGCCGAGTGTCAGTTTTGGGTCAGTTGCTTGTTCTATAGATTTAACAGCCCATCAAAAAATGATGGCCGGCTGTATTGCCGCAGCGGGAGAAACTCAAGTTGGAGAATAACTATGCAATAATATATGAAGAATCAAGTAGAAAGCTCATTTACGTAGGACTGATGCATTACAATTTACAAGCACCTGAATTTGCTTTTAAATTTGATGTAAAGAAAAGAGAGATCTCTACACTGCTATGAGGTGTTGCTGGGCTTCAATCCTGATTTCTTCCTTCATTTTCCTAATAAATTCCTCAAACTTCTGATTCAACTCCTCTGTGCTCACACTGGCATCGGTTACCTCTTCCACTGTCGAGGGCACATCCTCGGCTTTATTTTCTCCGACTTCTTCGTCGTCTTCTTCCTCCTCTGGGTTGTCTTCTGCCTTGATCTCTTCCTCATCTTCGCGGACAGCCTGATAAATGCACTCATCTTGTTTATCCATTTCATCTTCTCCGGCATCTGAACTAATACCATATTCTACGGAAGCTACATTTTCTTGAACTAACATTGGTGGCATTTCTCCGATTTGCTTGACGCTGTCTTCCGCAGTCTTGACGAACCCAGCGGAGGAGCTGAGACTCAAGTTCTTGACGAGAAAGGCGACGATGCCATTGCAGATCAAGAACATATACTTGCGGTCCATAGCGTGGACTAACAAGGAGAAGATCAATGTGGAAAACTGAATATTATTATAGGACAAACCTGAAAAGTAGGAATATAAGAGAGAAAATAAAGAAATTAGAGCTAGGAAACCCAGCGTCTTCTTCGCCAACACACGTCTCTTGACCCCAGTCACTTCCTCCGCCATGCAACCGCCGTGTCGATCCATTTTTTGCGTTTTCACGTAAAATCTCGAAATGATGATGAAAATTTCCACGAATATCGGTAAATGTTAATTAGAAAGTGATGAAGTAAAAAAGAAGGTGGTTTTTGAATCTTCTAGTGTTTGCTGCAACGCCTCCATAAACTTTTTTTTTTATGTTTTTGGGTAACGTTATTTAACTTTTGAGGCGGGAATCTATGCTATTTAACACGTATGTGCAACAGTGCAAGTGATTCGGGTTTTCGCTTTTCAAGCTTTCGGGTTTGGTTCGAATATATTCATTAAAATCGTGGGAACTGTGTGGATTTTGCTTTTTCTAAAGAATATTTTACTGATTTTGAGGGAATTTCTTTTACACGCGTATTTGGTGGTACATAGTACATTACTCATTCCTTCTTCTTTAACTGTTATATATATATATATATATATATATATATATATTATAATAAATATCATAATTCATAATTTAAAAGTAAAATTATAATATATTTATCCTTGTTTAATATTCATAGAATCTGGTAATTAGTTTTATGACATTTATCATGGTAATTAATGAAGCTACAAATATAAATTTTTTTCTTGGTTTGTGCAATTTAACGGTAGAGACACTTAGAAAAGAACAAGAGGGAGTATAATTTACTCGCTATTTATTTCAATTTCAATTTGTGTACTACCTTTGTTTTTCATTATGTGTTCTATTTAAAGTTAAAATTGTCTACGAATAAATGTTCTATTTTAGAATTCAATGGTTTATTTTATCCTTATCATTTTAAAATCTTTTACATTTTCAATTTGGCATGCAATAATGAGGGATGAAAAGAGTAAAATCACTCACTTCCTTAATATGTTTGTTTTGATGATATAGACACTAATTTGGTAGCCGAAATAGTATCTTTTGCATTGAAATAGAGTATAATGATAATAAGTTCCAAATGAATAAATTTAGATTGAAATTCAATAGTGCGTGCGAGAAAATATAAAAGAACATATCAGATCCTCTGTCCCTAGAACTCTGTCTCATTTTATTCCATAAGTTTAATCATTGAATTTAGTCCCTTTAGTTATGTTTATAGAATAAAGTTTTGAAGACATAGGATCCAATATGATTAAGAGATGTTACGTTGAAGTCTTTGATTTCCTTTTCCTCGATGCGGATGAACATGGGGATCTACACTATGGATAATTTTATTATATCTATATATATTTTGTTTATTAGCCCACCCCAAAAAACTGCAGGAAGATAAAGATTAGGATAAAAAGAGCAATCTATAAATAGCCGATCACCACCGCGAACCTTTCACACCGTGTCATTAATGGTCAATTTTTACCAAATTATCACATCTTCTCATCTTGTATATAAGTTTAAGGTATGGAGTGCCCAAATTTTAATTAAAACTACAAAAATAAACAAGGCCACAACACTTAATGATAATTGTGTTTTCTAGTTCTTCATTAAAATTATTTGAGAGTGCCGAAGCTATGAACTCTAATCACAATTAATTAATTAAAAATATAAAGATTTAAGAATATTTGAGCATACAAATGGCAATTTGCAAAGTAAATGGAAAATTTTATCAATGAATCATCATTGCCAACTGCCATTTCTCTTGATATCTCCCAACAAACCCATTTTACTACCAATATTATTTTGTAAAGTCAATGAAAATTTTAGGAAGAGTATAAAAATGGAAAATTTTGGGAATAGTCTTTGTATTCTATGGAGAAGTTAGAGGAATTAATTTTCCTTCAAATATAAATGGATTTGAGATTTTTGTTTGTTTTTATTTTATACTCTTATTTAATGCCTAATTACTAAATGGAACATCAAGTAAAAATGACTTATCTCTTCAAGTGTAATTTTCATTGAATTTAGTCAGACTCATGTTATATTGAGAGATTTTGTTAAATATAGATATAGATTATGTTATTGATGAATTTTATATTAAGGTCTCGTATACACAATTTATGTAAATAGAAAATTTTTGGCATGTATAAAATATAGCTTTGAAATTTTTATTTTCACCGATCCGGATGAAATCCTGGATCGTTAAATGAAGAAATATTGATTCAATGAAAGTAGCCTTTTCGTTTCGTGCTTTTTTGCTTCAATAGAGACTATAGACATGAAATAGTCCCATTAGAGACAAATATTTTTCCATAAAATAATGATATTATTGGGAAAAGTTTTCAGATGTATTGGGAGTATTACTATTCCTTTAACAAGTAATTTTCTTTTTAGATTGTTCAAAAATATTCTATTCTTTATCCATAATTATCCTTCAAAAATATAAGTTCTATTCACTACTTTATTTTATATTTTTCATAAATATCCGTATCCAAAAGAAATGAGATATTTTAAATAGGAATAAGAATTTGCGAAATATGAAAAGGGATCTAAATTGAGAGTCCCGAGTTCCAAGGACTGAGCTTTGGGCTGAGTTTATGTCTTCAATTTGGGCTACAGCTTTTAGCCCAATGCTTACTTTTATCATTACTCAGTCCCAATGCGATTGGCCATCTTTATTGGGGTTGTGACTTCCGATTTATAGAATTGGTCTTCTCTACGCCTGCTTCAGTTTGGACTCATTTTCTCGAGATCCATGTCACCAAAATTTATGTTCATCTTATATGACCTCTAAAAATATATTTGTCTCGTTCATCAGATACGTTTATTTTAATTTATTTATACAAAATTCATTTTTTTCTTTTTAAAAATATAATTTTATAATTTTTATTCAAAATCTATTTATTTGTTTATAAAAATATTCATGATCCACTTTTTTAATTTTACTATCCATTATTATATATTATTATATGATTCACCTTTTAATTTCATTACTCATTAATCATTAATCCATTCATTTATCATTTCCACCCCACTTTAAATTCACTACAATTAATTAAAACTCGTCGTATATGATGGAACCAAGGGAGTATAATATATTAACAATACACAGGCTTAAATTGGAGTGCAAAGAATACAAAACTTTGGCTGTTTTACTAGATAGTGAACTAAGTGTTCGGGACATATGATTGAGTGCAAACACTTAGGCAAATGTCATAGCAGTTTTGGCTCATCATATATGATTTCCATCACATGCAAAAAAATAGTTAAAATGAAATAGAAATTTCATATACAGAACGTATTCATAATAATGACGAGCAAGAGAAAATATGTATTTTGAAAGACAAACATATATGAGCAAGAAAATATAGTTAAAAAATTGTGTCTAGTTGCTATAATCGTAGGAAAAATCAGACAAGCCAATCATAGCCGTTACGACTTGGGAGACGATGAAAAATCCACCTCCAAATATGATGACAACGAGAATAGCCGAGATCGGGTTCTTCAACAGCTCGACGATGGGCTCCAGAAGCACCCAAAGAGCGCCGGTGCTCACCGTCAAAGCATAGAGCGCATATCTCCTCATGTTGTCCCAAAACTCCTCCATCAACGGCCCTTCCGGCCCCAACGCTAGCGCCCTCTGATCGTCAAACCCCATCACAAAGAGCGCCATTCCCACAGATACGGCCGCCAACATCACCATCCTCGAATTATCTTCCGAGATCACGACGCCGTCTGTTGAACGTGTCTCGCCTTTCTCAGATGCCGATAATTTTACTGTGATGTCGGCGCGCCTGCTGTTCGAATGTTTAGCGAAATTGGAGAATGTTGAAGAGGGGTTTATGAGATTGAATCTGGGTTTAATTGGGGGATTTGTGGCTCGGTTACTCAGATTTGTTGGATTGAAGTGCAGCAGCTCGACTCTGATTGTGTTCATCTTTCCTGTGAATTTGAGATCGGAAGTTGCAAATGAATCTTCTTGAAATTAGATGGGTGGTGGTGGGAATGGAAGGCGGTTGGATTTTCTTCTTCTTGCCTTATCTAGATCTCAAATGGGCCTTTTCACGGCCTTTTCTAAATTTGAGTTGGGCCTTTTTCCTACGCTGTAACAGTACAAACAGTGTTGAGACTCGCATTGGTAGCATTAGCAATTTAGCATATATTTGACGTTAAATAAAAATAAACGTGTATTTACGGTTTATTTTCAAAAAAGATTGGGCCTCAAACTTGCACAAAGAGTGTGGCATTAACCACCGAGTAAATGGAAGACAAATAGGTCGCACCATATGATTGATTAGGATTACAATTAGAACTTAGTAATTCTTACTTCAAACTTATTAATTCCTTAGCCTTACTTTATTTTTTGAATTCATAATAAACCTACGACCGCAATCTTTGGTATCCATAGATAAAACTCATGTTCTGCAATAACTTACAAACCACATAGAACGGATAAACTACACTTAAAAAATCAGGTGTAACTAACTCAGATTTATATAGGTATTAGTGTTGGATGATGGTTTTGATGACAACTATCCTTTTATGTGTGACAACTATTGTTGGCATTGATTGCAAAACCATACAATGACACCAATGCAGCGGAAGCAATAGACAAAGCACGAGAAACACACTCAAGCAAGAACAATGCATCCACAAAACAAGTAATAACCAACAAGCTAACAAAATAAGCATGAAGATAAACAAGACACAAGATTTACGTGGTTCAGCAAAGCCTATATCCATAGGAGAAACACCAATCGTAATATTGAAGAATTCGTCCGTGAGGAAGCCAAGAATTACACCCAAGAGAAAAACAACCTCTTTCTTGTACACTCTCTATCCCACACTCGTTTTCCCTCTTCAAAGACCTCACGATTTCACTCTCTCTCAATCCTCACGTGTAACCCATGTTTTCTCTCTTCAGTTGTTGTGTGGTCAAAAAACTACCGCACCATTTTTCTATGCCAATCGGCAAAAGAGAGAAAAAACAGGAAAGATGGAGATGGGCAAAGGGCCAAAGAAAAATTTGGGCCAACAAAAGTTGACCAGCCCAATAACATTTGATAAACCTCAAATGTTGAACGAACACGAGACAAAATGTACTACTCGCACCAACTTCACCATTATGATCATGACTGCCTATATCAATATACCCACACAAGGGATCAAGCTCCTGTAGTTTAATAACCGGGCAAAACCTCCACCTCAGCCTAACAATAACTATCTTGTGGGACTATCCTCGTCTTCAGAAGATCAAGAAATTTGTATCGTTTGCAAGTACTTCATAATGAATGATAAATTGTACTTATACATACATACATAACTATATACACACACAAACAAGACCGTATTATGCATTCAAGTGCTTAATTGATCGTTTGATTGCTATTATAAAGCATTTATATTTGAATCATGAAAGCCCTCCGTTTATGTCAAATATAACACCCAAATATGCATATTCATATATGGAGTATTAGTGATCTAAGGGTCGGGTGTTATAGGGTGGAAACTTATAGTTAATCGAAAATCGATCGATCCGAAATCGAAAACTGCATATAGGTAATTACAGATAACCGAACCAGTCGGTTAACCTATATCCTTTTTACTCGAGGATCAGTTTGCATTCTCTGTCACGTCTCTTTCCACCTCTCTATTATTGCAACAGTACTCACATAAGAAAAGGTACAAACGTCATCTCACAAGTTCCAAATAAAATATTTTCACCCTTTCATAAATCTGCTTTGAGCATCCGGATTTTGCAATGTAAGGAGCTGTAATTAATAAGCATGAATCAATTAGCATAAAGCTGCATTGCATACTAGCAACAAAAATAGAGAGAAACTTACCTTGCAGAGCAGGGCTTCCAGAGAGAAGTCTTCGTCGGCGAGCTAGCGATGTGGTGGTGCAGGTTGGTGTGTGATTGCAGCGAGGACGGCGCTGTGGGTGTGCATTTGCAGCAAGGGCGGGTGTGCAGCGGGAGCGGCGTCGGTGTGAAGCCTGGAGGCGAGCAGAAGCTGCGGCGGTGTGGTGGTCTGGGAGTTGGGTGGGGCGCGATGCGTGAAGGAAGGAAGGCTTAGGCTGCTAAAGCGTGAAAGGGGCGCAAAGGGGAATGATAATCAAATTAGGGCTTCATGCTGAAATTTGAAAAAATAATAATTATAAAATCCAATATATATTTATATAATTATAAATTTATACTGATTCAGTTACCAGTATATTGATTAATCGATATTTTTAAAAAATTTATACCGAACCAATTCCACCAAGTTCGATTCGATTGTGATAATAACCAATACCAAAGTTTCATCTATATACTTAGGAATGTCAATTGGGTTGATCCACTTGATTTCGACAATCTCTCGAGTTCTGATTAGTTTTTATTTGAACTAATCGGATTTAGTTTTTTAGGGTTATAAATTTTAGGGCATAATTTTCTTTTTCTCGATTTATTTGATCTAACTTATCACTGAGTTAACATCCCTATATCTACATTTCCTAATAATCCGTTCGGATTTTGTTTGTCCAATTTCTTTTATTTGTTGTTGGAGGTACAAATAACACGTATAACCTTAATATTTGCAGGAAACTTTATGTCAGCAGTGAGGTAGCAGCCTAGTTTTATTTGATTTGAGTTTCGTCGTTATGCCAAAAGATTACCGTCACACCTACTATTATTTCTTTTTTATTTATTTTTAAACTTATCTAACTAGTACAGAATTAGAGGATGTTTGGTTGAACTTATAACTTCTTAAAATAACTAAAGTTTATAAGCTTTTGAAAAGTATTTAATAAAACAAGTTCATAAATAACTTATAAGCTGTTAAAAATAATTCAAATACCTTATAAACTCCCCAAAAAATAAGTTCTCAAATCCCAATTTATTTTTTCATAAGCTTATTAACAACAATGAATCTACCAAAATAATCGTATTATGTTCCGTTATTTTCAATATATACCCTATCAACTTCATCCGTCTTCAGTTTTTTCTGTCTAATTATGATTTTCTACATATAACTTACTATTATTCTCTATTTTATAAGCTCAATTATCCAAACACTTTGACGACTTATAAACTATCGATATAATTTTATAAGCTCTTAAAATTTATATTTTTTTAAAAATAAGCTTGGCCAAACACCCTCCTAGTCACGTCATAACGTTTTAATTGAAGTTTGAGATAAGTCGCGCTGTAAGTCAATGTAAATATATTGCTATCCCTTTCATCCGCTTTCAAGGAACACTAAATTATTATAAGTAAATTGTTCAATTTTTACCAAGCAACAGGTTCCGAAGACTTGCTGTAGACCAACACTCGTATATAATTCCAACAACACTAACGCAATCCAGAAAAACTCATCCAAAACCACTCTCGTCTAAATATTTTAGCAATGGCAGCAGCATGCACCGATAATTCCAGAAATCTCAGACCTAATTGTCCCTCTTCTTTCTCCAAACTGATCGGATGCTGCAGATCATCAACTCCATACACCAAAAATGTGAAGAATTGTACCAAAATCTCCCCTCAAGACGATTCTTTCTCCAAACTGATCGGATGCTGCAGATCATCAACTCCATACACCAAAAATGTGAAGAATTGTACCAAAATCTCCCCTCAAGACGAGATATGGTCGCAAATTAGGCAGGAGGCGGAATCCGATATGAAGCAGGATCCATTGTTGTCAGATCTCTATCACTGCGCAATTCTTTCCCATTCTACACTCGAGAGCGCGCTCTCGAATTACCTCGCTCTCAAGCTCCGCAACGACTACGTATCGAGTGACTCTCTCGCCGCGGCTTTCCGCAAGGCCTTATTGGAAGACGGCAAGATCGGGCGCGCCGTCAGAGCCGATCTGGCAGCGGTGCGGAAGCGTGATCCCGCCTGCTTGAGCTACGCTCACTGTTTTCTGAATTTCAAGGGGTTTTTGGCGTGCCAGGCCTACAGATTGGCGCATAAGTTCTGGATTGACGGCAGGACCGCGGTGGCGCTGCTGATTCAGAGTAGGGTTTCGGAGGTTTTCGCGGTGGATATTCATCCGGGGGCGGTGATAGGGAGCGGAGTGATGATTGATCACGCCACCGGAGTTGTCGTCGGAGAGACGGCGGTTATCGGAGACGGCGTGACGATTTTACATAATGTGACGTTGGGAGCAACGGGGAAGGGTGGGGGCGACCGGCATCCGAAGATCGGAGATGGAGTTCTGATAGGTGCGGGAGCTAAAGTGCTTGGGAATATTGTGGTCGGGCGAGATGCGAGGATAGGCGCCGGAGCTGTCGTTCTGAAGGGAGTTCCGGAGGGTCGGACGGCGGTTGGAAATCCGGCCAGATTAGTTGGATCGAGGGTTATTCAGGGGCTTATAAATTAGGCCGTTGTTCGTGATTTAAAAAAAATAAAAAAATAAAAAATAGACAACAATGTATAATTTATGCTCCGTTATGTTCAACTTTTGTATGTATATTGTAAACTTGAGAATTTAGGATTGGAATTTATTTCGCGTTATCGATCAGGTCCTTTAGTGAAACAGTTAAATAAGGTCCAGATATTTAGTTGCATAAAAATTTGCGCTTGATTTTGAATTTTCATCTACAGTAATCATTTATCTATTGCTTGTTATGAGAAAGCTTAGGCTCTATATATTCCAACAAGATTCTTCAAGTGTCTCAATCGAATTGCACTTTGACATATCAAAAAAATATTAATTGCGAACTTATACAACATTAATTATGTATTTTTAGTTTAGCTTTAATTTTTTTACAGAATTTGGAAGTTTGAAAAGATGATAACTTCAAACACCCACTTTTCACAACGCACTCTGTTTTGAGAACTTGCATACAATTCTCCTAAATCAAATGTATACAATTTTAACATACACTGTGAGTTATTACATCTTTGTGTATATATTAACATACACACACACATATATAGAGAGAGAGTATGTGAAGTTTAAATATGAGTCATTTTTAACATGAGAACTATAAATCATGAAAATTTGTTATGAACAAAATGAATTTGTTATGAAAGTTAATGCATCCGTTGATAACAGTTACTTAATCTAAAAATTCAGAATTTTCACCCAATGTTCGAATCACATGAGGATCGAAAATTTTATTTTTGGATTCAGTAACTTTTCCAACGGATTCATTAACTTTCACACCGAATTCATCATTTTTTAACTTTCCCATATATATATTTTTATAATAATCAAAAATCACACAAAAATTAACCATTTAATTTAATTTTAATTAACATGAATAAAAAAATTTATCTCATCTTCTATCAACAACTCAAACATCAAAACATCATTTGATCCATACAAGTAATTGTCTCCATCTCCCGCATGCAATAGATATAATTTCTTATTCTCATATATATTTCGTTTACGGTCAAAGTAATGCCCTTTAATTCTAAAAAGTTAATTGTCTGGAATTAACAATTTATTTATTTTTAAAAATTTGTGAACCCCGTAACTTATAAAAACTATGCAATTAAAACATTCTCACCAAAAATATTCAATAAAAAAATATACCAAACACAAACTCGTATTAAAAATGAGTACTTTTATTTTCTTTTAAATGTTGCATTTAATTAATTATCTCTTAATTTTTTAACGATTATAAATATCACCACATCATAGGTTCATTCTATAATTTTATTATCTAATTGATCTCAAATGAATTAAAACTTTGTTTTTATTCACTATATAGTATATATTCAAGATATAATATAGGACATTTAAAACAATAAAAAAGTAAATGCCCATTATATATATATATAGGAAGGATTAACGTGAGAACCACTTTTATCGTGAAAACGTTAGAAATGATGAATTCATCAGAAAAGTTGATGAATCCACAAGAAAGTTCTTGAATCCAAAAATAGAAATTTCGCCTCCATAGGATTCGAACCACGGTAAAAATTCGAATTTTGAATTCAAGAAATTTCAACGGATTCATCAACTTTCATAGTTAATTCATTTGGTTCTTGGTTTTTAGGATAAAAATGGTTCTCATTTGAACCTATATATATATATATATGAGAAGTATATAGTTAACGTATCTAAAAATTGATTAATTATTGCCATTTGCTAGTATATTTTACATTTATATGTTGTTGGTAGTGGTGAATGTGTTGTTATTCAAGCAAACTATTTTTTTAAAAATTTTAATGTGCATGAGTATATATTGCTAAAATATTTGAAATTAGACAAATATTGTTATTCGCTAATTATATTTACTGTCGGTAATCGGTAATTTTATTGTTATTATTACTTAAATATAATATATTCATTTGAAATTTGAATTAGAAATGAGGACTTGTGAGGGTAAATAAAAAGATAAATACCATATCTTAAAATAAAATTAATGAAAGTTGAATATCCGTTATTACTACATTTGATATAAAATTTTGTTTTAGTGTCATTTTTAAACAAAACTACATTTAATTATCCTTTGACTCTTTTTGATACAATATATATATATATATATATATATATATATATATATATATATATATATATATATATTATATATATTAAAATAATTAATCAAGCTAGTACAAATTAGACCGTATTTAAACAAATAATCAAGTTACTGCAATTAAATTAGACCAAATATATAAATAAATAGAAATACAATTCACACATCAATAAGACTTGGTTCTTAAACCAATGACTTTTTGCACAAGAGAGACTTTGATGTCTCAGTTTTGTCACTTGAACTACTTGAACTATGCATTATCAATTTGTTAAAAATAGTGATAGTATATATATCAATTTGTGATTTTGCATATATTGAGGTAGAATTGTTAAAAATAATTAAATGGTGGGGATTTAAAATAGTATTCTTCCCTAACTATCTGTAGAGCTTATTTTATATTTTTTGTGACATATATTGTTCTGTGTCCATCTCATGTTATACTAAACAACTTAATCTATTCTTTTTAATTAGGGCGAAAATCTTATATAGCCTTTATGTTAAGTTTGCTATCTTTTTTATCCTATAAGTACTTATGCTATCCTTTTTAACTATTTGTACAATTTTATCCTTAAACATAAAAAATCACACGGATTCACATGCACAACGACCAAACATCCCGGTGGCCAACATCCCTCCCTCCCCTCTGCCGGCGGCCAACCCCCTCCCTCTCCGGAAAATTAAAACAAAATGGTTGGCCGTCGAAAAATTGCAAAGAAAATGGATTGGTCGCCGGAAAATGGGTTGGCCGCGGGTTAAGGATGATATTTTTGTAATTTTAATTACAAATGGGTAAAAATAGTAGCATGTTAATATATGAGTTAAATTAGATAGCAATGTTAAGATTTGAGGCAATTCTCCCCGTTAACACTTTTAATTATGTCCGCAACAAGGTTTGATCAATGTATATAATCGGGATGAGTTTTCCATATTCCAGTCATGTTTTTTAAGGTAAAAAGAAGAATAGGCCTCACTAAGATATTGTACGTAATTGTGGATTCTCACTATTCACTAAGCATATCTCAGTCTAGATTTATCTTTGATATATGACAAAGTTACCATTAATGACTGAATCTAGCAAAATCAGGACATAAAAAAAAACAAGTATTAGGTGTAGTGACTGGTCCCGTAGTAAACAAAAATCATCCAAAAGTCAAGACATGTTAAATTTCAAATTGGCATATTGGCTCAAGAAAAGGAAAAAAATAAAAATTCAAATTGGCAATCGTGATCCGAGCCACAATAACATGCGACGACGTCGTTGGAAGACCAATCGAAAATCAAAATCCCGCCCTTCCGCAGGTCATTTTCGTCTTAGCAGTACCCTGCCTCGCATGCCAAAAATTCGAATTCAGACAGCAACCATCTCTCGACTCTCAATAATAATCCTCAAACAAGAATCCAACGCCCGGATCTTCTTCTTTTTTCAAGCACCAACACAACACTACAAATCCTCAGCCCATCCTTAAATTCCCGAATTCAAAATCTTAATCACTCGCAAATCTCCAACTCCCGAAATTAAATCCTCACCCCATCATTAATGGCTTCTTCAATCAGGCCTGCAACTCGCTACAACAAGTCCAACAGCCTAAACAGCTTGATAAAATCCGACCCTCCTCCTCCGCCGAATACTCCTCCTCGCGAGGCAATTCACGCGCCCTCGTCGCCAAGAAAACCGATGCCAACCACATTAATTTCAGCTCCATGGTCAAGAGATTGGTGGAGACTAAGAAGGTCAAGCATCCGGATAAGGGCCCCAAGGCGTTTGTGATTGCTTCCGACCTTTTGGCGGAGGATTTGAAGAAAGGCGCCAATAAGAGCGCTGGATTGAGTGGGCTTCACAAGAAGCTGTTTAAGGGGTCGTCTGGGTCGGCGAAGAAGGGAGATGAGAGCTCCAAGAAGGCGCTCACGGAGGTTAAGAGTACTACGCGGACGCTGGCGATGGTGTTGAGGAGTGAGCGGGAGCTCTTGAGTTTGAATAAGGAACAAGAGGAGCAGATTGCTGACCTCAAGATTTTACTCGAGGAGAAAAACAGAGAGGTAGTTAGTTTCTCACTGCAATCTTGTTTATTGGTTTTTGATCGATTTCTTGTTTTTATGGTACCAGTCTCTGTGTGTTGCCTCTTTTTAGTTTTGCCTCTGTTATTTATTTAGAAATATTGAAGCAATTCGGGAAACAAATGGTTACTAATTTGTGTTGGTTAAACTGAAGATTCAAAAGTTGGAATGGATTTAAATCTTGTTTTGATATTTTATAAAAAAATTGGCATTGCCTGGTAAAACATTTATAAACAGTGGTTCAATGTAATTAACATTTCTCATTTTCTTAGAACAAATAAGATTTATGATAAGCACTTTAGTGAAGATGAGTAATTGGACACCTGGGGTGACTTTGTTTTCCTCTTGAGCTAATGTTGGTTCGTATACTACTTTGAAAACTTTATCTCAAATGTCAAATATGCTGAAAACATGTTATCAATTGAAAAGAAAGAGTACAAGTTCGGAATTGTATTATATAATTTTATGTACATGAATATTATTATCATGTACTCCTTCCATCCCGCTAATATTGGCTTTTAAACTACTTTGTGTTCTCCCACTATTGTTGGCCTATACCATAGAAGGAAAGAATTTTGCACTAAAAAGTGCCTTGAGTTTTGTGTCACACTATTTTACAAACAAAACATAATTCTTCTTAATTCATGTGTATAAAAGCAATGAGCCAATATTAGCGGGATGGGAGGAGTATTTGATATGCCTGATCCCTATGTGTCATGTAATTCAGAAGGATAAAATTTTTCCAAACTTTGATCTAACCTGATCCCTATCAGTCAATGCTGTATATGTTATAAGATGAGGCTATTCTTGAATGTTACTAATTGTTATGCAATTTTTAGGTTGAAAAGTTAAAAGATTTATGCTTGAAGCAAAGGGAAGAGATAAAGTCTCTTAAAAGTGCTGTTCTCTTCCCAGATATCATGAACTTGCAAGTTCAGAACATTTTGGAGAAGCAGGGATCGGAGCTAAAACAGGCTAAACAGCTCATACCAAATCTTCAAAGGCAGGTTACTTCTCTTACCGGACAACTACAATCTCTTGCTGAAGATGTTGCAGAGGTAGAAATCGGACTCTTTGTACAAACAATTTTGTTTTCTCTTCCACTTCTGCACAGCTGCAAATTAGGGTATTTTGTGCACTTCTTTCTATGGATCCATATAGTAACACAGTTTTTTGGCTTGTCGAAAACTTGCCAATACAGTTAGTATGTGTTGCTTTGGACTAATGCTGGTATATGCATCATTGTTAATCATTCACCACATCATTATGGTCCATATATATGCATATTCATCCCCATCATCCTAGTAGATGTAACAATCAATTCTGGGTCAATTTTGCATCTTTTTGGGTCTCAGGTGAAGGCAGACAAATATTCTGGAAGAGGATTCTGTGATAACCATTTCAACTCCCCAAGAACACCATCTTATGATCAAGAAGATGCATCAAATTTTCTGGTAAACAATTTTAGACTAAACTACATACTTTCTCAAGTAATTAAAGTAAACTAAATCAGAAGAAATTTAAAAATGAAAAACAAAACTGCAGATCTCATAAATGAATACATTAAGTTTTTATTCCTGTTGCTGTTGAGTTTGATCTTTTTATTTCCTTTTCTAATGTATATATTATATATATTTTGGAGAGGTGTTGAGATTGAAATTGACTAAGGTTAATCTGACATGCATTTGAAATCATCTCTCAGCAGTGCATTAGTACTTCCAGTTTCAGATAGTGAAAATATTTGTGGCTCTGCAATTCTATTAAGCTGGATACACCTACTTTTAACTTAGAAGCAATAATTCTTTAGCATCCATTGTTATGTGCAAATCAACTTAATCAATATAATTGTATGTCAATTTTAGCTACCTTATTTACTCTATTGAATAGTTCGATCAGGAATATAGCTCCGGGGATTACACGACCCCAGAGAGTCCAGATGACATGTTCCTGAAAGATTTGAATCCCTGCCTCACACCTTGTTATTCCAGGACAAAATCCAAGGTACTTACTCGCTTTTTAACTTACTTGTGCAACTACCCTATGTTAACACAAAACATGGATAACATGATCTTTGCTGTAGGAATTCAATGTTTATGGTTCTCCCAGTCATGGTGGATCATCTCCTGAAAGAGTTTATAACACATGTGGAACGAAGCTGTCGAAAAGCTGTGAGTGTTCCCAGTCTTCCAAGGGGCGGAAGGGTTTTGTCGGGGGGGCTGCTAGCTGCTCCGGTGACACCAGATGCTCACATGGAAACCAAATGCATCACAGGCTATTCTGATTCTCCAACCTCCCTGAGATTTCTTTTCTCCACCATTTTGTTTCGCCTCTTATAAATATGTCATCTGCTGTTACAAGTTCTTGAAAACCACAGTTTGTTTGAACATTTCAGCTTATTTGTATTGAATAACGGGCACTATGATATATCTACCCTCATGTATCATTTGTCCATATTCAAGCTTCTTCGTCTAAGCCATAAATAAGAACCCAATTTTGGTAGAGCTTTTTTTATACATTTTGTAAGTTATGCTTCAGCAGCTTCCTTGTTTTTGTGAGAAAATAGGTGCCATACATGTTGGCTTGCTTGTTGAAGATGCTTCAAAGTATGACAATTACATATATGATATTGTAAGTAGATTATATTACAAATTATGGATGCTTGCCATGCTACATCTCTCGTCTGTTTACACCAATTTGGTGAATTATTCCGCAGCCTAAATTGCTTGCTCATTCCACTAAGAGGGTGCATTGCTGAGTCTATAAAATGATTTATAAAATATTATAAAGTTTATGATTTTCTTTTAAGTGATTCGCCTACCATGTAAAAAAAAAAGCATCACACAGTTTTCATGATATTAGATTTGTTAGGAGTTTATAATTTTTTCTATTAAAAGAATACATATTAAGAAAAATATCTTAGAATGGAAATTAGCAAGCTTCTAGTCATTGTAATTAAAATTTTATCTTTATTATGTCTTACAAAGAAATTTTCAGCTTCTTAAAATGAGCTACATAGCGGAAAACCCTCTAAGAATGAAGTGGACGAAGCAACCAATAAAAAGAAAATAAAAAACAGGTATAATGCGATTTTGGATATTCTTAAGTAGCACATTTTTTTAGATTATGTCCTTATACTTGGATTAAAATCAAGTCAGTACAATCGCTTTGATTGAAATCAAGTTTTTCCATGACCTATGTTGGAGAGTGAGGTTCATGCACAATTAAATGAGAGTTACGTATATATGATAAAGAAATTAAATCTGTAGTCGTTGATGAGTTTCTGAAACAAGTTACCAAGCTCTTTAATCTTTTTTTTTTGTCATTAAATACAGAAATTTTAAAGGCCGTGTCACGGTGGACTCGAACCCGAGACCTTTGGCTTCTGTTGGAAGTTAATGGGTTGTGAGTGGGAATTGCTAGTAATGAGGTTCATGGCCTTTGGCCTTTCATTTCAACTCTTGATGTTAAGAGTTAATGGAATATTGATGTTTGTCATCAATTGTGACCTTAGAACATCCCTCTTGAGTGCTATATATAGTGCATCATTCTAGAGTTAGAAGCACAAGCAAAACATTCTATTCTCTAGCAAAACAAAGCATTCTACTTGCATTCTTAGCTCATAGTTCTTAGTTTTCGAGTTCGGTTCTCGTTTCCGTCCGATTCGCGGGCTCGACTTGTTTGTGGTGCTACTACAATCGAGGCGAAAGTCGTTACCTTTGAGGACGAGCCGCCAATCGTGAGCACTACCGAGGCGTTTCTCGTCTTGCTGCGCGAAGTTCAACTTGGGCGACTTATTGATAAGTTCTTGTTTTCTTGACATCTCATTTGTAATAGTTATTTTAATCATTTCATTGTAATTTTGCACGATATTGTAACCAATATTCAACTACAATCGCAAGACGAAAGTTCGCCCAACTCTCTGCTCTGTTCAAGTTACGATCGTGCAAATTGAAGATGTCGACCAATCCATGGCGCCTCCACCACCACTCAATCCGTTGGAGCGGTAGTAGTTCCACCATGGCTCGATCTTGAACCCCGTTCCGTGACTCAACAACCGCCAATTTTCACCGGCGTCGACTTCAAACGCTGGGCGCATAAGATGATGTTTTACATCACCACAATGGGGCTTGCTAGCTTCTGCGTGAAGACGGGCGCCTATTCCTTCCGAGGAAGAAGCGGACGTAGAAGTGCGTATGAAATCGACACTTGGTATCATTCCGACTATCCGTGTCGAATATGGTGTTAAATGGGTTTGGTAATAGCCTATTTAATGTATTTGCGGTCGAGGATACCGCCAAAGAGTTATGGGAGACACTTAACCAAAAGTATCGGTTGAGGAGGCTAGCACGAAGAAGTTCGTGGTTACCGTGCTCACCGAGTTCAAGATTGTGGATTCAAACCGATCATGCCTCAAGTACACGAGTTTCAAGCTCATTGCACGATGTTCACGCCAAGGTATGCCTCTGCTGAACAATATTCCATTGCAATTTTAATTGACAAATTGCGGAAGGATGGAAAGGGTTCGATCTTACCTTAGCACAAGCGAAGGAGATGACCATGAAAGCATGGTTGCTCGACTCAAGTTGAAGCTCAAGTTAAGGAGGCGAGTTGAAGGCTAAAAGTCCGATGGAGGCTAAGGCAAATCGGTGAGGAGGACCTTCAGGAAGCCCTCGTCCAGATGAACAAAGGCGAGGAAAAGTAGCTGCAAACCCAGTTTTCGGAACGTCTACAACTGTGATAAGCACGGGCACATGGCTAAAGACTGTCAAGCCTAAGAGAAAAGACAAAGGCAAAGGCGCGTCAACAATGTTGAGAAGGACTTGACACTTGGGACAAAGATGACTTTGTTGCCATGATAACGAGGTAAACCAAGTCAAATCCTACCCCTACTTCTTGGTTTTTGACACGGTGCTCTGTTCACATTTGTGTCCATCGAGACTTGTTCTACACCTACAAAGAGGTTGAAGACAGGTGTGACCGAGGCAAGTGATCATACTTCCAAGGTGCTTGGAGTTGGTACCGTTGTACTTCAACTTACCTCGGTGTGGAAATAACTCGAAGGATGTCTTGCGTGCTCCTTCGATCCATAAGAATCTCATCTCTGGCGTCAAGTTGACTAGAGCCAAATTTGATATAGATTTTCGTGGAGAATATGTAATAGTTAGAAAGTTTGGAAAGACTCTCGGCAAGGGTTATGTCTCAGAAGATCTTTTCAAACTCGATGTTAGAACTTGTAAGCCTTCTAAGGCGATTCAAAATTAATGAGAATGCTTCTACTTACTTACTTGCTTGAGTGTTCGATTTATGGCATTGTAGACTTGGTCATGTTAATGTTAATGCTATAAAGAAACTCGCTAACATGAACTTGTTAAAATAGAAGTATCTAAAACACAAGATAAATGTGAAATCGTGTTGAAGCAAAATGACCAAGTTGCCTTTCAAATCCGTTGAAAGAGCTCAAAACCTCTAAATTAATTCACACCGATGTTTGTGATTTAAAGTTTATACAAACTAGAGGTGGTAAAAGTATTTTATTGCTTTTATTGACGATTGCACAAGATATTGTTATCTTTATTTATTAAGTAAAGATGAAGCAATTGATGCATTTCAAACTTCAAGAATGAAGCTGAAAATCAACTTAATTGCAAAATTAAGGTTGTAAGAAGTGATCGAGGTGGAGAATATGTTGCTCGTTTCTTTGAATTATGCAACGAAAGTGGTATAATCCATCAAACGATTGCTCCTTATTCGCCTCAATCAAATGGTGTTCTTGAGCATAAAATCGAACTCTTAAGGAGATGATGAATGCGTTATTAATAAGTTCAATTACCCTGAATATGTGGGGAAGGCGTTCTTCTGACCAACTATATCTTGAACAAGATTCTTATCAAGGGAATGATGTAACTCCTATGAACTTTGGAAAGGAAGAAACCTTCATATAAATACTTCCAGTGTGGGGTGTTTAGCTAAGGTTGAAATACCGTTACAAAACAAGTTACAATTGGACCTAAAGCGGTAGATTGTATTTTTATTGGTTATGCACTTAATAGTAGTGCTTATAGATTTGTTGTGCACAAATCGATATACATGTTCATGTGGAACAACAATTGAATCAAGGAACGCTATATTCTTTGAGAATATCTATCCTAATAAGGATAAGAATAGTTCGATTCAAGTAAAAGAATTGAGGAAGATTCTATCAATTCTCATCTTGTTGAAGAAGGTGAACCTCAAGTTCTAAGCAAGTTTTTATGGCCTGCTAATAGAAAACGACCTAAGTCTACACACGAAGATGTGCAACCTAGGCGTGGTAATCGTGTAAGAAAAGCTAAAATTTATGGACGGATTATGTCGTTTATTGTTAAATGATGAACCGGTTACCGTAAAAGCTTTATCGAGGCCCGATGCGAGATCTGTGGAGAAGCAATAGACATTGAGATAGAGTCTATTATGTTGAATCATACTGGGTGTTAGTAGATCTTTCACTGGTTGTAAAGCTTTAGGATGCAGTGGATCCTAAAGAAGAAATCTGATCGATGGCACTATTGATAAATATAAGGTCGACTTGTAGTTCAGGTTTAGACAAAAGGTGGGTATGACTTCTTGATACCTACTGCCGTGACTAAACATACTTCTATTAGAACGCCGCTCGCTATTCTTTGCTTTGCAAAATCTTGAGATTCATCAAATGGATGTAAAACAACGTTTACGTATGGAGTTAGAAGATGAGATCTATATGAAACAGTAGGAAGGTTTTGTAGTACACAGGCAAGAGCACAAGGTATGCAAACTTCAAAAGTCTTTGTATGGACTTAAGCAAGCATGCGAATGGCATATGAAATTTGACAAAGTTATGTTGTCAAATGGTTTCAAAATCAACGAGTGACAAGTGTGTCTATGTAAAGAATTCGAATAACGATTTTGTTATTGTTTGTCTTTATGTAGATGACATGTTGATAATGGGAAGTAACTCTCGTGTGATTGGAGAAACAAAAGAATGTTAGTAAGAACTTGACATGAAAGATATGGGTTTAGCGAGATGTAATTCTTGGAATTAAAATTCTTAGAACGCCAAATGGAATTGCTTTGACACAGTCCCACTATCTTTGAGAAAGTGTTGAAGAAATTCAATGCAATGGATAAGCTATTTCAAGACTCCTTGGGACTCGAGTGTTCATTTGACTCAAATAGGGGTGAACCTATAAGTCAAGATTAATATGCTAAGATTATTGGGAGTTTGATGTATCTAAACTGTACCGACCGATTTAGCTTGCTCGTGAACAAATTGAGTAGTTTCACGGCTAATCCAAGTAGAGAACATTGGAAAGCACTTGAGCGTATTGGGTTACTTAAAGTTTACCCGAATTATGCGATTCATTATTCTAGTGAGCCATTTGTACTTGAAGGGTATAGTGATGCTAATTGGATATCTGCCTCAATGACTCGTTTTCCACAAGTGGATCGTGTTCACTATTGGAGGTGGAGCGTATCTTGGAAGTCAAGAAACAGTCTTGTATAGCAAGGTCTACCATGGAATCAATTCATAGCTTTAGATAAGGTGGTGAAGAAGCCGAATGGCTTAGAAATTTCCTCGAGGATATTCCATGTCAAGCGAGTCCGTGCTTCCGTGTTGATTCAACGTGATAGTCAATCTACAATAGGAAGGGCACAAAATATATATCACAGTGTGAGTCTCGACATATTAAATCGACGACACAATACCGTGAGACATTTGATCACGAGTGGGGTTATCACTATTGATTATGTAAAATCAATAGATAATCTAGCGGATCCGTGACAAAAAGCATTAATCGAGATCAAATGTTTAAACTGTTAGAGGAATGGGTGTTAAATCCACATCTTAAGGATGATTATAGCGAAACCCAACCATGATGATTGGATTGTCCGAGAACATGGTTCAAAAGGACAACAGTTATAAAAATCCGTGTGATAAACACTCAAACATGCCTATTCTCCGAGAACGGTGAGTGTTTGTAAGTGCGCAAGTGGTGAGGTTAAGTTTTAACTTTTAATGACTCTTGGATACCTCGAGGAGGTCAAGTATAGCGAATACTTAGTTGTAATAGTCACCTATGCAAGTGTGAAGTGGGGCGCTTCAAGTGGTACACTTGTGAATCCAAAGGTGTTCAAGGCCATAATGGACACAAACGTAAAACGGATGGAAATTGAGATGATATTGTGTCAATATTATTGTCTCGGTATACACCATGGAGGACTAGTTCAGGTGAAATAACCACTATGCCGCGGTATGCTCGATAATTTCGACTATGGAAGGTTCAAGGCCACAAGCTACCTTTCAAATGCAATATCGTCTCTTGAGGACTGAACTTTGCGTTTGCATTTATATGGCATTTCCACTCATGTGGGGATTGTTGGAAGTTAATGGGTTGTGGTGGGAATTGCTAGTAATGAGGTTCATGGCCTGGCCTTTCATTTCAACTCTTGATGTTAAGAGTTAATGGAATATTGATGTTTGTCATCAATTGTGACCTTAGAACATCCTCTTGGAGTGCTATATATAGTGCATCAGCGATATTGTAACCAATAACCACTCTACCACTAGGCCAACACACACACACAAGCTCTTTAATCCTACCGTGCATGGACATCACTCTCATATGACTTAATTGATTTTAATCAAAAACAACAGTAAACGAATCAGATTCTAACGAAATAAGTACAATTTCTTAAAATTTGAAGCATTTTATTTCCATAAATTGTAGTTCAATAGGGAGCTGCAAACTGACATTGGTAATTGGTCAGTGAAAATAGAGGGTTTTCATCAAGAATCTTGTTCCGGAATTCCACCATTCATCGCCATCCTCACCACCTGGAAGATAACTGCAAAGAATAAAATGTATATTAGCAGTAACTTAACAGAATTTACTTAATAATACGTAGAGATAGAATTAATAAGTCATCAATTAAAAAATAAAAATAAAAATAAAATAGAAATAATATATATATATAGAAAAGGTAAGCTTACAGGAGGCGACCACCAAGACGGCGAAGAGAATAAGAACAATGTGAGCAGGTTCCAAGGCCTTGTTAGAAGAGATGGGACCCACACCTCTTCTGCTTATATTCTTCTCAAACTTGGCCACCTTCTTCTCCGCCACCCGCTTCGATACCGTCTGCAACACAAAACCCTCATTTTTACTTACACCATGTGTATATACATTTAAATTTCTAAAAACCCTAGTTTAATTACAAAGCACGAAAATGCGCTCCGCCGACGCCAAATTCTTTCGCCAACACAGCATTTGTTGTTGCACACATTCAAATAAAGAAAAAAACAAACACAAATAACGGCTGCTTTCAGAAAAAAAAAGCAAGCAGAAAGCCTTCCATTCCCAAGAGAAGAAGATCACCGACTTTGAAGTTTAAACCGCAAAACAAGAGGAATAATCTCATTCATTTTTGCAGAAAAATTGAGATTTTACTCTGACAAGAAATTCGTATGAACAACCAAGCAGGAATATCATCTTTCGACTTACAAAAGCATCATTTCAATGCCATGAAAATGGCTGTAAGTAATCAGTTGCAAACAAAGATTGTCGCACACACACAAGAAGCAGATGGGTTTGGGATTGAAGATTACCATGTTCCAAAATTTGATTTGTGTAAGAGATGTTCAAAGCACACCTTTTCCGTGTCAGAATAGCTTTTTGGACTCTCCTCACATAAACCTAGGATTTCAGTACAAAACTTATTTCCACCCAAAGATGGGCCCTTATAAATAAAAAGTTCTTTGGTAGTTAGTGGAAATTAATGTGAATAGATTAGAGAAAAAGAGATGCTGTGACATTATAAAGATTAATAGCTGCATACAAAATTTTAAAGTTTTGAAGATACGTTGTGATTTTATTACAGAAAAGAAGCAAGATTTTCTTGGCAAGTAAAGGGATCGCTCTGTTAAATTAACCATTTCTGGATTTACTTTCTGATAATAGATTTTTAACGTGTTATTACACCTTTAATGGCCATGGAAATTGTAATCAATATCCGAAATACCATGCAATATCTCACATAGCATTATCATCATCATAATTACTCTTATTTTTTAAGAATGTGGATTCTACAACGAGAGGATGAGTTTCACGATATAACTTTTTTTTATTTTAAGAATGTTGCAAGATTACCGTATAAATAAAACCGATATATTAATTAACTAATTTATCTATAATAAATTGAGTTTCACGACATAAAAGAATATTATTTTAAAAATGTTGCAAGGTTGACTTCACAACCGTACATAAATTCGGTATGTATTAATTAACTCATTTATCGATAATAAATGGAGGAGAATTGAATATGAAATAATAATACCTATCACCAGCAAATTGAAGTGCCATTTCAATTCTTTTGATTTGGCTATGCATTCTGTCATAATATTAACAACAGAGACAATTGCCAGTTTTAAGAAGCTGAAAGTTCGTTTGTCGCCAATCGCCGATTATTAGTCCGCAACATAAGCAAACCACCGTTTGAATTTAACCAATATATCAGTCCTCGAAACTTTAGAACCGAACAACATATGGCTATGTTACATGAGAATGTATAACGAAAACTACGTAAAATAATTGATCAGAATCAAAAAATTCAACAGTTTTGAAGCTATATAGCCGTACTCAGAAATAAAATTTAAACGCTCAACAGATGATCTGCAACTGCAACACCCGAATCATTATACTAAGAAATTTATGCATTAGGATGAAATGTGGCGTATATAAATATTATTTGGTATTGAGATTGTCTCAAGAACTCCAACGTTCCCATTGATACAACACAAAACCCCTTAAAGGAGACTTTTTCGACACTTGTTCTTACATGGACTTGGACATGGACTTGGTTATGTTTTTACATCAACATAGACAGAATATACTTACTACATCTAAACAAATTACCTATGCTAAAAACAACCTAGCAAAACTTGATTGCCTTTGATATATGCCCGATTACCAAAAATGAAAACAAGTTGAAAAGAATATCATACTGACTGGGTAGGAAACCTTATTACCGTTTGATTAATGGAAGTTATCAGCCAAAACTAGCGTTCTACCAGTTTTGCAACTGCGAGGAAATGCTTTTCACAACAGGGTGGTACTCAGTGTGAAGATATCTTTTCGCCTTATCTGAACCGGGTTGCCCGAGCCACTCATCATATAGCCTTTTGATTCCAGGATTTTCAAAAGGATCAGCCACCAATACCTGAAAAAGTGCAAAAAGCCAAAGCAATTAGCATCACAGCTGATGCGGAACTACAGAAGGGCATCAACGTTTATTAAGCTGTCAAGGCAGTGAGAATTTTATTCTTTTCCTGAAGCTGGAAGTTCGAAATTGACGAAATTCAAACCCACTCCAACAAACTAAAAGGTTGTTGCTCTATGTTGTCAAACACTCTTTTTGATATAACTAGCAGACACAATAGAACCTCAATCCAAGAAGGGCACCGGCATAAAATCAGACTTACATTTTCAGAATATGCTGCTTCCAACAATTGAATCAAATCTTTTGCAGATTGACCAGGATTGGGTTTGATTTGGCCTCCACCATTCAGGCATCCTGTGATAGGTGCAAACATTAAGAAAAATGAATTAGGTTCAGATGAATATACATCAGTTGAGACTCCTAAATTAACACTTGAACGTGAAAAAAAAATACCAGATGGGCACGCCATAATCTCCAAAAAATGATATTCACACTTCCCAGATTTGATTTTTGTAACAATGTTCCGCAAGTTCCTGAATCCATAACACAGTGCAAACCTCAACACAATTTTACCCTCTACCTGCATTAGAAAGAGGCATTCTCTTAGAAAAAAGGTAACCCTTTTTTTGAAAAAAGTGAAGAATGTCTATAATGAAGAGCAACTAAGTTACAAATTCGAATTCTCACACGTTTGCTGCAGAGGAAGGTGATAATCAAAATGGATTCATAGGTACAAAGTATGAAGCATAATTGAACAAGGAATAAGAAGTATCAAGGTAAATTAAGTTTGAGAGGAAAAAAGATTAGCTGAATCTGCTGAATGAGGGGAGCTCAGACTTACTTCCAGAGTAAGTTCACGAAAATCCGCATTCCTTACAGTCTTGTACTCGAGCGGACCTTCAATTTCCTTCTTGAAAAGCATCTTTGCAGCATAACGAAAAATTGTATCAGCATAACCTCCAGAGCTCCCACGAACACCATGGAGATTGCCGTCTTCATCTACATTGGACAATCTGTGGATGAAATTATCACTTGATCAGTCCCAGTCCATCATAGCCTGCTTGAGATAGACTATGAACAGCGAAACCTTACAATTTATCCACAGGAGAATCCTCCAAGGTTGCAAAATCAATTGATTTCATCTGCAACAATAATACGTAATTCACTTTTTAGAAAAACAGGAAATAAAATAATAAATACTGGATGATGAGTCATGAGACTGCTATCACAGAAAATATACCGTAATTAAATCCAAAACTTCTCCAGTTGTCAACACTGAGTCGACCTCTGTAATTCTTTCAGCATCTGAACTCGACTGGAACATAAAGTCATCTCGAGCAGCCTCAAGCTTTTTGTCATAACAGGGCATCACGGTGACGTGATATATGTCCTCTGGCCTGCTTGTATGTACAGTATATCCCCAACATCAGAAACCATTCCTCAAAAAATCATAAATACTTGGAAGCATAAGAACTTCATAAGTGATTTCAATTGGCTTATCCTATAGGTTGAAAAACATTTCCAAACAAAGAGTGACTAATAGCTTATAAATTTCATAAAACAACAGTCAACAGGTCAATCAAGCAACTAATCATGGATCTCTTGCTATATCACGGCACCATGATTCCAAAGGTATTGGCCAAATGCATAACCATCCACAGAAAATAACAAAGCAACTGAAATAAGTGGAACCAAAAGTGTCCTTAACAAAGATTAGAACGGTAATCACCTGATACATAATTCTTGGCATATGTGGTTCTTAATGGCAGCACCAATTGTTTGTTGGGGACTTTTCACAGAAGAAATATGTGGAAGAATATACGATCCAAGAGTTTTTTCGGCATAGCATATCCAACCTGCCATTGCATATCTCATGGAAAAGTCAGTTGATAATTACAATCAAGGAAGATATTTCAATTATTATAAAATAATTTAAAGGTCCAACACGAATAACTAATTGCACCTAGCACACAAGAAGAATGTGTCATATTTTAGTACCTGGACATGCAGATGAAATCATAGGAAGGGCTGATTTTGACTTCTCATCACTAGCTGAATTGCTTTCTCTATAACGAGCTATGAATTCATTACAAG
This sequence comes from Salvia rosmarinus, assembly GCA_036937905.1. NCBI lineage: Eukaryota > Viridiplantae > Streptophyta > Magnoliopsida > Lamiales > Lamiaceae > Salvia > Salvia rosmarinus. Next base: position 72,517,717 of record CM072820.1, on the reverse strand, counting down.
ACTCAATAAGTGTTAAATCTCGACTGCTGCTAGTATCAAAAATGGCTTTCACTCCCAAAGACTTCAACAATGTTGTAAGTTTCTGAAATACCTGAAATCATATAAACCGGTAGTGCCAGGAACATATACCCAAAGTAGACAAACCAACTATTATTTCTCCAGCATAAAACGAAATAATATACAACATGGACTTCTATACATAACATCTAACCTGAAGGGGAGAAAGGCCAAAATGAACAGCAAGAGAAGCCCTAGACTGGGGAGAAAGGGAGAAAATTATGGCTTTTCCTTTGTTGAGGTTCAAAAGAAACTCATCTAAACTCTGCTTCTCAAGCATAACTGTCTCTGCAGAAGTAATGCACCCACTGCACGAGAATCATGAGCATTAGTCGTCCAGTATTCTTTTCGATTTTCTCTCCTCCCTCCGTTCTTCCCCTGCACTTACTCACGCACACACACACAAGTGCAGAGGAGGCCCTAAGTGATTATTTCTAGCACCAGTGATCATAATTAAGAAAAACACATTCATCCTGAAAATTAGAACCATAGTTTGTATTTACCTGCATGCTAAGCAGTCCTTGAGTGAGATCTTCACAGGCTCGGTCTGAGCCGTTTTAGGAGCCATCCTTGATTTTCCAACATTCTGTTTGACAAGCAGCAACTAGAATAACTACGAAGAAGATGGCATACAAAAGAAGAATCGAATGGCAATACCAATAAACAAGAACACACTACATGCACCAATGATTCCAATAGTCATCTCAAACTTGATATTATACTTGAAATGAGAAAACTTAACCAAGCACTCAACTTCACCAACTGTATCAAAATGAAAGCCAACTGGAAATCTTTACCAAACTAAAACAGAACCTCAAACGATTCACGATTCCACAATATTAACAAAAAAGACAAAAAAAAGTGCGAAATTCCAATCACAATTTTCAAAAACCTAGCTGACGATTAAAAGAATCAGCTACCTCAGTTTTAACGACACAACCCTGTGATGGAGCTATGTAGTCGTTCAGGTCGCCAATTCTGAGCGTAGCAGAAAACCTCTCCGACATTAGCGCGGTCTTTATTGCGTGCAATTCCCTGAAAATCGAAAGATGGGAATTTTATGATGCAGATATTGAATCTTGTGTTCCAGTTGTGGTTCCCAAACTACAGAGAAAGTCGACAGGAATTAGGGATTTAAAGAATTCTAGAAGTAAAGAGGATTAAAAGAGGTGGTTTCGGGTGCATAAGGCGGTTCAATCGGAGTTTGACTTTCTTAGCTGAATAAAGGTCAACAAAACAAACTACAACACTGCAAATATTGGTATTACTATAAATTTATTTTACCCTAATAATAGTTTTTATTTTTCTTGGATAGAATATACGATAATTATATTAATACCATTTTAATTATTCAATATTAGATTACTAGTTTTACAAAATAATAATTATAATATATATTAGGGGTGAGTTATAATGTTTTTGGTCTGTAAATTGTTTAATATTATAAATTGTTAGGTATGACAAAAAAAAATGAGTATTATTCTAATAATTAAGGAGAAAATTGAATTTCATTGCTCAAGTGAATATAGTTACATCACGCAGGAGAAATTGATTACATGTGAGGCAGAGGGTCTTAATCAACAGTGATTATATTAGGACCTCTTGATGAGCCATCTTCAACTAATATTTTGGTGTAATATTAAAGTTTGCCAGATTAATCGTGAGGAATAATATACGGCAATTATTACTCTAAATAAATTTAGATGCTATCACGATTTAGTCGACGACTTAACTTTGTGCAGCATCCAGAATGAGCAAAATTATTTTCTTCATCCATCTTATCTGGAGTTTGTGGTTCAAGCCTCCTCTGTGAACCTCGTGGGCTGCAAATGTGGTGGTTAGATGTGATTACCATAATCCCTAATATCCTAGTTACCGAATTTCATTCAAAGCACTTTAACTAACTTTTCAGATCTTACAAGTCAGATTTTTTATTTATTTTTATACCAACATCTAATATGATTTGACCTAAAGGTTAGTGCAATTTTTTGAGGTAGAGATATTAATCGGGTTGGCCTCCGGGTCTAGATGGACCTGGTAGATGTTGAACCTAGTTCGACTTAGGACAGTCAGCGCAATTGTTAGTAGCTCAACACATAGTTTGAGTTCGTTGATTGAAATGAATTGGGTTTGCGGGCTTCAAATGGGCTCCAGGTGCGCTGGATTTGGTGAACTTCAAGCGGGACTTGACAATTTTTAGAATATTTATGAATTCTTTTTATTGAATTCACATGATACATGATAATACATTTACAATTTTTAGTAAATATCATAAGTAGTACAATATTAATAGAAAAGAGAATTACATGATGCATGCGTTGGCAAGGTTAGAAGTGGGATTTGGGCTGAGACTCGAGTGGTATGGGCCTTAGTTGGTCTTGGATTTTGGAAAAAGCCCAATTCTATCTAGCCCGGCAGAATTCAGCCCACTTATCCTTGTATATTCGCAGTCGAGCTTGGACAGCGGCCCGAACTAAATTGGTACCCCACTAACATATCTATTACGAGCTTGAGCCCTTTCTATCATCGAAATCATCACTCAACTAACTAAGGGGTGTTTGACTAAGCTTATTTTAGAGCTAACTTCCAATCTTAAGATATTTCAAGAACTTATAAGAGGTAATATCTCAAGTCTTATAAGTTGTTAAAGTGTTTGGATAATTGATCTTATAAGCTAGAGAAATAATCGTGAGTTAAAAAGAGAAAATCATAGTTAGAGAGATAAAATTGACGATATGTGAAGTTGATAGTGTATATGTAAGAAATAACGAACTATAAGTCTATAATAATGTTATTTTGGTAAATTCATGGTTGCTTATAAGTTTATGAAAAAATAAGTTAGGGTTGACCAACTTATTTTTAGAAGAGTTTATAAGCTGTTGGAGCTTATTTTCACAGCTTATAAGCTATTTAGTAGCTTATTTTGCCAAGCTCTTAAACAACTTATAAGCTGTTTTAAAGAGTTTATAAGCTCAGCCAAACACCCTCTAAGTCAACGATAAAACCTTCCTGTTTAGAAACTCAGCCCACCCAAATATGCACTCATTTTCCAATTCACGATACGCCTAGTAACTAATGATATCCTAAAAACAGTAGCAGAAATTCTGCAGAATACAATAGGGAATAGAATCTGAGCTAACATCAAAAGCTTCACAAAACCAAAACATCATTTTATTATTATACAACCAAGCACCACTATTTTAAACATTACACTGAACATCCTACAATAATTCACCTTTAGACAGAAAACAGACAGACATCTTCATGTTAAAGAGGCTAGCAAGCCCCAAAAGCATGTGTAGTAGTTTCTACCATCCTTTATTGTCTTCATACAATCGGAAGAGACTGAAAGCCGAGATAGCTGAGAGGATCACTGTGGAAAGGCTCATGAGAACTGAGCTGGCCACGCCTTCCCCAATTTGGTTGCAGAATTTCCCAAACATAGTGCAAGTCTTCATCCACTCCAGCTCCGCCTGACCATATTTGGAGAACACCGCTGATTGAGCAGAGGCCGCCACTGCAGCCAAACTCAAGTACGCCAATACCTGTAATGAGTCGGCCAACTCAAACTCGTTACAAAGATTGTGAATCACTGTACTAAGGTTCCAAGTTTCCTTCCAATGATTCACACAACATGGCAGCACGTTTTGCACAATATTACTAAAAGTGGTGTGCTTGATAGTCGGATGCTATTAGACAGTACAACTACGAACTTTAATCAGAACATGCACCAATGCCTAACGAATGGGGTGGCTCGTGCCTTTGCTTACTTGCCTGTTTCAAGTTCAAGCTTGTGCATTTTCACTCTGCTTGCCAACAAACTTCACCCAAAACTATTCAAATATTGTAGTCAGCTGGAAACCAGCATATGCATCAGACAATTGTTCAGTTTCTAGTTTAGCAATTGTTCAATCCAACAGACAATGTTCCAGATTCAACCTACTTTTTTCTTATCATTTTTTGTGGAAGATCTCCGAGGCCTAAAGTACGTGTTGTCAAAAGCTATGGGTTGTAGACTAAAAATTTAGAGTTCTTGAAAGCTAAGAGGATATAGAATTGCGTTTTCTCATCTTAACAAGATCGGCTTTTAGAAGACTATATCACCAAATGGGATCTTCGAGTCCCTGGACACAATGTTATTGATGAACTAAAAAACAACTGAAACATGAAAGGATGGACAAAACCTTAAGCAAAACCACACATTGGCACAGTTCTTAGTAGTGATTAACAAAATTTTGCCCTCACAAAGCAACAAGCTACAGAAGCTCTACCCAGGCGAAATTAAACTTAAGGAAGACAAGCATGATACAAGTAGCTAATTTGGCTAGAAATTGGAGTTAACAACCTCATTATCTTTGGAAACAGAAACACATCTCCATAAACCTCATGGTTAAAGACATAGAAGAGTGCAAAATGCTGCAAGAAAATGTGTACAAGCAAAACTGAAAACCTGATCCCCAGAGAAAATGGCCCAAGCCAAGGGTTTGTTGAAGAGCACACTCCCTCTAACCATACTCACAACACACCTCACAACTTGGAACAGCGAATAGGCAGCCGCAATCCCATTGGCCACCACCAAGAAACTGCAAATCATACAGCACAGAGAATTAGTGACACATGAGAATCAAATCAATGGGGACAACTAACAATCCCAAGATCTTACACAAGTGCTTTCATGTCTGTAAATTTGGCCCTCTTCTGAATAGTGAAGAACTCCTTAACCTGAGTGTCAGTGCCTATAAGAACAGCAGAAACCACGGCTAAACCGCAGATCAGACACCTCAAAATCAGCTCCGCAAGCCTCACTCTTCTGTCCAACACCCTCAGATTGCTGCCGTGGTACACAGGAACATTACCAGGGCTCACACCCACACCAAGATAATTCATCTTCACTATCAAGATTGGAACTTTGAAACAGCGATACACCACCCAACAAGTGCACTAGGAAGAAAACCCAAAACACATACACACACACACACTCAAAACAGTCAAGAAAGGGAGAGTAGTAATACTAAATTAAATTTTTTTCAGCTACCTACAATCCCAGGACTTATATAGACAACCACTTATGTACTGTATATTTCCATTTTATATTTGTGAATTTTCTTACTACGCCACGCAAAAATATTAAATCAAATGGTGTTTTTTAAGAGATATTGGAGTGCCAAGTTTGGAGATGGGGGGTCCTACTAAAAGATTAACAAAAACGATCAATTCCTTGAGCTTTTCCTTGGGAAGGGGTTATGCCCATTATGTGTAACAATGTATGTGAAGTGGCGAAACCCACCTCTTTCAAGAATTGATGGAGCATTTAATGAATAGCCTAAATTAACATTGAATGAGGAGTGATCAGACATCTGAAGCAGCATTTAAGAACACAGCCCTAGTATTTGAGACTCTTCTTTTGCTGAAAGGGTCGTTTTCAATTTGAGTCATTTTCTCGCGTAGTTGGAGTAAGGTGGGATATTAAGTGGTGGAATTCATGATTAGGGTTACCCATTCTTTGACACGAGAGAGAGAATTTGAGATGATGTTATCAAGACTCAAAATTTTAAATTCTTGGTGTGAATACATGTCATATTATTGAGTTAGATATGGGATACAGAAATGGCAAAGTTGGTGCAATTTGCAATAATAATTTAGTGAATAAAGTGGCCACAATTAATGCCCATATTGATTATTTTTTGTTAAGTTTCGACTGTCGGGTAAATTCTAATTGAGCAAATACTTGAATAAAAATTGATGTGCCCAACAACAAATCTTCACTGCTGAAACAAAAACATGCACGGTTAGCTAGTTTTGTACGCTGAAATTAATTAGTTACATACCTAAATATATAGTTAGTTAAATAATTATCCCGAACCATAATATATATCTGAGGCCCTATTCCTAATTAACATTCCCATTGTTCGATATTCCACCCATTTTTTTTACATATAAAGTTTTTCAAGTTAATTGTTTATTTTCTCGAACCTCAGTTGATTTGAGCTGCAGAGTAGTACTATGTTAGCACGAAAATTCTCTATCCAATCTTTTTTGCATTTTTTTATCCGACTCTATACTGATATACATTTTCTAATTTATTTCTCATTGTTTTTATATATTTCTTCTTTTAAAGTTTTTTACATGGATTTTTAGTAATAATAAATAAAATTATCTCTCTCTTATAGCATTTATTCCATCTATTATTTTGTTTGTAATTTCATGCAACTATCAACGAGAAGGAAATATTCGATTTACAACAGATACATCATTTTTGTAGCCGAGGACAGTGGAGCCGAGGAGGAGTGAAAGCGCCGCCGAGGTGAGGTGTGGCTCGGTTGAAGTTGTTTGTCAGGTGTTGTCTTTTTAATGTGAGGTTTACTTGGCGATCTGGTGCCGAATCGGTTGGTGTCTGTTGTCCGTCGCTTGGAAAAGATGTGGCAGAAGGAGTCAAGTCCGACCATGTATATCGCCGAATCGCGCAGTTACGCCGAGGTCCGATCTGGAGTGGTGTTACTCACGTGGGCGGTCGATGTCAGACACGAGAGGCCGCCTTTAGGGGATGTCGGCGTGCGCCTGGCGGAACCGTATCTGGGGCCGGTTTGAGGTCCGATCGGATGTAAGCTTTCCGTAAAGCGGCGGCTTGGATTGATAGACGCCGAGGTCCGATGTGGATCTCTCGTATTTGTGTGAAGGGCGGGGTGCGACACAGGCGCCCATCCGGAGGACGCCGGTCCGTATGATGATTGCTAGTTCGATCTGGCGGTCCATCTTATCTGGCGACGTCATACGCGCGCGCGAGTGATTAGGCACTCAACGCGTGCGTGCGTGTACCTCTACATCCAATCACGTGTGGCGTGTCGAATTTGAAACGGCAATTTGCGCGCTTATCTTATAAATAAAAGCAAAGAGGAACTGCTCACTTTCTCTTCGACGCTTAAAAATTCGAGAGAGTAAAATTTCGAGAAATTCTACGAGTTGATCCGATCTTATTGAAGGAGCCGTATACTACTTTGAAAAGTAAGTATGCTTTCTTCATCTCTTCTCGCTCTGAAAGTTCCTTCCGCCTCGGGTTCCGGCCTGAGTTCCCCGAAAAGATTACATGTGCTACAATGGTTTGGGTAGGTCCATAGGGGTGAGCTCAGGGTTCCCGGTATCCTCGGTGTGGGATGGGTTGAGGGTGGGCGTTGCGAGGTGGGTTTGACCTTGGAGGAACTTTTGAAGTTGTGAGGAATCTGGGATCCGGAGGAGGCGTGGTGGTGCTCGCCGCATCCGGATGATAGGCGATAGGTCTCAGGAGGTTTGTTACGGTTTATGTAGATAGTTTGAGGCGGCCTTAGGTACCTCCGCTGCCCATTTACCTTAGCCTTCAAGAGTATTTCGGATCCCTATTTGTCAATTGACCGAATTCCATTAGGTCGTTGGTGGCCGGGGCTCTTGTTATGGTATTCCGAGAGTTGTCCTTGAGGTCTTGATCTGTTTTAAGCGTGAAGACCATAGGAGGGTGTACTATTTGTCACCCGGTTGAAATTTAAGGTAGCCGTCCCTCCAGTGTCTCATTGGCGAAATAAGTATTTCTTTCTGGCCGAGGGGCGGCCGAGGTATGAGTGGGAGTATCGGTGCGATGGCGGACCGAAAATCAAGCCACTTGGGTCGTATGGAAGAGATCTTTGTGCAGACGCGGTGAGATCTTATCCATGAGTTACACCGGGACGACTGAAGAAGGCGGGTGAGTGTTTCTGGTCGGAAGCGTCGGGACCTGGGTGCGGGCGGGGTGAGGCATCCCATCTTCTTAGTCCTTATACGTTCGATTTTCTTTGTGCTAATGTGTCTTTGTTACGTGATGCGGTGAAGTTGAGGCAAGAGGCGGGCTCACAATCGCCGACAGGGCGAGCCGCCAAAAGAAGCTGGGCCTACCTAGGGGCCGAAGAAGGTCGATAGCATGGGCGGTGATGAGTGGGCCTCGGGCGGGTCCAGCCCGGCATCGAGTCTCGGCCTCAGGGGTCGTCTTGAGTCTGGGTACCGCCCAAGTTTGGTCGTACACTCCCGAGGTACATAGGTTCCTTCATATTTAGATTCGTTTGCTTCGCGATCTGTTATTGACTTGTGCTTCTTTTCGGTGGGAGCTCGGTGATGGGGCCCCTGCAACGCCGCTTCTTTGAGCTGCAGGTCGCCACGGCTTGCCGGTGAGCTCGGCCATGCACGAGGCGCAACGGAGCTGGCCAAGCTGGGCGGAGGCCGAGACCGCCGTGTCAGCTGCGAGGCGGAGCCGAGGCCGCCAGGCTTGAGGCCGGGAGGGCTGCTTGAGGCCGCCGAAGAGGCACTGGCACCGAGGCCGCCCGGGAGGTCAAGAGCTTAAGGAGGAGCTGGCCGGGCGAAGAAGGACCTCGCGGACGAGAGGTCTGGTGGCCGACCGGGACCACTTGCCGAGGGCCTTTGAGCCGTCTCATCGAGTCGGAGAGCTTCGGCTTTTATTGCCGATCTTGCCGCCGTCTTTGGCCGAAGGTGGTGTCGAGATCACTGGGGTGGCGGTCGCCATGCCCGACTGACGATAAGGTCAAGCATGGGTGGGCCGAGGTCGACCAGGGGCGGACAGCTTACGCCGGGTGATCTCGAGGCGATTCTTCCAGTTAAGTTTCAGTCAAAGCATATAATATCTAACATTTATGTACAATATATACCTAAATATATATAAAATTGTTATTTTACACATAGCACAAAAATCTTTGCGACACTATGAAAACTTCATCTCAAATTTCAAATATGCTGAAAACATGCTATCAATTGAAAAGAAAGAGTACAAATTCGGAATAGAATTACATAACTTTATGTACATGAATATTATTATCATGTATAAGATTTGATAAAGCATGAGTGATTGTTAGGTAAGAGCAGAATCGGAGGAGTATAGTCACCATTACATCATCCTTATTAACACCACACATTCGGTAAAGGCTGTTTCTAAGTTCTAACATTTGTTTATTATCTCTCTTTTCAAATTGTCATATTGTACAATAGAATGACGCTTTCTTGGGCTGAGTTTATGGCCCCGTTTGGAATCACAGATTGAATTTAAGGCCCAAATTGTCTAAATTGCACTTCAACGATATAACTTCTATCTTTGTATAGCCATCTCTGCACATATATGGCCCAAAGAAGAACCTTATCAACGAAAAAGATCAATTTGGAATGTGGTAATTAAGTCCAAGCCTCATTCTTGATTTTTCGTAATCAGATGCGAGGATATTATGCTGATTGCCATAGCAATACTGGAAAGGTGGAAACCGGAAACTCGATTTCGCATATACTTATCTTAGGTTTATGAAATCTATTGCTATATTTTCTAAATATCATATCTATTGAAACAATTAGAAGATTCTCTAGAAGAAATATGAACTTCTAGCGGCAACATGTTTGGTCCCGCTTATGGGGTCAAATCACTACGTTCTAAGTGAATGATATTAGAAATGTACATGATGCTGTAAATGGATTCAGTTTGTGTACGAAAAGTGTATATAATTATATGACTTCATCGTTGCTTCATATACAGAATAACACCGCTTAATTACGAAGGAAACATAAAATAATAGTAATAAAAGTAAGGATTCTGTTGTGTCACAAGCCCTTTCCCTTTACTCCGCTTCCACCGACATAACGAAACTGCTCGTTTTGATTCTTGGATCCAATTCTTACCACATACGCCAAACACAATCAAAAGACTACTACACACCGTTTACACCACAACGTCAAATTGTCCCTATCCACACGCTTGAACAAATCACTGCAACAACCTATAATTCACATAGAAAAGATCAAACTCCAAACTTTAAATACCTAAGGTAGATGGCGCCTCTGCCTTCGAAGGCGTGTACATGTTCTTGAGCAGGTCTTGGATATTGTTGTACATCTGAGACGACTCATTCGCGCCGGCGCTGCTCTGTGACGGTCTCGAACTCTCCTGGAGCTTGATCTTTTCGAACAGATACTGCCTCTCAGTTTCGGCTTCATGCAGTCTCTGTTTGAGATACCTACTGGCATAATCCTCCTCCGACTTCTCAGTCTTAGCGAGTGCAATTCTGCGCATTCTCTCAGCTTCCCGTCGGGCCTCATTGGCCTTCATCTCAAACATATCAGCCTCAGCCTGCTTGAGTCTTACAATACTTTCGAGCTCATCAATCTGCATCTTCTTTCTCTGCCTTTCCATCTTCAGCTCGGAAACTTCCCTAGCTTTATCCTTGAGCTCCTGGTCGCAAGCCTCTACAGAAAAACGAGCCTTTTTTACCATCTGCATCTTCTCCTCGGCTACCATTTCCATCTTTCTGACAGCTTCCTGCACTACTTCCGCAATCCTCTTGAACGCCCCCTGTGGGGATAGCATCCTGCTAGCTTCTTCATCGTCTTGACTCTTGAACAAGTCTTCAAGCTCTGTTAAAGAAACATGATGTTCAGCACAATACGACACAAAAAGCAAAACAGTAATGGCAAAAACTTGTGTACATCTGGATGCATGGTGCATCCATCCCAATTAGGGTTTAGTAGTCACAATTAGAATTTAACTAGAGCGGATGTCCTGTATCTGGATGCACCAGAGTGTGCCTCAAATGTAATATGGCCATGAATAAAGCTCTACCTTGAAAGAACATTACGTTTACTTTACAAGGAATAGGTTCAGCTGCCCCGTTTTTCAATTTCTGTATCATCTCCTCACATTTCCATAACAATTTCCTGCCTCTTGTGTCCTCGCTCCCACGGAAAATTCTACTCACACAATCTAGCTCTCTAGTCAAAGCGTCCGTATCCCAGCTCGGTGCGCATTGCTGAAAGACATCTTTCACCCACCCAAACAACTCAGATGTCCGATTGCAAGCTCGGCACCTAAAGAGCATCTCAGCTGAGCTCACCCCATTTTTAACAGAGGGACCCATGCCAATCTGTCCATTTCGAATAGCACAGTCAGTGTGAGTCCAGTGAGAGCACGAATCACAACCAATCCAGCGGCATGTGTTGACCTCAAAATCAAAAGTGTTGCAGATCACACACATGCAGAGGTTACAAAAACCGTTTCTTCTCGAGCACAGCTCACAGGTACAGTCCTCTGCAGATAATGTGCTTCTGCATGCTATGTTTCTGCACCTCCTGTACAAGAATATGTCGATAAGAGAAGCTTGAGATAGACTGACACTAGGATGTAAGAATGCCTGAATTCCAGTCTTCATCGAGACCAGGATCTCGAGCTGAACCCTGTGCGCCATAATCAGCGTTTTCTCTGTCAAATCACCCCTACTCTGAACCATCTTCTGAAAAAATAGGAACTCTTCTCTCTGCTGAGAACTACCTAAACCTTCAAGAGAGGCCCGGAGCTCGTTCTTAAACTTGTCCAGATACTCATCTGGAAGGTTTTGCATCCTCTCCGCTATAATTTCCACTCTTTCTCGAGCTACATCCATAAGAGACAGCTTATCTGCGCTTGCGGTATGCTGCATGACAGACTGCTCTGTGAAACCATTCTCTCTCTCTTTTTCCTTCTCCAGTCTCTTTGCTACCAAAGCTTCAGCAGTGGGCCAAGTTTCTCGGGAACTAGCACTTTCAGATGGGTGGACCTGGTCAGAATTTGAGCTGCGCTCTTGAAGATTTGGAGATCCACAGGCATTTGACGAGAACAAGGAGAGAGGTGTCTGAAGCCCACCTCCTCCAGCCCGTGACTGTTGCCGAGGAGGCTGCATTGATGATTGGTCATTCATATGAGCTCCAGATGATGTCCCCATCTGAGGATTCCCCTATTGATCTTGGAGCTTTGCAGAGATAAAATTGTAGCACAATCTGAGATGAATAGATGGCAAACTGATCGCCTAGTAATGAAGTTCTACAATTAACTAGTAAATTTCAATGTTCCATATCAAAATGTAGGTTCTGGAAGTCAAGAGTAATCTCATGAAACTGAAAAAACATATATAAAATTATTAGATCCATATTTTAACAACTGAATAATAACCAACACTTTTCACTATTCATTTCAGCAAATACTTGAAAGGAATAGCTGGTGCAAACTTGTATAGACATCCACCGTGATTTGGAGTAGTCCGACAAGCCCGAACTTCATGAACACAAATTTGAAATACAAGCTTTGTAACTGTGGCTACATTTATCGCAACAAGAAATTGAAGAAAACGGCAGCAAGTATGTATATTTTAAGCTCCTCTCCTCTTATCACTTATACTGCAGTTTGGCGACAATATGTGTGTACAAAAGTGAGATCAGGGAAGAGTTCTCAGTCAATACATCTGATTTGAGAGAACAAAAAGTGAGAAACATTCTATTAATTTTCCATCCCTCATCAAATAGTACTCTATTCTACTGTATTTCGACGTTAAACTTGAAATATTTTGTGTTTTCCTATGTAGCTTAGTGAGAATTCTGTACCGACTATTTACAAAGTCGAGTTTTTCTGGACTAAAGACTCGTGGTCTTTCTGATTTAGGTTTTCCAAGTGAAGATTCTTTTCTGCATATCTTACTATTCAGCACTTTATTTGGAATTCTCGGTTAGAACCCATATTTTGAATTCGGGTAGTCGAAAAAAGATTGATCTAATTCATCTATTTAGGTGTCATTGCACTCTGTTCATATTTATGCATAATAGAAGACATTTTCTCCATCCCTCAAAAACAAAAGGAACAAACTTTTTCGGCCTGTGTAAGATCTAACTCAGGTTTCATCATTAAAGAAATTTCTAGCAAATCCTTCCGAGCTCTCCGAGTTAACAATTTTAAATTTCCAATCAATTCATTAATTTATAATTACAAGCTCTCGCAGCTACTCGGGACAACAGAGTCGATATGAAAGTTGAAAATCATAAAAAAACTAAATGAACAGATCAAATCTTCAAAACAATCCCCAATTCAATAAAACCTAAAACTCAATTTAAAGAACAGAAAATTGATAATTCAAAAGCAATATCTAGTAACATTAAAATGAAATTAAGGACCAACTAATGAAATAAAGATCCAAGTCTTACCTGAGCATGCCGTAGTCCCGGAAGGAACCTCAATAAGAATAACGCTTTCGTTCCCGTTTGAAAGTAGAAACCCTAACCCAGCAGAGCATTTTGCGGTGGTGTTGTGGGGGAGTCCTCTGGTTTGAAGCCTTTGACCCGCTAAACCGTAAATTATTTTGAAAGGAAAAAGAAGAAAAAGCTGACTTGTGCCCCTAGTAGGAAGACTGGCTAAACCACGCACGTTAGTTACCTTAGTTTAGTGCTTTTGAAATGCAGCCTAAAGCTTTAAAAAAAAAAAAAAAAAGGTTAAAATAAGCTTTCAAAATTTGAAGTGATGTCGTCGATCCAAAAGGTTAAAATAAGCTTTTAAAATAACTTATATGCATGCTAATGCACATAAATAAAATTTATTTAATATATACTCTGATAATGGTCGTAAATTTTCATGGTCACAAAAATAAAATGAACTTATGCATGTCTCATTTGGACGTATTTGTCTTTTCTGCACGATTTATGTATAACACCGAGTCATTTTTGGACCGGGATTTGGATAACTATGAGAATGTGGTAACGGAATCTATAGGTGGCGGATCCCACTCAAGGCAACGTTTATATTTCCCGCGTGTTGACTTTTGTTCTATCATACCCCCAATCTTCCTTTTCTTTTTTCTTCTTGATATTTGATTATGTTAAAACCACGCACGTTAGTTGCTCAAATAAAATTAATGACGTAGAATTTTGGGTATTTCACATCACCGAAATGACAATTTTAATTATGCATCGTATTTGAAGACAAATAAATAAACAAAAAAATCATGAAATTGGAGAGTCAAGACTAAAAATATTTTGAATTGAGAAGCTCTCCGCTCCAGAAAACCTGCGCGACGACGGAGAATGTAGCCATGGAGGCTGCGATGTCATCGAATTGAGAAATACTTCAAGATTTAATATTGAGTTTGTGTGTTCGGTTTTGCTGAATTCAAATTGGGGAAATTTTGGGGTTCCATTTCTGGAATTTAGTCCTTTACTTTTTATAATTTCTATATCGACCCCTTAGTGCTTCTAAAATCTGTATTAGGGGATGTAAGTTTATGTTTTTAAGTTTTTAGCTTCTAGAACTCTATGAAAATCTTTTTTTAATCCTGTAAGCTATTTTGAATTTATTATATAGGCTAAAACAATTTAATTTGAGTGGAGATAAACCTATGACACATCCGATACCCGTTAAAAAGGCCCAATCAAAACTCTCTACCCAACCCAAAAAAGAAAATTGGCCCATCTCTTCACTCTCATTTGCTCTAAATTTTGAAAAAGGTAAGACCCTTTTTCAAGAAAAGCCATGCAATTTATATGAATTCTCAAGACTTTTAAAACACACTAAACAAAACCATACCCTGTTTCCTCTCGTGCCTCTTTCAGGCGTTTCAAAACAATGTTTAAGATTCTTTAGTTTTGCCAAAAAAAAAAAAATCTATATAACTCATGATCTACTAATGATGAAATAACTTGGGAAAGATTGGGCGCATCGAAGCCTTTAATTGGCAGTATATCAACTCCTTTTTTCTTTATAGCGATGACTTGTTATTTACTCAAATTTGGAAATAAATTACTCTCTCTCCACCAAGAATATATCACCTAATGAATGATACGAATTTTAACAAAATGTTTGGTAGAGAAAAGATCCCATGATAAATCTGTCTACGTCGGTATGAAAGGTTTAGAGAAAGCAGTAAAGAACACAGGAGTTTTAACGTGGTTCGATCAAGAGGAAGATCTACGTCCACGGATGTGATGGTCCTCAAGATGTTCACTATAATCGACATAAATGAGTATCTCAAAGAGCTCTAGTATTCAAGAATTTGCTAACCCTTTTACTTTCAATCTAACTCCTATTTATACATAAACGTAAACCTTGTCACGAATCCCTTGATTGGCGGGCTCACGATCCTCCTATAACCGACCATGATCTCCACCATAATTGCCCATGATTTCCACCGTTACCCCATTATCGTGTCCTCGACCGCCTTTAATTGTGGTTTGGGGTCGTGATTCGGGCGTAACCGTGTAGGGCAACATTAGGTTAGCCCACTGTTTGGGCCTGCTAGTGGGCCGAGAGGTTGGGCCATATCCTATCATAGCCCTCCGAAAAGTCGAGGAATAGCCTTGCCGAGGTGAAGCGGAGAATGTGCTTTCACGAGGCGGATGTTGTCGGGTGAAGTTTTCGTTGAAGGTTCTTGTCTCTTCGCACGCGGGAAGCCGAATTATGACTGGATCTTTGTATAGGTTACACCGAGGTCTGGTCCAAGCGGCCGCTCTTATGGAGGACGCCGAGGTCCGAATCGGGGAGAATCTCTTGTAAGGGGCGTTGTTCGTTGACAGGAACCGAGGTCCGATTTGGGTGGTCTTTCTTGAAGGAAAGGCGAGGTGCGACTGTATGGCTCCCGCTTTTGGAGGACGCCGAGGTCCGACCGAAAGACTTCGCCGGCCGGGGAGGACATGGGCGTAGTCCGATGTCCGAGCTCAATGTAATCATTACGTGATCAGACTGGCGGTCTGTCTTCCATAGAGTACGTCATACGCGTCAGGCGGTAGTTGGGCGCTTCGAACAGCGTGCGCGCGTCGATCACACATCCAATCGTAGATAGGCACGTGTGATAAAGGAAACGGCAGATTTTAGGCGCCATTTGTCCTATAAATAGGTCCAAATGAGGCAA
The DNA here is from genome assembly GCA_036937905.1 of Salvia rosmarinus. Lineage (NCBI taxonomy): Eukaryota > Viridiplantae > Streptophyta > Magnoliopsida > Lamiales > Lamiaceae > Salvia > Salvia rosmarinus. The sequence goes on along the minus strand of CM072820.1, from coordinate 72,501,971 downwards.
CTGTTCACTTTCTTCTTCGACGCTTTATTCCAGAGAGCATACTTGTAGAAATTCCCAATTCCTCTTTCAATTTTTTTTTTGAAGAAGTCGGATATCTCGCTCCAGAAAAAAGTAAGTATGTACTCTTCATCTTCTCATTCCTCTTCTCGCTCTGATAATTTTGGTTCGGTTTCGGGTTCTGGCCGCCCAGATTCCGATGTGAGGGATTATATATGCCACAACCGCCTAGGTAAATCTATAGGACTTAGTTCTAGGGTTTCACCGGTGTCATCGGTATGGGATGGCATCAGAATTGGTGCGGCGAGATCAACTTTAACGACAGAGGAGCTCTTGGAGGTTGCGGAGAAATACCACATTCCAGAGGATGCATGGTGGTGCCTGCCGAAACCCAATGATAGGGCGATGGCCCCTCCGGAGGGGTTTATTACCATTTTTGTAGATAGTTTAATAGCTGGGCTTAGGTTTCCTTTTGCCCCTATTTTCCTTAGCGCTCAAGAGTATTTTCGATCCCATATGCCAACCGACCTCGAATTCTATTAGGTCGGTTGTTGGGCTAGGTTGGTCCATATGGCATAGGCGAGGAGTTTTCTTTTGAAGTTTTGATGCTTTTTAGCATCAAGTCTATAGGGGTGTATTATCTATCACCGCCTCGAGGTTTAAGATAGCGTCCCCCGAAGGTATCCCACCGCAAAATAGATATTTCTTTCTACGGGTTGAGGGTATCCGAGGTATGAGTGGGGCCTCGGTGCGATGAAGGACGGAAAATCAATCCCCGGGCCCTATGGAGAAGTCGTTGAACGATATGGGTGAGATCCTATCGATCAATTATACCGGGATGACTTGAACAATGTCAATGAGTGTTTATAGGTCGAAGCTCCGATGATCGTGGTCCGATTTGGGTGAGGACAACCTTCTTATCTTTATCCTTCCCCATCCGATTTCATTGTGCTAACGAAATTCTCATTCAGATGCGTGAAGATTGACCCTAGCAGAGAAGTCAATATAGCGAGCTCGCCGCCCGCACCATCCGAGCCGGGCCGGCGAGAAAGAAGGCGAGCGAGGCGAGTCCACCCAGCAGCCCATGGTGGTGGTGGACGCCTGAGGACTTCATCGACCGCCTCGCGACCTCGAGCCCGACGGAGATCGAGGTTCATGGCCGCCCGCTCGAGGTGTCGGCTTCCAAAGACTCCTTTATCCTTCCCAAAGGTATAAGTCGCTACTCTTCTCCTTTGTAACTTTGTCGTTACGTGTTGCTAATTGTTTTATATTCAGGATGCGGCCTCGGTGGCAGGTGAGATGCACCGCATGGCCGGTTTTGTTGCTGAGAGCGCCTCGCAATACGAGGCCATGGAGAGAAAACCGCCGCGAAGCTCGAGGGGCCGTCGAATCCGCCGGATGCCGCCAGGCGACGCCGAACTTGCAAAGGCGAATGCCGGTTGCAAAGACGGCACCGAGAGCGCCTTAAGAAGGGATCGGGCCTACGAGTGGCCCGTGCCGGGCGTGAGCGCCGGGAGGAGGCTGCTGAGGCGGAGAAGAAGGCGGCAGCAGCATAAGCGCCTTGGCCGGCAAGGACCTATGCTGAGGGCCTTCGCCAGCAGGCTTATCGAGTCGGAGAGTTTTTCCTCCTTCATCTCCGACCTGGCAGCTGTGATGAGGCCGCAGGTGATATCAGCCCACCTGGAGAAACTGGCGGCCGAGAGACCTGATTTTGATAAGGCCCAGCACGGTTGGGTTGAGGTCGCACTTCGGGAGGTATACATGAATTATGCCCGCATAATCGCCGGGCGACCTCCTTCCCGTGGTGGATGCCTGGCATCTTCGCCTCGCCCCGACGGCGAGGTCAGAACTCAAAGGCAAGGAAGATGAAGACATGGAGCTTGAAGCATTCCTTGCGAGGTGAGAGCCGAAACCGAGGCAGACCGAGCTCGGACGTCGTCCTTCCGGAGATCGGCACCTTGGAGGAGGAAGCAGCGGTGGCGCAGCAGTGGCGCAGCAGAGGTCGGTGAGGCCGGAATGAGCCCGAGGTCATGGACCCAATGTAATAGGTCGACGGCGGGATCGAAAGGATCCTGTGTTGCATAAACTTCTGCTTTGAGTAATAGACACATCTTCTTAAAATGCCTTTGTGTTGTTTATTTCTAGACTCCACATCTCAATACTTGGACTTGATCATCCGCTCACGTCGGTATGAAAGGTTTAGAAAGCGAGAAAGAACACGGAGTTTTAACGTTGTTCGATCAAGAGGAAGATCTACGTCCACGGAGGTGATGGTCCTCAAGATGTTCACTATAATCGATTACAATGAGTATCTCAAAGAGCTCTAGTATTCAAGAATTTGCTAACCCTTTACTTTCAATCTAACTCCTATTTATACATAAATGTAAACCTCATCACGAATCCTCGATCAAGGCGGGCTCACGATCCTCCTATAACCGACCATGATCTCCACCATAATTGCCCATGATTTCCACCGTTACCCCATTATCGTGTCCTCGACCGCCTTTAATTAGGGTTTGGGGTCGTGATTCAAGCGAACCGAGTAGAGGCAACATTAGGTTAGGCCCACTGTTTGGCCTCTAGTGGGCCCGAGAGGTTGGGCCATATCCTATCATCCCACCATATAAGAAATAAGTGATTGGAGTTGAATTATAAAAATTAAGTGTGCACTAAGGAGTGGTATTTTAGTAAATAACGAGTGATATGAGATTGAATTATAAGGATTGCGTATCTCAAAAAAAAAATGATACATTCTTTATGAATATCGAGTAAAATAATTGTGATACATTCTGGATGAACTGGAGAAGTATTACTTTTCAAATCTTATTTTACTTTTGTGGACTCTCTCTTGGAAGTTTATGTTAGTGTTGACATAATATAAATAAGGACTAAATTGGTCCATGTTAATTATTGATCTGTACGGCGGGTGTAGGTTGACCAGATATGAAGGGTTTGACCGTATAATTAAGCAAAAATTAAAAATTAGAAAATGAAAAGATTAATTACTTTGTAGAGGAATATCTTAGTACTTTTTAATTCATCTTTTACTTTTTTTTTCTACCGGTGTTTCAAGAACGTGGATATAAATGAATTAAAACCTTGAAACCATTTGAATAGGAGTAAGTTTGAAATTAACATTTTCGATACTAAAAGTAATACTCCCTCCGTTCCATTATTATTGTCTCGTTTTCTTTTTTGGGCTGTCCCATTAAGTTGGCTCGTTTTCAAAAAATAAAACTATTTTACACTAAAAATTACATCGAATTTCGTGTCACACACTACTTTGCATACAATACACAACTATTCTTAATTTACGTTCTGTTAATATTGGACGGATGGAGTATTATTAGTTTTGATGCTATATTATACTTTATCGTACATAAAGTTAATCCATTGGTCCAAGTTGGCAACAGGTCCAGGTCATGATTTTCTCCATATTGTAAATGTCCAATTATGTGTGGCACTAGGCCTCCTTTATTTCTTAATTCTTTTACTATTTCTCTAATTTAATTAACAGTTTGAATAGAATTCTTTAATTGATTTTGCGATGATATTTAGGGAAGAAGGCGGTCATTGACTCAACTTTAGCCAAAATAACTCAGAGCTTTCTCATTTGTCTGCTGGTATATTAGTATTTTAATCGGAACTAATTATTTTTTATTTCTTTCACTTATTTATGTTCCCTATTCACAAATGCATTTGTTATTCGATTTAGAAGATAAAAGGTCACATATAAGTCATAATCTTTTATCATAAACTCAGTAGCCAACTGATTTAGGAGAAAGTTGTATAATAAAGCAAAGCAGAATTTCATATAAGGAAATTAATTAATCAAAGGCGCGGCAACTGAGTAGTTTAATTAATGACTCCTTTTCTTTCCTCTTATTTATTTATTTATCCACGTGTCTATCTATTCCGACTTCCTTTAGTAATTAAAGTCTCCAAAAAGAATATAGTATGTTGATTTATCCATGTGTCTATCTATTCCGTCCTCCTTTAGTAATTAAAGTCTCCAAAAGAATATAGTATGTTGAGTTGTAAATTAACCACCGACAAAATAATAAATAACTAGAAATCATGAAATGAGGGTCATGATGAATTGCTGAATTTAACCTATATTGCAAACTATCAGTTTCTTTTATTTCAATGAGTGTTTTAAGTCGATGACTTACAAGTCATGACTCACAAAAGATTTAAAAATCGAGAGAGTATGTGTTGATCTAATGATATAGTATTAATATCTGAGGCCCATCGTAATGAGATTTTTAAAAATTTTATGATAATTGACAAAAAAAAAAAATCTCGACAGCTACCACACACGGAGACACTCAAAATTAGAGCACTAACCAATCATAGATCGATGATCATGCGCCTTGAGAATTGAGTAAGACCCAAAATCTTTTTATTTCTCGACTCTCAGTAAAATGTGTATCATCAGAAAAATGATGAGTATATATATTGAAAAGGGCCTATATATTTTGGTCTAAATTATATGAAATGATCAAAGCTGAGCACATATCAAGTCCATATCATGTATAAGAATGTAGGTTTTGATTATATTTTTTATGATCAGAGATAAAATTATCCTTCCACTGAATTTACATGAGTAAAGTAAATGGTGAATTAGTATTTTTATTTTTATTATTTTTACTGTGGGGAAGAGGAACAGTGAGGTTTAAATCATAAATCTCATAGTTTATACATAAAGTCTTCACTGTTTGCATGTCCCAGAATGACAATAAATTAGTAGATAGTTTGATTGTGGGTTCTCACCAAAGTTTATTCTTATGTGCCTTTGTTGTGCTTTAAGATCTAAAAGGCGGCAGAAAGAAGGTTCTTCGACCACAACTCCTTCTTCACAGTAAGAGTGATTATTCGAATTTCGATTCGATTTTTTGGTAAAATCGAACCAAATTACTAAAAAATTTATAAACAAAACCGAACAAAATTGAAAAATTCCAAATAATATGAAAAAAATCAACATTAAATTATTACTTATGATCTTATTTTAACTAATAAGTAAATAATATAATTCTATTTGTATAATTATGACTAAATTATTGAAATAAAATATAATTATAATTTATTTATTCAAATAATTTAATATTATATATAATTCGAATTTTGATTTTGTTAGGCTTTGAGAAAAACGAATCGAAATAGCCAATTTTGATCACAAAAAGTAAATAGTGTGTATCCAAAAGTATAAGAGCCTTCGGTTTCCAGATTTTAACTTTAAAAAAGTTGAGTCAGAAATGTTGATTTGGCCACTAACGGTGACACAAGAAAGTATTGTTATCCTTGCCTCACCAATACCCTTCTTTCTTCTGCACCTTTACTTTCTACTTTCTAGTTAACCCTAATCCTACAACTTTAATTCTACTATTTATATTTTAGGAAGATTTGTTTTACATGCATGCATATACATTTATAGGCGGACACGAGGGGTGCAGTGGGGGCACTGGGCCCCACTGAATTTTTAAAAAAGAGTAGGGATTTCACACTTAATAATTAAAAAATAATAATATTTTTTTATCAATTCTACACATATATTTCTCATTTATATTTATTTCATATGGATATTGCTAAAAAAACATGAATTTCTTAAAGAACAAGCTCAATAAATGAAAGATATTTTTTTTAGATTGTGTCTCAGATCATCGAACCGCCAAACTCGGATAAATTTTCTACTTTGGCGATAAAATGTATTCACTTTGTTTGTTTTTTTAGCTTTTTTCTTTCTTTGGGGAGGGTGAGAGGCAATAGAGAGTTCCGGATCGGTCAGGGTAAAACCGCCTGTTGACAGGGCAACGTTGGATTTTTTTAAAAGTGTGTCTGCGGAACTGTTGGACGAAAAAGGTATTCACTTTATTTGTTTTTTTTTTATTTCTTTGGGGGAAGGGTGAAAGGCAATGCCGTCGACTTTGGGGTTGATATGAGAGGAAGGTGAGGGAGAGAGAGATGAGAGGAGGCTGAGGCGATTGGTTGTCGCTGTCACTAACGGCGGTGGCATGAGAACTTGAAAAATGATAAAAATATGATGTGTGTGTTGTGTCACACACACACACACACACACACACACACACACACACACACACACACACACATATATATATATATATATATATATATAGAGAGAGAGAGAGAGAAATAGAGGCAGGGAAGCCGATGGAGATGGCGGCGACCTAGGCAAGGATGGACGCCGAGAATCAGAGGAGGCGGAGGTAGCGATTTAGAGGGAGAATAAGGAGTACGTTTGTGGGTATTAAGTAGAAATAGGAATTTGAGATAAAGCAAAGAAGTTGGATCCCTTTAAACAAAAAGTCTATGTCCGCCACTTTATATATTATAAAATGAGCCAACGGAAATTTTGTGGCTTATATATTAATCAGTTCAAGATATTGGAAAAAAACATGAATTCATCTTAAACATATACCATATGCACTATTTACAAGAATATTGCTGTAAGTAATATTGTACGGGTTGTAATTCATCTCCCACAATTATATCATTATATGTGGGGATTAATATTATCTTCATAAAAAACAAAAAAAAAGAACAAACGAAAAGCAGTGGAAAGAACCGTCCTTGCAATTTTATTATCTGGGAAAAGTGCGGACCTAGCTCTTTACAACTGTATATGTGGCCCTTTTCCACGTCTTAATTGTATAAGCAGCACATCGAACTTTCCTTTTAAAAGTTATACTCAAAGGCTATATATCAATTTATATCCAAATGTTTTGTAATTTTTTCGATAATGTCTCAATATAAACGTATTATTATTTTAATCTCAACGTTTCAAAAAAATTATAGTAATGTCATTCTGGTGAAATTTCGATGTTCATCTGTATATGTGGCTAACCTAAAAGCTACATATGATTGCTATATACATAAAAAAATAACGTGAAAATAGCTAGATGATGTCATTCATTGATGCTGCTACCTCTTATGGCATCAATTAACGGTAGAATCGTGCTTGAAAATTTAGTTAGGCACTATTTGTTCATCCCAAAATTATACTTGAAAAGACTACCAAATACTACAAAATAAAATGTATTGCTTTTTTCCTTTTCTTTTTTCTTTTTTGAATTGATTCTTTTATACTGCATGTTTCGCATGTCATATCCGATATAAGCATTTAAATAATATTATGCTCATCTAATCAGCCTATCACCAATTAAATGATGATTGATTTTTGTAGTTGATGATTGATGATTACATTGCCTAATTCTAAATGCTTCCCACCTGCGGCCACTTTAAGATATAACAACGATAATATATGAGCTACTAACTGCAATTCATTATTAATTTATTATGTAACTTCAAAGCTTTGGTAGTCATAATAAATCATAAATAGCATAAATGTTTTCAACATACACTTTTGTCATTAATCAATGCAAGTACCTCTAGTATATATCATAGCAAAAAGAATTATATGACTAAAGTTGTATATTTTTGTAGCACACCGATAATGGACCAGATTTACAATTAACATTATAACTGAATTATTTTTCAAAAGAAAAGAAGAACTAAATATATCACTAATCGTATTTATGCAAAAATAAAATATCTATTTATTTCATTTCCTTTAAATTTACTTCTTTTATTGTTATCCACAAGTGTCATTTCCACAAGCTTTGAGTTTATTTTAAACTTTCAAAATAAGTGAATTTACTTTCCGTAAGTCTTTTGGTCTTATAAAACAAACTGCTATAAATTCTAATCCAGCCAAACTAAAATGAATCACGAATAATTCCATCTTTTGACATTTATTATATTCATTACATGTTCACAATGGATTCTCTAATATATCAAAACTATGCAAAAATCTTATATTCCTTGAAACTAAATTGAAGGAAAAGTCTGCATTCTATAAAGAAAATGGAGGAAGAATTTAAAATGTGGAAGAAAGAAATCGCACGTTCTGATGATGGCAGTGAGCATCTACTCCGTTACTTCCACCGTTGCGCGTTACCATTCAAATTTAAAAGTATTTAATTATGTATTCGACTCTACTCTACCAAAAGAAACATACATGTTGCTTCTGTGAACAAGGCTGTCAAAACGAAGTCACAAATGTGATGTTATTATCTCCATGGACTTAATTCACTTGGTTAAGAGTTAACAGATTTGGAACGATGATCAAAGATCGAATCCTGCTGTAGTGTAGTGTGAAAGTTTTATACTCCTCTGTCACATTTAAAATATCTCACTTTTCTTTTTGGGTTGTCCCATTATAAATATCTCATTCTATTTTAGGAAATAATTATCTCTTCAAAAAGTGTGGACCATATCCACTTTTTAATACTTTAAATACTTTATACCTTTCTCCTAAATACTCGTATTCAAAAGAAATTGAAAACTTTAAGTAGAACGGAATGAGTATTTTTTAGGATGACTTCTTATAAATACTATCTAAAATTCTCCTAACTTTTTAAACGTTAAATTACGTAATTTATCCACTTATATTTTTTTGGGTCTGGGTGTAGGAACTCAGGGATAACTTTCCGTTTTGGAACAACAAATGTTATGTTATTAAAAAACACGGCCCTAAATAAAAATCCTTAGTTTTTTATTTATTTACGGGTATGCCATTTGACGATGAAATGGGAAGCTAGTACGGAATAGACCGCCCATTGGTTTTCAACGGTCCGCGTTGTCGGAATCATCTCCCATTGGTTACGGGTCTTACGGCTTTTGTCTTGTAGCTTAGTGACTGATGCTTCCAAACTTGGGGATTTTATTTTCTATACGCGAATTAATGTCAATGATAAAGTAATTAATGGCTCTGTTGAAATATCTTATAAATAAAATGCTGGTATTTTCTATCATTTTTAAAAGTTTGAATTATTGAACTTATGAATAATTTGATGAATATATCAATTCGATTTAGACCATAATACAAATTCGATGTCTTTATTCTAACACTCAAAATAAATGTATATTCTTATTTATTACGTTAAAATTCTAATATTTACCTTAAAAAATGTTGAAGTTTTATGTTCGATTTGATCTCAATGTATCATGGTTGATTCTTATTCGAACTTAAGTCATCACGTGTCATTCGATATATCACGTTAAAATTATATACCATTTTACCTCATTATGTGAATTGTTTCCAAAGAACTAATCTAATGTGACAAAAATCACATAAGTCAAAACGATGTTGTTTTTCGATTGAGATAATAAAAGTGGTTGAATGAGCATTTGCAATTGAAGATATATACACGTCGGCCGACTAAATTTGAGGCGTTAAAGACCAATATTTATGTGCCAATAATTACGGATTTTTGGTAGTTATAGCACTTAGAACTGATATTATCTTATCCGCCACTAAATCTGTTACAAAAGTAATAAAGATAGTTAATACATTCTAATGATAATCTAATCACCCAAATTCTTTTTAAAAAAAATGGAAGCAGAGGGACATATTTAAAATGGTTTTAAGTATATAGACTCGATATTACAAAAAAAATAAAATTACATGGACCAAAGTAAGTTTACAAGAACTTAATTACATTTGCTATCATTTCTTTTTCTTTGAAAATGTCACGTTTCTGTTAGCCAGCACGATTTATTCTCGGTCTAAAACAATGTCTGAGATGCCAGAAGAAGATGTACCGCAAATCATGTTGAAATCACATATAAAATGCGGTTACGGGATATTATCAACCTTAATGTTTGTCGGTGAAGATTGAAAATTAAGGAAGTTTAATAAATTATTTAAAGACTGAGGGGTGTTTGACTAAGCTTACTTTAAAGAATATAAGATGTTTCAAGAGCTTATAAGAGTTAATATCTCAATAACTTATAAGTTGTTAAAGTTTTTGGATAATTGATCTTATAAACTAGAGAAAGAATCGTGAGTTAGAGATAAATCATAGTTAGAGATAAAATTGACGAGATGTGAAGTTGGTAGTGTATATATAGGAAATAACAAACTATAATAAGATTATTTTGATAAATTCATGGTTGTTTATAAGTTTATAAGAAAATAAATCAGAGTTGAATAACATATTTTTAGGGGAGCTTATAAGCTATTCTAACTTATTTTTACATCTTATAAGTTTTTAAGGAACTTATTTTTGAGAAATAGTTGAAGGGCTCAAAGGGGGAAGTTGAATTCCAGCTTCTTAGTATAAAATTATGTTTTTTCCGTACAAAAGAAGGTTAACAATTATGTTTTGGAAAGAAGAAAATTAGTAGCACACGGTAAATTGGATAAGTATATATTCTGAAAAAATTAGTGGAGACTCTATTTTGGACAGCTAAAAAAAGAAAATATACCTATGGAAAGTGTATACAAGACTTTTTTTTGTATAATATCATTGTTTGATGTTAGAAATTTGATTTTAAGAGAGTAAGCTATGTGTCTCGCTTTAATCGATTTTTTTGGTTAAATATTTATTTTCGTAGGAATTAAAATTAAATGACATAGAATTATTTACGTTTCAAATAGATAATCGCAACATAATTCTTTTATTTGAATGAAATTTGTATTGATTAATGTGATGGGTTATATTATAGTAATATCGTATCAAATAAGCAGTACTAAATATGCTTGTATAGATACTACTAAACTTGTTGTATACAATAACTAATGTGCACATGTAAGCGAACTCGTAATATTACACATGTGTGAATATATACGTTCGCCCACCTCACCTCGTGTTTGCTCTTGGACCTCAAATATGAGACTTGCTTGAATCTAAATTTAGTTTCTACTACCAATAGAACGAATTTTCATCTTTGGAGTATACAAATGAAATATTTTATTATAAAGTATAATATGCAACATACATTTGAATGTAACAATGCATCTTCTAATTCTATCATATCTTTGACAATTAATTAAATATTAGAAAGTATAAAAATAAAATATAAAATTAATAATTAGAAATGAATAGAAGACTAATTTACATTTTCTCTCTTTATAATTAGTATAAACCTTGGGGATGCTCTTATCTTTAGCCTACTTCATATGCTCTTAATAATATCTTCTTTTTTTCCCTAACCCTGCCTCATGCAAATTCTCCATTAAATATATAAAATCTGAACATAATTACAGAAAAACGTTACAGTCCAAGCACCTAAAAATATATAATCATCACATATTTGACTTATATTGCTGCGAAATCCTTACCATTTACCAATACTGGCGAAAACAAAAAGGCCACATGGAACGAGTGAATAAATAAATCATGATTTTCATGATAAATTTGTTTAAGTGAGAAGGGGGGTGACAAAGATATACTTTCTTCTCTCTATGTCGCCGTCTCATCAATGAGCTCAAGAACAGCCTTTCTTGGGTCTTTCCTTGGATTTTCGGTAAGGACTTGCTCCTATTACTATCGAGTTGTTAAAAGCAAGGAAAAGAAGAATAATAAGGAAGAGTAAGAGAAAAGTCCGCTACTAATGTTCGGGACTCTCACCCGAGATTCCCTCTCTTGATTCTATTCACTCTAGTAGTCGCTTCAACCTTCCTCCATTTTTTGTAGTACGGAAGGGGTTTGCTATAGGAACAAAACAACAACTAGTTCATCTATATCGTTTATGTCCTATAATTAATAGGTCACTCACTGATTTTCAGTTAAAAAGAGAAGAGTTTACATGTCTGTTTGATGTCGAGAGACGCTGAGGGACAAAGTAAAGTTTGGCGCAACACAATTGATTTTGTTATTGTTATATATTTATTATTTGAGAGAAAACATAAATTGATGTTAGAGGAAAGTAAAAAAATAGTTGATGATGTTTATAACACACACGCAACATGATGTAACTATCAGCGCGGGTCTCTAGTTCTACACGCTGCTAGTGGCATATGCGTAATAACTAAATGGGCGAAGGGCATCTTGATTGTTTTCCAACTATATAATAAATGTTACTTTAATCTTCTTTTTATTCTTCATTTCTGCTCAAAGAAAAAAACAGAAAAGAAAATTCTCTCTCATATCCAGAACTTCCAGCTGAAAATTTCTACGGCCTACAGGTAGCTATTTGAATACAACCTTGCCTTTTTTTCCGACGACCTTGATCATTTCTTTGGTTTCTATATCTACTTATTTAATTTTTTGTCTAATTTTGGACTGTATATTTTATGAACTTTCTGAGGGTTGAGGAAGAAATTTGAGTGTCTCATTTTGTAGCTTCTATAGATTTTAATCATGTTAATTTTGATTTTTTGGTTTCTGCAATTATGTTTGAGTTTGGATCATGAGTTGCTACTCTGTTTTGTCTTTTATGTTCTTTTTTGTTAGATAGTGTAAACCAGACAACAACTGAAATCATACTTTTAGATTTTTATTCTTGTTCTTAGAATATCTATCTGTGAGTTTAACAAAACTTTCATCTGATTCGGAATATGTTCTGGTTTTTGCAGTAATTTATTTTATTTGTTCTCTTGGTTTCATTTCTTGGAATCCACAACAAAAGGCTAATCTGAAGTATACTGTTAGATTTTTATTTTTCTTCTTGCACGAGTTGCCTTTGGGCTTAAGAATACAATATAGTTGATTTTAATTTCTTCAGATTTTTCCGATATGTTAATTTATTTGTTCTGCAGTGCAGCCGAAATCTGGGTTGAATTTTGGGGTGCAGATAACTTGGTTTATGTTTTCGCTGAAAACTAGTGCCTAATTTTTTGACTTTCTATATGGTACTTCATAGTTCATGGTTGAAGTCAAAGCGGTAACTTCAGCAGGGAATTATTGGGGTTTTGCTTGTTATGATTGCTAGTTGTGCATCTGCATTTATGATATTTAGTTGAAAGCTTAACTATGTTTGGTGCTTGGTACTGGCAAATAAATTGGGCAGCTATAAGATTAAATGCTAATATTCCACAATAAGAAATGGAATACTGATACCAAGTTACTAAAAGAACTCCAGTAGCTTATTTGGTATTCCTTTACTTAGATCAGCTTCCACCAAGCTAACTGTGATGTAGTCATTTGATAATAACATATGTGGTTGTTTTACTGTTGGCTCTAATAGTCTACTAAGGCTTTGAGGAATCTTTTCATTAGGTACTGCAAGCTCTACACTAAAAATTTCTAATTGGGAGTGTGATTGAGGGTTGTGCAAGATTTAAGAAATGTATTATCTAAGTTGAATCAAGAACTTCCGCTGATGGAATACACTGACCTATTTACCCTTTCTATTGGCAAAATTTATGGTTCTCATGTTCTCTCTCCATCAAAAAGTTCAAGTTTTGGAGTGAATATAGCTAACTTGGAAATGTTATTTCTTTTTTGTCTCCACAGGGTTTCTTGCTATCAATTGAGGTGCAGACTCCCATTAGCCGTGAATGACGTAGCCTTTGTCGTATCATTGTATCCTCTGTCCAAGGATACCATACAGCTAAACTAGAGTCGTCCGAGCTTAACTGAAGTTGGTTGCAGTTTTTTCTTCAGATGCAAACACCCCAAAAGTCTGCCTCTTTCCAAAGCTTTTACAATCAGCCTATGCAGCAGATTGACCCCTACGGCAGTTCAGCTTTTCAAATTCTGAACAATGACTCTACTGGTAGCAGAAGCCAGGGGACTGAAGTTTCTTTTCAAACTTACCCTGATCAGTTCTTCACTCTGGAATCAACTCCAGCAACGGATTATGCTACATACAGTTCGCCTTCAGCTGTAAGTGTCTCTTCCAGTAGAAGTCCATTTTCTCCCCAGGGCTCTCAATCGTATGCATCCGATCTCTATCAGCAATCTGATAATACTCACGGTTCACCTCTGAGCGGGTCTTCTGGGGTTGATGATGAAAACAAGCTGCTGCATGCACTATGGGTATTGAGAAATGAACTGGGTCCCGAATCTGATACAGATGATAGCGGAACCTTTAATGGTGTCGTTACTCAACCTTCTCCCTTCACAAGATACAACAAAGTCTTGGAAATGGCCCCTCACATGGACCTGATACAATTGCTTGTTGCCTGTGCTGAAATAGTATCAGAAGCTGATACCATATCTATGTCAGACAGGCAGGTCGCGATATCAGCTGCAGAAGCTTTGATGGATATATTGGAGAAGAAAGTTTCTGTGTCTGGTGAGCCTGCACAAAGATTAGGTGCATACATGTTGGAAGGACTCAGGGCTAGGCTGTTATCATCTGGAAGCATAATTTACAAAAAGTTGAAGTGCAAAGAGCCGACAAGTTCAGAAATGATGTCATACATGGGCGTACTCTATCAGATCTGCCCATACTACAAGTTTGCATACATGTCATCAAATGTCATCATTGGGGAAGCCATGGAAAATGAAAACAGGATCCACATAATTGATTTTCAGATTGCACAAGGTAGTCAGTGGATGTCCTTAATTCAAGCTCTTTCACGTCGGCCTGGTGGGGCCCCATATATCCGCATTACCGGTGTTGACGATTCGCAATCAGCTCATGCTCGAGGCGGAGGACTCGAGTTAGTTGGTCAGAAACTAGCACATCTGGCTGAGTCATGTGGAGTGCCATTTGAGTTCAACGGTGCGGCTATGTCAGGGTGCCAAGTCCAACTGGAGCATCTTAAAGTTCGGCACGGGGAAGCCTTGGCCGTGAATTTCCCCTACATACTGCACCACATGCCAGATGAGAGCGTGAGCACTGCAAATCATCGTGACCGCCTCCTCAGACTGGTCAAAAGCTTGTCACCCAAGATTGTGACCCTTGTTGAGCAAGAATCCAACACGAATACCTCCACTTTCGCCAGCGATTCTGCGAAACTCTGGACTACTATACAGCGATGTTTGAGTCTATTGATGCAGGACGCCCGAGGGATGACAGGCAACGGATTAGTGCGGAAGAGCACTGCGTGGCAAAGGACGTTGTCAACATAATCGCATGCGAGGGGATCGAGCGTGTGGAGAGGCATGAGCTCTTCGGTAAGTGGAGAATGCGACTCGCGATGGCCGGATTCTCCCAATGTCAACTCAGCCCATCGGTTAGTAATTCAGTCAGGGACATGTTGAAAGAATACAGCTCAAATTACAGAATAGCGAACGGTGGCGATGGTGCTCTGTATCTTGGATGGAAGAATAGAGCTTTAGCTACAACTTCTGCATGGAGATGATTATCCCAATGTGAAGGATAATACTACTTGTAGGTTTATATTACAATTTTAACTCTCTCTCTACGTGTAAAGTGATCTAGTCTCCTTTTTCTTTTCTTGTTCCGTTTGTGTAGTTTTTCCCGACATGTTGTGGTACATGCCGTCATAGGATGGTAACAGGAACTGAGTTTATATCTGCGTAGCTGATGATAGGGCATCAGTAGTCATACGTGATTCCAAAACTTTAACATTCTTTGCCACTTTTCTTTCTTTATTTTCAGAGTCAATTTGTATTTTGCTGTAGCCATGTCAATGTGTATACTATTTGCAAATGCATGTGTGATATAGTCTTGGAAGCACATCCATCTGTAAAATCAGGGAAAGGAGCAACTTAATCTTCTTTGTTAATAATCTCAAGAAATTGTATACATGTATATAGCTTCTTTTTTTAGTCTATTTAACAGCATATATTACGATATATGAATGATTATCCTGAAATACAGATTGAAAGTCGGAGTAGATCCAGATTAGAGTTGTTGGTGTTAGGTTTTTCAATTAATTTTTTAAGCGGGCCTGTATTTAATAATAATAATAATAATAATGATGATGATGACTTCTACGAAGCAAAGTAGCTATAGCCTACAAAGTGGCCGAGGAAATTTTTGATATATTTCTTTATATTATTTAGTTTATTATTACAGGGAAAAATTATAACAAAAACTATAAAAATAATAGAACCTACAAATAAGTTTTACCAAATAATATACAGTTCAATGGAATATGAACACGACTTACATATTATTATGGTTTTGTAAAGTGGAATGTAAGAAGTGGCAATGCACATATATAGTGAGTTTTGATTTCAATATATTTTAGGCCTAAAGAAAATATATGTATATTTCTAATAATTTAATTAATTATTTTTAAAAGAAAGAAATTTTAATCAATATAAATTTTATTAAGGTATAAATTAATTCAAAATAATACAAAATTAAAATATATATATACGATATAAATTTTACTACAGATAAATTAACAAAGCTTTCATAGCTCAGTTGGTTAGAGCACCCGTTTAGTAAGCGGGAGGTCTTGAGTTCAACTCTCAATGAAAGCAAATTTCTTTTTTACTCATTTTTCTTTGTGTTTAGAATCTTTATCTTTCTTATTTCTATTTCTTTTATCTCTTTCCTATTTCGTAATAGTTTACGTGGTTGCAAGTTTAAATGAGTTTGACTCAACGAAAGCAATTGCTATTCACTTTGTATTTTTCTTGATAATTTGCGTGGTTGCAAATCTAAATCTTTTTTTAGAATGATTAAACGGTGGTTGAGAATCGAGGGTATGAAAAGCTCAAGGCAAATTGGTACAATAATAAATCACTAACTAATCATAATATAACACCAAATCGAAAAAGTTATACAGAGCTAATAGATTTCATATTAGTGATACAGGGAGAGGCAGACATTGGTAAATTGTAGACACAGGGTAGGGTCCTATAAAACCGAGCTAATCTTGACGTTGTGAGACTCGAGCACAGCTTTGGTAGCCTCTTTAACCACCTGACCGCTTACATAGTGGTTGCGGCACACAGGCATATATACATCTGCCCCCGCAATAACTTCCGTTTTCGTCTCATCCGTCTTCCTCAATGTAAACAGCGCCCGTTCACCACAAACCTCGCACCAGGCATTCAGTTTGGTCACAGAATCCGCAAGGGGGATCACATCGAGTACTGAACCGAAACTCCTCCTACAAACAACAATACACAAACAAGGTCAGGAGGCTAGCCTTTGTTACTAGTCTTTGTCTAAGATAACAAACTTGGCTACCTCAAGTAGTCACCATCCAATCCAGCAATTATTAAAGTCTTTCCATCATGATCCGCAGCTTTGCAGCAAAAGTCGTACAAGTCTTCAAAAAACTGAGCTTCATCGATGCCAATCACCTCTAGCTGTTTATTAGGCAAAGAGCAAGTATTAGCAATTATAATATGGCAGTGGAATTTTGTGATTTTGATAAGCATACTGCATATTAGCTGCATTAAGTAAGATGTAGGAATGAATTGAGTATTTCCAGGTCAAAAGAGATAGAGATTAGACCTTATCATACAGTTCAGCACCCAGCTTTTCTCGAACTGATGAGAGATCCGCTAAAGGCACGCATGGCAACTTTTCCCCATCATGCGTCACGATAGAATCTAACCCATACCTATTGTCTTTGTTCGATTTTATAATGGCCACACTTCTGCAAAATCATAAGCCTAACTAAGATTTGATACGACAGCCGTATAAGCAGAAAACTTCACACAGTGAGAGATGAAATCACATGTAAAAGATGCATAAAAGAGTAAAAAGAACCACCAAGAATGAAAATACATGCATAAGTCAAAGTCACCCGATAAAGGATTCATTTCATGTGGCTCCAAGTGATGATCAAAGAAATCCATATTGGCAAAAGGCTTATTCCTTAGACCTGAAACTTTTCATGATCATACTGCCCATAATATCATTAACTCATGCCCAAAGTAAGAAGCACAGGCATGTACGATATCCATTACACCCCTACCTTTATATATATTTCCATCACGTTGTCTTTATCCAGAAGTTTGTACTCATTCTCAACGTAGTAATCCAACTGTCGGGATTGATTAGTTGCTAATTGAAAATATAGCACATCCATCTAACATTTGTGATGACTCACCAGTGATGACTGATGAGCATTTATGCTACTGAAAAGATATAGCTCAATTCCAATTCTCAACTTTCTAAGATAATAAAAACCAATTCATCACCAATAGGAGCTATAACTTTACTCCAATTCAACATTCAAGTCTGGAGCATCAACAGCATCTTTCATTATAAAGGCTAATTCTCTAATAAGCTCATGAATTTGTCCCGTTTCACTATGAGTATTATGTCCCATTAAAAAGAAATGGACCTCCTTTCGTACATCTATCATGCTATAACCAGGCTCTGAGCCCTTCAGTACCCTCCTAATCTCTGCGACATTCTTCCAAAAACCAGAAGTCGCATAAACATTAGACAGGACTACATACTTTCCAGCATTCTCAGGTTCTAATTCAAAGAAGTTCTTCGCAGCAAGTTTCACCATATCCATATTTCCATGAATTCTACTTGCACCAAGTAAAGCACCCCATACCGCTGGGTGCTCCTTATAATTTGACATTTGGACGAATGCATAAGCCTCCTCTAATCTACCGGCACGGGCACGGCCTACAAGATCAACCATGACTGCATAATGTTTTCCTCTTGGCTGAACACCATAGTCTCTCATAATTGAAGAAAAGTATTCCCACCCTTTATCCACCAGTCCTCCATGGCTGCATGCAGAAAGCACAGCAAGAAATGTGATTTGGTTTGGTTTCACACCTTCCTTTATCATCTGATCAAAAGAATCCAAAACCTCAGAGACTCTTCCATTCAGGCCATATCCAGATAATAATGAAGTCCAAGTTATGACATTCCTTTTATCCAAAGACGTATCACTCTAAACCCGTCGAATGGGCTACTGCATTTCAAATTCATATCCATAAGTGCACTATTAACTACAACATTTCCATTAATTTGATGCTTAATCAGTACACCATGGGCTTGTTTGCCCTGTTCCAGGATGGCTAGGGAGGAGCAGGCCCTAAACACAGATGTAGAGGTGTACTGGTCAGGCATCCAACCATGCTGTCTCCTCTTGTGATACAGACTCAAGCCCACCTAGTCTAACCCCTTTTGCACATATCCTGCAATTAATGCATTCCATGAAATCAAAGTTTTCGTTAGCAACATGTCAAAAAGAATGTGTGCAGAATCCAAATCTCCAGACTTTGCATACAGGATCAGAATCTTGATCTATATATACTCATGAGGAACAAAAGCAAAGGCGTCATCAGGAACAAATCCAATGGCCATCATTTGCCAATAAATTCTTCTTCCCTGTTTATATTCCTTCCTAAAAATGCATTCTTGCAAGACAAGCAAATATGTGTCGGAATGTACTTGCACTCCTGTGCAGCATAATATTCCAACAGCTTCTTTAACTCTCCCCGTGAAACATAGATCCTTTAATGTTCTGTCCAACTGGCCGGAATTCTTTATGTTGCCCTGAAATCTGGGGAATATCTCAATAGTGACAATTATCCCAACCAATAAACTCAAAATAAATAGCGTCAAATCCTAACTTCTGAACTAAAGGATAAGAGTCCACACTTATGGAAGACATTGATGGATAGCGCCTTTGGATGCTTCTCATCAATTCTACAACCCTCAAAATCCAATATAACTCAAAATAGTTATCTTTAAAGTGAAAGTTGTGTACATGTCGGAATAAAAAATTACAACCCAGCAAACGAGCCGAAAGCTACAACACATTAAATAGTAAACTACGTGAACAGAGTTCACTAGAGGCAACGCGGTCACAAACAAAGTAAACGTCTACAAACATAATATCAATCAAACCTGCCATTACTGCTCTCGGACTTCATTCTCTTAAGAAGGGTGGTGGTCTTCCCGGCGAACATGGGTCCCACAATCACATGAATCTCCCCCGATGCACGACCATCGGTGCACAAGCCTCGACTTTGACTATTATTAGAGGGTTTCGCATAATTAGCGAGTGAATTGACCGAAAATATTGCCGGAAAAAAATTAGGGTTTTTCGAGGGGTTAATCTTGGTCTTTGTGCGAAGATGAGTGGAGGGTCTAGAATGGAAGTAGAGGTTGCCAGAAGCTGCGGCAGCGGTGGAATTGGAGAAAGATGGACTGAGAGCGAGGAGTGATTTCATTCTAGAAACTTTAAACATTTATGATTGTAGTGTAAATTGATGTGTGATTTTCTCAGATAAATGCTTGTTCCAAATGTATCATTTGATAATACGGCCACATGGATATGTGTGGACTTTTGGGGGAAACGAAGGTGAAAGGGATTTTGGGAAATGGAGGGGTTTTAGGGGTTAGGGTTTTTGGCTTGGAGGGAACGGAACGTCAGACGAGAAAGAAGCCTACAGTAGTATTGAAGGGCTATCAAACTGGTTTTAATTTTCTTTTATTTTCACCGCTTTTCCTATAATTTAAATCAGATTGTTTCAAAAGTTTAACAAGTTTAATTCACCTCCGTTCCATTATTATTAGCTCCTTTTTTTGGGGGTTACCCGTTAGCTTATTCCCCAAAAAAAAAAATTTACACTAAAAAATACTTTGAATTTCGTGTTCACATAATACTTTATACATAAAATATAATCATTCTTAATCTACGTGTAAAAAAAAAAATCAACAATACAAGGACAAAATGAGTATTTTTAATACAAAAAATGTCTATATTTTCTGATAAATTAAGCCCACATGCAAATTGCAACATAACTGTATGCTCTACAGCCTGTACCCAAATTAATTAAATTGAAAAGTGAATTAACAAGTGTACTAATTGTTCAATGCCAACGCCCATGATCGAGTTACTGAAAATGTACCTATAAATAACATATACAAACTAAAGGATTTTACGAAAGGAAAAAAAAAAAGAAAAAAAAAGAGGTGCAGGCTGTGCAGCGTTATATGTTTGCATGTGGATCACTTAATGATTCATCTATAACACATTCATGTGTGAACTGACGAGGGACGACCATTCTGAGGCCGCTTGATGGGCGAACTGAGTCTGTTGGCCATGATAATAACCCTAACTAAATTTGTAAATTAAATAAAGTATAGTACAACTTGCGATGAAAGTGCCCAATTTTATTTTATTTTAAATAATATACAATAAGTATTTAATTTATAACGACCTTGATTTTGAGTGGGAAGGAAGCATTCAACAATGCAATGGAATAACATCCCATTGCTAAGTTGTATAGTTATCTGTTTCATCGGTCGGAATAATAATAATAATAATAATAATAATAATAATAATAATAATAATAATAATAATAATAATGTCTTACCTGAAGCAATTGTATACCGGGCAATCTCAAAGTACAAAGAAAAGATTCAACTCTTTTTAATTCTATCCTCAAATCACACACATCTGTATTGGATATTTGTGCGATTTATTTTGTTTGTTACATCTTTTCTTATTTGTGGGATCTTGATCGATCTTAATTTCGTAAGGAAATAAACGCGAAAAACATCATGATTTACGTGGTTCGATCTATGAATAAGATCTACGTCCACGGGAGAGAGAGTATTCGTGTATTGAATGTGTAAGAAGCGATTACAAAGAGTGTCAATGATCTATTTCGTCTAATCTAGCCTCTATTTATACACAAATATAATGAGTTTGACTCCAATTCGAAGTCTTCTCCCATTAGGATTCAAAGTCTTCTCCCATTATGATTCTTTTAGATATGGCCGAGCCGTCTGCGTTCCCACTGGTTTTAGGAGTCTTCTGGGCGAACTTGTCTGTGCCGAGCTTGATGTCGCTTACTTGTATTGGGCCCAGTAGTTGGGCAGATCCTATCACAACCCCCAAAAAGATGCGAAGCGGTCGTCTTTGGATTGGGGTTGTTTGTGACGGCGGGCGTGAACGATCCGCTGACATTCTTCTCGGGCCCGACTTTGTGCGTGTCAATGCTTCCGACGTCAGATATCGTATGCCGTGCTTGCAGAGGCGCCCGCCGAGGTCACGTGTATCGCTTGTATCTCTTGCCGAGGTGTTCGCTTCACCGACGAGGCGTTATGCCGAGGTCTTCTCGATCGGCTTCACCGACGAGGAGTTATGCCAAGTCTTCGACCGCTTCACCGACGGACGTTATGCCGAGGTCTTCGACCGGCTTCACCGACGAGCGTTATGCCGAGGTCTTCGACCGGCTTCACCGCCGAGGCGTTAGCGGGGTCTTCGACCGCTTCACCGCCGAGGCGTTATGCCGAGGTCTTCGACCGACTTCACCGACGAGGTGTTAAGTAGAGGTCTTCGACGGCTTCACCGACGGTGTTATGCCGAGGTCTTTAGACCGACTTCACCGGCGGCGTTAAGTCGAGGTCTTCTTGCCGGCTTCACCGACGAGGCGTTAAGCCGATGTCTTCGACCGCTTCACCGACGAGGCGTTAAGCCGAGGTCTTCGACCGGCTTCACCGCTGAGGCGTTATGCCGAGGTCTTCGATCGACTTCAACCCGACGAGACGTTAAGCGAGGTCTTTTGCCGGCTTCACCGACGAGCGCGTTAAGCGGGTCTTCGACCGCTTCACCGACGGGCGCGTCGAGGTCTTCGACCGCTTCACCGCCGGCGTTAAGCCGGGTCTTCGACCGCTTCACCGCCGGCGCGTTGGGTCTTCGACCGCTTCACCCGTCGGGCGCTATGCCGAGGTCTTCGATCGACTTCACCGACGAGTGTTAAGTAGAGGTCTTCGACGGGCTTCACCGACGAGGTGTTATGCCGAGGTCTTTAGACCGACTTCACCGGCGGGCGTTAAGTCGAGGTCTTCGACCGCTTCACCGACGGGCGCGTCGAGGTCTTCGATCGCTTCACCGACGGCGGCGTTGTCGAGGTCTTCTTGCCGGGCTTCACCGACGAGGAGTTATGCCAAGTCTTCGACCGCTTCACCTATCGGGCGCTATGCCGAGGTCTTCGATCGACTTCACCGACGGGCGTTAAGCGAGGTCTTCGACCGCTTCACCGTCGAGGCGCTATGCCGAGGTCTTCGACCGCTTCACCGACGAGGCATTGCCGAGGTTGTACGCCGCCGCTTCACCTTCCGAGGCATTGTGCCAAAGTTGTACGCCGCCGCTTCACCTTCCGGGCGTTGTGCCAAAGTTGTACGCCGCCGGCTTCACCGCCAAGTCGAATATGTAACCGTGTTGAGGTCGAGGCCGAGTGAAGGCTCGGGATGCGGCGAAGAAGGAGGCCGGGCTCGACGGCGGCCGAAGGCCGAGGTCGACCTGCGGAAGGCCCAGCGCGAGGCGGAGGCGGAGACGGCGACGGCGATGCCGTGTTCAGCCGCTGGAGGACCGAGGCGAGGCGAAGGTCCGCTCGCGGAGGGCCGAGGAAAGATGGTCATGTATCGGGAGGCCGAGAAGACGAAGGGCCGAGGCGAGGTCGGCTCGCGGAAGGCCGAGGCGGCGGTAGCTCGCCTCGTGATTAAACGAAGGTAATTCATCCTCAGAGAGTATCCGTCTTGAACTAAACGGGTATCCGCTCGCACGGGGTAGTTCGTCTCGTAGAGAGTATCCGTCAACTAAACGGCATCCGCTCGCACGGGTAGTTCGTCCTCGTAGAGAGTATCCGCTTCGATATAAACGAAGTATCCGCTCGCACGAAGGTAGTTCGCCCTCGTGAGAGTATCCGCTCTTTGATATAAACGATCGTATCCGCTCGCACGAAGGTAGTTCGCCCTCGTAGAGAGTATCCGTATTCGATATAAACGAGTATCCGCTCGCACGAAGGTAGTTCGTCCTCGTGAGAGTATCCGCTTTGATATAAACGATGTATCCGCTCGCACGAAGGTAGTTCGTCCTCGAGAGTATCTCGTCTCGAAATAAACGGCGTATCCGCTCGCACGGGCGGTATGGGTTCCTGCTTTTGCCGAGGTCATCGGAGGGTGGTCCCTTATCATCTACATAGAGTACCGCCTTCGACATAAACGAAGGAAATCGATCTCGTATGTAGGAATGGTTCCTGCTTTTTGCCGAGGTCATCGGAGGGGTGGTCCCTTATCATCTACATAGAGAGTACCGCCTTCGACATAAACGAAGGAAATCGATCTCGTATGTAGCATGCGCGCTTAAATTCATCTTCGTATGAAACGAAGGTAATCGACCTCCGTCGAGGGAATTCGCCTCCGTAGAGGGTATAGTTCGTCCTCCAAGAGGTATAGTTCGTCTCCAAGAGGGTATAGTTCTTCCTCCGAAGAGGGTATAGTTCGTCCAAGAGGTATAGTATGATGGGAAGAGGTAGTATGCATAAATGACAAATGAAATATGCAAGCACACAAAGCAAATAAATCAAAAGACGAGGTCGCCACTTGGAATTGTCGGATTTAACATGCCGGTTATAATACCGAAGTTACTTGTTGCTCGATCGAGCTTCTAATGTAGGCGAGGTCTCTTCTTCGGTTTCTACCGGATTACCGCCGGTTCCTCGATCATCGCCTTCACGCTTTTCCTATCCGCTTGCCCGCCTTGGCGAACCGATCCGCTATGCGCCACGCCCGACGCAAGACGGGCTCGATTGACGATCTCCTCAGATAGGCCCCGACAAGATGCCGCTCGAAAGCCGAGATAATGAGGAGGTCGCTACATACCGACTTTTAGGCTCTCCTTATCGAACCTAGTCATGAAGTCGCCGATGGATTCACCTCGGCCTTGCCTCACGGTGAGGAGCTGCGCCGAGGTGGTTTTCGACTCGCCTTTTGGAAGAACCTTCATGGAAGACTTCCATTAGGTCTCAGAAGATCCAATGCCGGAGGTAGATCGTCGAACCACCGACGGGCGTTGTTGATCAAGAACTCGGAAGAGTTTGCACATGTGGATTGTGCCGAGGCGCCGATTGATCATGTTGTATTGAACCGCGAGAGAAGTTCTTCGACCGGCTCTTCCTGCCGAGCTCGGCGCACCCCGCCCGTTGTTGCCGCTTGTTGCCGGCGCGACTGGATGTATGACTTCGGTGTTCATCGTCGTGATTGATTCCCCGTAAACAAAGGTTGATCGAAAACACAAAATTTCGCTCCCACGACGGCGCCAATGATCGATCTTAATTTCGTAAGGAAATAAATGCGCAAGAACATCAAGGATTTACGTGGTTCGATCTATGAATAAGATCTACGTCCACTGGGAGAGAGAGTATTCGTGTATTGAATGTGTAAGCGATTACAAAGAGTGTCAATGATCTATTTCGCCTAATCTAGCCTCTATTTATACACAAATATAATGAGTTTGACTCAATTCAAGTCTTCTCCCATTAGATTCAAGTCTTCTCCCATTAGGATTCAAGTCTTCTCCCATTAGGATTCAAAGTCTTCTCCCATTAGATTCTTTTAGATATGGCCGAGCCTTCGCGCTTCCACCGGTTTTAGAGTCTTCGGGTCGAACTTGTCCGGCCGAGCTTGATGTCGCTGCTTGTATCAGACGCAGTAGTTGGGTCGTATCCTATCGATGCATTCTTTATCATCCGAATATTGTACGAACTAAATTCGTAATTTGACTTTTGCTGTGCAATATACTAATGAAAATATATTCCACAAAAGAAAAAGGGAAAAAGAAGAAGCATCAGCTATAAAGTAAAAAAGGCATCTGATTATGCTATGGGGGATACATGTAAATATGAACATGCATATTGGCGAGAACATCTCATGATTCTTAGAACTGTAAATGATTCAAGCTATTCGTGAGCTATTCGAAGCTCGGCTCGATAAAAGTTCATTCGAGTTTGTTTAGTGAAGCTCGTTAGCTAAATAAATCAAACTTGAGCATGATAGTATTCGGCTCGTTAGCTCGTGAACAAGTTCGTTAACTGATTTGCTTTGAAAATATAAAATTATTAACTAGATATAATTATTTTTTTTCTATCATTAGTAATTATTGTATTAAATCTCTAACTATTTTTATTTGTTATAAGAAATCAATAAATATATTGTGTTATTATGAATAAAATAATTTATTTTTAAAATAAAATAATTAATATTTTAAACATATATCTAAATTTAGAAAGTTTATTTGGGTTCGATTAAAGCTCGAATAAGCTCGTGAGCTCGAAATATTCGATAAATAAAACTCGAGACTCGACTCGATATTAAACAAATCAAGCTTGAGCACGATGGTATTCGGCTCGACTCGGTTCGATTACACCTCTAATGATTCTGTTTCAAATGGTACATGATGTTATATTATAATTCAGATTTAATGTTTGCGTGTGTTGGTTTAATGGTAGATAGATTGATATTTGAAGCCAAAAGTTTTAGATTTGAGTCTACCATCACGCAATCTTTAAAAATATTTGTTCAACCATAAAAAAAAGATTTAATAATTTATGACAAGAATTACTTATAGTCGGTATCTGAGCGGTAAACTTTTCAATCACAAATTAAACTGAAGATATAAACTGCACAAAAAATTAATTTTGAATTTAAACAGGTTTTCACCATGCCTATCAATTAATTATATCTTCTTGCAGTTTGAAGTCTTTGGATATATGAAACTAGAGATTAAATAAAAAGAAAATAATATTAAATTCTATTAAGTGATCGGACATTATTTACGGATGTACATTTTGTTACTTCCAATTTGCAGGAGTCGATCTAAAGTGAACTTTATATAAACTTCATGATATTTATCTAATTAATTCGTGGATATGTCTGTCATCATTTATTATTTAGGATGATTTTTTCCTACTGATTATATGTTTTTTAATCAGATTATCAATTAATATGTATTTCATTGTTCTCTTAAGCTAGATGCATGAATATTGTTATTAATTTAACTATTGTTATTATTAACAGCAGCAATAATACAGACGGCAACGACAATGTACTAATAACTCCACCGTACTGGTAAAGCCGGCGAATTTCATATGTAAAACATTTTTCAACTACCCGTTATATTAGTTGGACGATGATGGAATAATTCTAACAAAAAATTAATTAAATATGAATAAAGATTATTCTAATTTTTATATTAATAGGTATTTGTTAGCCGAGTCTTCATTGTTAAAGCGTGTTGACTCGTGGAATCCTATTACTATTTCGGCTTTCAATTTAAAATTTAGAACATGTGTAGCTCAATTCAAATTTCATCATTCTCTAAATATATATCAAAAGGAAATTTCCAAGACTAAAAATAGCTAAAATCTAATATGGACTATTTACTTTTATACGATCCACAATTATTATATAAAAAAGGTATTATTGTAATACACACGAATATTATTATTGTGTAGAATCATTACTGTATATATAAAAAGACATTATTGTATATATTAAGAAGGATTATCACAGATAAGCATTACCATTAGTGTATATATGCATTAATTACATATAAAAAAACATATATGGTTCCTAATTTGTATGGAGAAACAAAATTATGTATTCCTATATATTTTGTAGAAACTCCTCATATATAGTAACCTAAAAATCATTTTTCTTTATATTTGTTGACATGGACAAAATCAGGGAAAACTTATGAAATGATTTCAATATTAAATCTTAGACATATAAGAGTTCTCAAAAACGACGTCGTTAATAATTGATTACCTAAAAAAATAGGTAAAAGAAATTGCCATCCAAGATCAATAGTCGGTCTACTTTAAATCATGGTAAAGTCCATCTTATAGCAATAGAAATGCATAATACTTTTTTTATGATAATGAAATTATATATATATACATTAATAATAGTTTCTTTATGATAATACTTTTTTGGATGTTTCGTTTGTTTGATAAAATAATTTAACTTAATTACATGTTTGGTTTGAATGACTCGACTTCTGATTGATAACTTGGCTCGTACTCCAATCATATCAATTTGGATGATCAGTTATAATTTTAAATTGATTGATTATCTGATCATCCAATCCATAATGCAAAATTTCAAAAACACGTACCCTAATCAAAATTACTTTTGGTCATATTTCCTCAAATTTGCATTTTTGCTACGAAATTTTGATATTAATATACTACATTTTAGTCACAACAAATTTAATTTATCATACACCACAATCAATCAATCCAAACACAAAACTAAATAATTCATATAATCCATTCATATTCTATCTTGTCAATGTTTTCTATCTCATCCACCAAAACCAAATACCCCATTGTATATTGCAAAGATTAATGATTCAAATTAATTTCTATTTGTTAAGTTATTTGGTCTTCCATGTATATATTGAAAGGATGGTACTGAAATTAACCAATGAAGCATTAATGGTCCAAATACATCAAATCCAGGTAGCAAAACATCTATAAATATATTGGCCTCCACATACACACACATAACGTAACACATAGGAACCTGACAATTTAGTAGCAAAGTAGCTAAGGTAGAGTTGAGGCCACTCCAACTCCAAGGGGAAAAAAATTATATAACACTAGCTGGTTTTCCTTCTCTACATGTATAGGGAAGGATTAAATATTCTTTTTTGTGTTAATTAAAAATTAATCTAAATTATTGATCAACGATCTACATTCGTCATCAAAAACATTAGTGTAGTATATATATATAAAAAATATTATTGTATATATGTGTGAAGAACTAGTGATATAACACAAATAGTATTATTTATATAGAAAAGCATGAGAGTGATTATCGTATGAACACTCCTTATAATATAAATATGAGGACAAATATCAATCTATGATAAATTAATATAGACAATTCAGATTTAATGCATAAATTATGAAGCAGATGCACAAATACACAATTATATGCAGAAATATATATATAACTAATTCAGATGCATACTTAAAAATAATCATTAGATTTTTAAATCTAATGGACATGATTTGTTGTCATTTATTCAAGTTAATGATTGTATGTACATGAACCAATTCCAGAAAAACATTATATACATTAAGTAATATGTATTTAAAATATAAGATAAATTTATTCCAATTTACTAATATATTCTGAAATATATATTCAATGAGTCTGAAATTACATATGCATATTTTTGAAATATATTTCAAAAATATATACATTATACAATAAGGATGAGTTCTTGTGAAACCAACTTTTATTCTGTTAGCCGTGGATAAAATATTATAGTAGTATATAAAAAACATTATTATATGCATAAAGAATATAATAATAAAAATACTATTATGTGTATACTTCATCGAAATATAGAAAACGTAATTAGAAATTACATATTTAAAAATATAAATACTTTATTAATATTCCATTTTCATGATGAATTGTTTCAGCATTACATATTAATATTGTATGATTTGAATACACACAAAAACTCCTGTGCATCCGTCCTCACGGTACAGATAGACAAAAGTATCATTTGTTCTTAAGAAAAACATCATTTATAGTTGACCTGTAATAAAAAAGTATCATTTATATATATAAAAAGAAGTCACACTCAAAATAAAAATATACATGTACTATTGTAGCTTGCAATGGAAAATTGTTATAGTGTATAAATTAATATTCCGCATATTTTTATTTAAATAAACACATTTTGAACAAACTTTTGTTCATTCATATTCTCAATCATATATAAATATATTATATTTGCCTACATAATAATTCATTTTACTAAATATGCATATGCATGATATTTTGTTATATTCATACTACTGTTTATACTATATGTGATTATATACGAAATTATAGTTTAATTTGAAGTATGTGGGAGTAGGGGTGTCAACGGACGGATTTTACCCGACCGTAACCGAATTTAGTATTGGTTCGGTTCGAACCGCCCAAGAATACTAAACTCGGACCGGATCCGGACCATCAAATTATGGATCCGGATCGGTATTACCCATTTCTAATCGGTTACCTCATCGGATCTTATTCTCAATTACCCCAAATCCCAATTACCCAATTTCTAGACGGCTCATCGTCGTGATACTAAGTTAATGAGAAGATCTCATTAATGGTTCTTGTTCGGGACAATCTCAATAAATTCACCCCGGAGGACGCTTGTTAAGGATGAGAGATATTGAAGATAAAAGTGTTTCGTAAATGTTCTCGGAGGAGCTCCGGAAACCGAGTAATTTAGGAATATCGAGAATATCAATGACACTGCTTGACGATGAAATCAAGACGATGAGTCAAGTTCAATGTGAAAGTTTGGGTGGTTTTATTGTTGAAGACACAGATGTATCGATTGTGACTGGTCCAATCGCAACCACATGTTGGAACATGATGGCTCATTCTCTGGGGATTGTTCGGACAGATCTGAAAGTGCATCCGAAGGTAGTGCAAGATATGATAAAATCATATCTTGTTTGCGGAGGGGGAGAAAAGACAAATTGAAGTGGGAGTATGAATCAGATATGCTTGCTGATTTTGGCAAGTCTGCTGAGCTATGTATGAAGGCAATATGTGCACTCTATCGCCAGCAAACATCTGAGGAGAAATTGGAAATGTGGTTCCTTTTTTAGCTCTGCACATGTGTCTTTGTTGCTATTGCTAGGAGAATTGGAAATGTTACTCATCTTCACTACGGTACATCTGCCTAATTTTAAGAGTTGTTCTTTATCCAAATCATGATTATCTTTTGCTTTTTGTTGTGTTTAATTGGTAAAAGTACAGCACTGATAAAATACGCCACATACCATCACAATGGCAAGGTTTGGCTGAATTTCTTCTTGATGGAAACCCTCATGCCGACATGAATAAGACAAAGGAAGAGCTGCAAAACATAATTCCAAAGGGTGTTGAACAAGGCGGAAATTGGCGACTCACTACTCTAAACAGTTATTCAAATCTACAAGAATGAAGAGGATCCTTCTTTCATCCTTGATAAACCGACCGCTTATGAGAATGCACTGAGTCATCAGATCAACCTATATGAAAACTCGGTTTTTGGAGTAATAAGTTATATGTAATGCTCTTACGAAAAAGTGGATATGTAATGTTCAAATTAAAATTTGAAAAAAAAAAAAAAACGATCGGGTCGGACCGAACTGGACAAACGGGCGGGTCTTGACCGGTCCGTCCAAGCGGTTCTGAACCTAACCGAACCAAACCGTTGTTTTAAAATTTAATGGGTTTGAACGATTCCTGATCGGTCCCAAGAAAGACCGCCAGTTGACATCCCTATGTGAGCTCAAAAGTGATTAATCTATGATAGTTGAAAATATTGCAATATAATTTGCAAGTATAGTCTGAATTTGAAGTACATATAATATAGACAAATTACATATGCTTTGTTGATATTACAAATTTGCCACCATTGGTTCAGATCAATCTGATCCAAATGTTTTCTGCTTTATATGTGTATATATATATATATAACAAGATTAATGTATGACGACGTAATACTGCATGTGGACTCGGCATCTTGCAAATCATCAACATTAATTAGATGAATAAATCTGTCATCTTAATTTTAGAGTTAATAATAGAGATGGTGATGGGTTATCTCGTGGACGCCCAAACATGCGATTCCCTCTGTCCTTCACACACCTCTCCCACTTTATACAATAGAAATAATAATAATAATAATAATAATAATAATAATAATAATAATAATAATAATAATAATAATAATAATAATAATAATAATAATAACCCATTACACCTATTTAAAGTGGGAAATAAAGCTGACCTTCAAATACTCAACTTTCTATGCATATTTAATTTAACTGCATTTTTTATTTACTTATTACTACTTTAATTTATTTCAACTTTACATAGTGAAACTGAATAAGTAGCATTATCTAGTACTTATTGTAAGATGTTTTGCAGATAATTAAAAAAATTACGAATTTTTCGGTAACTTATAAATTAAGGCATACAAAATATATGTAGGGTACATTGGGGTAAAAAGTAATTACCCAGCATGTGACGACACCGTCCAGTACATTTCGTGCCTTGCCTCCACATGAAGCAAGCATGTCTGTTAGTATTTTTTTCCTTGTGTTTTGCGTTGCATATTATTTACTCTTTTCTCCTTTTAGTTACGCACCAATAAATTTGTGTGTCATCTACATATTCTAAAGCAACGCAACTTGAGACATCCATCATATTTTTTTAGGATATATGATTATAAATATCTTAAATTGATTCACTTAAATATAAGTCTTAAATTGTACTCCAAGTGAACTAGAATAAACCTGTACAATTATTTTGACCTTAAAATATGTTTGTGCAATTTAAGAGGGTGTTTGGCTGAACTTATAAGCTCCCCAAAACAGCTTATAAGCCCTAAGTTTATGATTTTACAGTCACGCAATAACTTATTCCACCATTAGGCTAGCAGTCTACCGAAGAAGCCATATACTATCAAATCTAGTAGTTGAGGTCACTAAAGAAAAATAAAATAATAATAAAAAATATTATACTACTAATCCTAACCTATATCTTTGAAATTTAGCCTCTACTAAAAACTCAGGAATAATAATAATAATAATAATAATAATAATAATAATAATAATAATAATAATAATAATAATAATAATAATAATAATAATAATAATAATAATAAATTTTTGTTTGAAAAGTAAATTTGAAATATTGGAAAGTAATCCTTAAAATGGCTATATTTGAAGATTTTCGTCGTTATTTAGGGTTAATTGCTTCTGAAAGTTCAACTTTGAACCCTTTTTGCAAATTAAATCGAACTTTTAAAAGGTTGCAATTTAAGTATCAATATTTTATTTTGTAGTAAATTCGACCCAAGTTTAATTCAATGACCGTGAGTCAATGTGACTCGTTTAATTCCACGTGGACTAGGGTTCTGACAATATTAAACGACATCTTTGAACCACTAATGAAAGGTGTAATTTACGACGGTGACTGAAGGAAAACTCTCAAATTAACAATATCCATATCCGTCTTTAACGCATACCAAACTATGAATCTGGAGCGATCAAAACACGGGGTATGTGACTTTTTCATGTTTGGAGTCATTTTTTTCACCTTTAAGCTCCTTTTCAGTATACTGAATTCGTATAGTGATAAATTTTTTCATTGCAAATTAATTTCGTTCTTTGATTAGATTCACTAGGGGGAAAATCGTTACTTTCTTTGTCATTAATTTGTTACAAAATAAAAGATTGAGACTTAATCACAATGTTTTAAAAATTGGGTTTGATTTACAACTAAGATAAATAATATAATTTTAGAAGCAATTAACCTTTTAATTATGTATAACATCAAGAAACCAATCTGATCTCTCTTTGAGAATTCATATATACCTCTATTATTTTTTAGGCCTACCCCATGTTTACTATGACTAAAAAGAGAAGAATACCTAAGGTATATACCTCTATTATTTTTACGCCTCTATGGGTTTGAGTCATCACACCCTGCTTTCCAAGTGTGGTTTCACATGTCTCTATGTGGTTTGTACGCTATCGAAACGAATGTGGGTTTACTGCTTGCACAAGACTTGCATGAATGGGTTATTGCATATAAAAAAAAAAAAAAATACCAAACGACCAAACATTTAGGTGGTAAAAAATACTATGAATCCATATTTATAATGCCATATGGAAATCTCCTTTAGAAGCTTTGGTATTACAATAAATTGAGTATACAAAAATGACTTTATTATTATGTACTTGATATATAATCTTATTTGCAAGTGATATATTGTAAGTCGAAAGTAGCTTGTCCATTAGATTTGGCATCAATCAACCTCAAAAATGAGTGAGCTTGATGGTTAAAATACAAGGCAGAAAATAAAAATATTAGAAATTGAATGGTCACATCTCACATGCCAATTTAGCATCCACTTAATTTATATATTAATATAAATACATCCATTGGAAATTTTCAAAAATCTGAGAAACAGCCTAGTCACCACTTCCATCGTCTCCTCTCCTACATTTCTTACACGAGAGAGGATAGCCAAAGAGCTCTCTCTCTCTCTCTCACACACACACACAAAATATATATATATATATATATATATATATATATATATATAAAAACAACCTATATACAACCTATATATACAAAAATATTTCGCACGCTACACACGCACATATCGACTGGTAGACTACTATATTTACCCATTTTGGATGTGAAAATCGATCTTTACGGGCCACACTATCTTGGTTTTCTCTCTCTATCGCATAACAGAGAAATAAATATATATAATCTCTGGCAATTCTAACAAGGACTGAATTTTACTAAACAAGAAAAAGAAAAAGAGAAGAAAAGAAGAGGGCCTTCAGTTATCTATGCCTCCTCTCAGATCTTGAATTTAATCCATTGCTCTTCCGGCCTTAGATTGTTTGGTAAATACGCTCTCATACTCTGTAACGTATCGATCTTCCTTGCTCATTTCAAGTCAAAGTTTGATTCTTTATATTCTTTCTCAGGGGGGTTTTGGATTGCGGCTGCTGTTGATTTTCGATCTGTTGAAGATCAGATGGTCTCCTGTTGAGCAATAGAGATTGCCCATTTCTCATCTAAGCGGGTGTCTGTTGTATTTGTTGTTTTAAGGTAAGATTTTCTCAACTCATCAGCATTACTGCGTTTCGTAATGATTATATTTTGTTGCTGCAATGACTGATTCTATATCGAGTGAGAGCTGTCTAATATATGGAATTTGATTGCTGTATCAGCTGTTTACTGATCTAGCTTCACTTGCTAGTGGATCTCTCTCTTTCCGTTTATTGAGTTTGATTGATTCTTTTTCATTGGTGATTATGAAAATATGCGCACGTACCGATTTATATGAAAGAAGTGATGCTATTGGTAGGATTAGAAATATTGACAGCTAGCTGACTGTTTGATTGGAAATCAGGTGTTTGCGTATAATGGAAATGGAACCTGGGAAGTTGTTCGTTGGTGGGATTTCGTGGGACACGAGTGAGGAGCGTTTGAGGGAGTATTTTCAAACTTTTGGTGAAGTAGTTGAAGCTGTGATAATGAAGGATCGCGCTACTGGCCGCGCCCGTGGCTTTGGTTTCGTTGTTTTTGCTAATGCTTCTGTTGCTGAGAAAGTTGTCAAGGAGAGGCACATCATCGACGGAAGAACTGTAAGTCGTGTATCCTCATTTTTGCAACATTTTCCAATAGAAGTTAGTGCTGCATTGCTTTGCTGTTTGTTTGTTGAATCCAGTCAATGCCGTTTCATAAGATGGCCAACTTGTTGGTGAAGTTTCTTGTATGTCATAAATTCGATATGTTTACTATCAACTCCAACGCACAATGTCGTTTCAGTTATCTTATTGCACTCTGATACAATAAATAAAGTAGAGAAGAAAATAAAAGAAATTTTTTTTTTCCTGTTTGTGTGATTTATGGCATTTGATTAGTGTTTTCTTTGGAAGTACGTGCATGATGGCATTTTAATTGTTTTATGCTCGTTCAGGTGCCAGGATAATGCAGATTCTTAAATGACTAAGGTTTAGCAGTGTGATGTCATTGAACAAGATATGTATTTACTGACAAAGCCTTTGGAAAAGATGGATTGTTGTCTCAAAAAAAATGATTTAGACTGTGTAGGGAATAGGTAAAAGACTAGGATCAAGAAATAAGATTTGGGATGCATTGCTTCTACTAGCCTATGCCAGCAAATTTTATTTTGTTTAAACAGCATTGATGCTGTTGGTTAAACATATGATGTTGCTATGACATGAAGAAAAATAGATAAATTATGAGGAACTTTGGAGATTTAAAGGGACTCAGCGTTGGATAAGTCTCCTGGTATCATGTTCTTTAAAGTGCTTATACATCTTGACTTGAAGACTTTAGTTAAGAAAACTGGAATGCTCAGTGCCAAGTGCTTTCCTCATTCTTAATTCAGTTTACTTAGCTTTTCTGTCATGGAAAATTATTTATCTTGTCTTTATTTAATGTAGTGTTTTATTGCAGCATGTTTTGAAATATATCACGATTGACTCTAGAGGCATATGTTAAGATTATGATTCAAGAATGACAATGTACCTCTCTCTTTGATTCTTTTTAGGTTTACTTGTAACTTGAATTCATTCCCCCAACTTTTCATTTATATAGGTGAAAATGCAATTTTATCTTAAAGAAATTAAGGGATTATCTTCCACTGAGTTGAATGAAAACTTGGCAGCAGATAAATTATTTAATCATTGTTTGTTCATCAGGTAGAGGCAAAGAAGGCTGTTCCTAGGGATGATCATCAAAACTTTAACAGAAACAATGTCAGCATCCACGGCAGCATCCAGGGGTCCCCTGGTCCTGTTCGTACAAAAAAGATATTTGTAGGAGGTTTAGCGTCCTCAGTCACCGAAAGTGACTTCAAGAGGTACTTCGATCAATTCGGAACAATAACAGACGTGGTTGTGATGTATGACCACAATACTCAAAGACCTAGAGGTTTTGGATTCATCACTTACAATTTGGAGGAAGCAGTGGACAAAGTCCTCTTCAAAACTTTTCACGAACTTAACGGAAAAATGGTCGAGGTCAAGCGTGCTGTTCCAAAGGAGTTATCTCCTGGACCGGCTCGGAACCAGTCCAGTGGCTTCAACTATGGGCTGAACAGAGTGAGCAGTTTCCTTAATACTTATAGCCCGGGACATAATTCTAGCTCTCCGAGTGGCTATGGGATGAGAATGGAAGGTCGATTCAGTCCTGTGGCTGTAGGTCGGAGCGGATATCCGCCCTACGGCACGGCTAATTACACCATGGGTTTGAATTCAGACTCCGGGTTTGGTTTAAACGGTGGGGCAAGTGCTGATTCTGGCTTTGGCTATGAGCGTGGGATGAACTCGTATTACAGTGGTAACACAGATCGTTTTGGTAGTCCCATTCGCCATGATGGGGGTGTTAGTGTTACTGGAAATGGGCCTATGTTGAATACTATTGGTCGAAATTTATGGGGAAATGGCAGCAGGAATCTCAACTATAGTTCGAACTCAATGATGTCGAATGCTTTTGTTGGCTCGGGAACTGGAAATGTTGGGTTAGTTGGTGGTCTTGGGAATATTGGGGAAATTTGGGGCTCCTCGCCTACTTTGTCCCAAGGTGGAGGAAATGCTTCCTTCAGCAGTGGAAATTTCGGCTATGGCGTCCGGGAAAACAATTTTGGTGGTAGGGCGGGTTATGGTAGAAACAACAGTAGCATTGTTGGCACAACATCTTCATATTCTGCTCCGAACAACATCCGTGATGGAGGTTTGGGAAACTTGTATGAGAGAGGGTCCTTTTATGGGGATCAGGCTTGGCAACCATCTTCTACCGAGCATGAGGGCTCCGCCCCTTTTGGCTACGAGCTTGGTGTCACTGCAGATGCAACACCGAACAATTCTGTTGGTTATGTTGGAGGTTATAGCGTTAATGCTAGGTCAAATAGAGGTAAGAATTCGGACTTGGTGTCTCCTCGCTCCTCTGTATCTTGTTTTCTTTGTGCATTTTCATTTTATGCTTGACATCTAGTTTTGATAGTAAAGTAACGTGTTCGTTTAAAGCAGGGATTGCAGCCTAGGACATATTACCTTACGGATACATAAAGATTGTAGAGGCGATATATACAAGTGGAACCAAAAGAGAGGATCACATGTTCCTTGGTGGGAGATACTTGAGCCTACAGGTACATTGAGATTTTTATGTAAGGTTTGAACTCGATCGAGCTTTTGAATATAGGCTTTTGGTTTTTGGTAATTTGTTTGAGATGTGCAATGGAGTTGCAGGATATAATCCAAAAAGAAAAGTATATTATGATGATTGACATGAGAGAAGCCTCCATTCTTTTCCATCATTTTTGTGGACTCTTTTACAACACTTTGATTCGCTTGGCTAAGCCATCCCACTTCACTAATATAACGTTTTCTTCTTCCCCCGTCGTTGCGTCGTCGTCTTTGATGCCTGCCTTGTACTGCTCTGTCTCTGTGTTTATTTTCGTATAATGCAGAGAATAGATACTCTCACTCACACCTACTCTAGTCGCCACCACAATCAAGTATGTATGTGTAATTGTGTATTGGTAGAAAGTAGGGGATGATACAATATTTGGAGTAGTCACTCTAGAAATATCTTATAGATATTAGGGTTAATTGCTAAAAAGTTCACGATCGATTTCAATTTTTGACAAATTGTTGCAATAATAAATTATATCTTTTTTTTCTTTAATCTAAAATAAATACGTCCAAATTTTTACAATGACTTGTGTATTGTGAACTTTTACATACTAACAAAAAACTAGCATATATTCTGTCATATATCACTCATGAAATGAGGTCATCAGAATATATCGAGAGTGTATATTTTGTCACAAATAGGAAAGTGATGGTAATTAAACATTAAAATTGGATGAAAGTTTGTGATTTTTAAGCAACTAACCATATTTATTATTGGAATAAAAACACATAGGGGGTGTTTACTTGCCATGATTAGGTTGGATAGATAAAATTAATCTAACCTAATCAAGTGTTTACATTTAAGGATTAACATTTGAGGATATCTCAAAGCCCGGGATTATTTTAATCCTTTGAATTGTTCTCTATTAATTATAATCCAACCAATATAGGTAGGATTGAAATAATCCTACAAATAAATGGAGAATTACTTATCCCAATTTTAATCCTTCACTAATCCTTTGTAGTAAACAAAGGATTTATAGATAAAAATTATCTTTTCATATATTTAATCAATCAAATAATCAATCATTCAAAATGTTAATCATGCAAAGTAAACACCCCCATAGTGAATGCGCACGGAGATCAATCGGTGGAAATCGATGATGAATAAGATATGCAAAACCACCAAGTCTAGCATGTAGGTTTTAGTTGCGTAAGCATGCAACAAGAGCAATAATTTAGTACAAGACTCATTTTCAGAACATCTTTCTTTTCATGATATGTTTTCTCCATCCTTTGTTTTCTCGTTCTGTAAAATTTTCTAATACACTTTTTCTACTTTTTGTTCTTTTATTTTCCTCTTGAGAGTCAAGAAACTGCTCATTTTTACACTTTTCAAGATTCTTGTTCCACCAACTTTTCGAGATTTTGCGTAAGAAGTGAAATCGTCACAATCATTACCAAATACAAGCAATCCAACCAAGGGGCGTTAAGTTTGATTATCTTGATCAAGCAATCCAATCAAAGACAATATAAATTGATTTTGTGACAATTTTAGTCGACAAATCAATAATACATTAATCAAACTCAATGAACTAGTGGCATTTCTCATCTATATAAGTGAGAGCAATCGAGATTTGATCAATTTTTTTCTTGACTTTGAATTCAAAAAGAAAAAAAAAAAAATTACTATGGACTCCACGTTTCTGAACTTATCAAGCAAAATTGTAAAATTAATTTAGTAGATATTAAACTTAAACTAAGTTACAAAAGCATAGTTCTATTATTTGGCCCTATAAATGTTTAGATTACATATAAGAAGTTGTCTTTTTTTTTTTTTTACTTTTGAATTTGTAAATTTTAGATTTTCTGTAACAAATATAGATATTAGTTCGTATATAAACATATATACTGATTGCATTTAAATTAAGGAAAACAATTAATTGTCATTACTCATTATTATATCTTCGGCTTAAAAACTGACAGGGCACACTTGCAAAAATAACAGCAAAAAAGTTGTTCATTTATTTGCATCTTCGTTTAATTTATATGTTGTTTTGCTCATCAATTGCAACAAAGTGATTTTCTTTTTTGATAAAGTAGGAAAATAATAATTAAACCGTAAGATTGATGAGATATTTGCAGTATAAAGCGATTTTAAGAAAGAAGTATGATACTCCATTTCCCCCACAACATAAAAGTAAATGATTCGTTCTTTTTGCCAGTTGTGTTATCAAATCATAATTTTTTTTTTCTACCAGAATATAGAACCAAATATAGTAATACTTCTTCAACCGACAAAATCCTACTGTAGTATAAAAGAAGAGAGAAGCCACCAATTTCCAATAATCAGAACAACTTGCCAGAAAGGGTAAATGTCACTATATTTATTGCACTGCACGCTTCTTCAATCCCAAAAATAAATAACATAATTTGACATGAAAACAAGGAAAAAGATTGTACAGTCAATGGCTTGTAAGAATGATAAGAATGTGTAATATGCATGTATTATTCTAATATTTTGTTTGCTTCAAAATACTATGTATTATTTAAATTTGTAAATTTATATACCCCTCTCAGGTAGGATAGTAAATAGCCAACATAATTCATAACATATATTAATTTATTGTTAGACTAAATTAAGCCTAAGCACATCAATTAAGTTTATAAGGTCAATTTAGCAATTGAATATCTTTCTTAATTTTAACACATTCAACAAAACATGAGATATATTTTTATGATAAAAAAACATCGGAGTCAAATATATCACATTTTGTAGGAAGGAGCACATACACGTGCAAACACACATATACATGCACATCCATATCAGATCTAGTACCTGAAGTAAGTGCTTGGTGTAATAACAGCAGCTGAAGGAGTAGAAAAGAAAAAAGGTAAATACTTGATGAAAAAAATTCAAAGTCATTTACAGATTATGGTAGAAAAACAGATTTTTTGGGCAGGGCTAAATGAGAGTGAAATCATGATGAACAGCACCCACCCTTTTTAGCCTGTGCTTCTGTTTCCTGCTTGGTTTCATCTTCAGCCTGTAAAATCACTGTCTTCCCATTTCCCATCCACTCCTGATCTTTCACTTTGAGTTCTTGAGATTGCATAACTTTCCTACTCAAAATGTTATAGATCTCCTTCACGACCGTCTGAAACGCAGCAGCAACATTGGATGAATCCAGAGCCGATGTCTCGATGAAGAACAGACCTTGTGCTTCGGCCAGGGCTTTGCCCTCTGCAGTCGTCACCTCCCGAGCCTCTTTCAGATCGGACTTGTTGCCCACCAATATCGTCACCACATTCATGTCGGAGTGAGCTGTTTAAAATTAAATAAACATTGTAAGAAGCAAGTATAAGTTGTTGGGGGAGCAACTAGTGATTCTATAGAATTAAGATAAGAAATAGTAATAAACCCTGATTGGGGATTAATAAAGTCTATTAGGGTGAACCGTAATTGGTGTGGATGTACACAAGTTTTTACCCATTCAAATATGGTCAGGGCATATATATCCATATGAGAAATGACAAACCATAAACAAATATAAATGCAGCATTAACATATGATATTGCTTACTGTGAAGTTCGTTAAGCCACCTGCCGACACTATCAAAGGTGAGGCGTCTGCTGATGTCGTAGACGAGAAGTGCTCCGACTGCGCCTCGGTAATACGCGGATGTCACGGCCCTAAACCGCTCCTGGCCGGCCGTGTCCCATATCTGTGCCTTAACTTCCTTCCCATTGATTTCCATCTTCTGGGTCTGAAATTCTACCCCAATCGTAGACTTTGAATTCGCATGAAACTCATCTCGAGCAAATCTTGCAAGCAAGTTAGATTTACCAACCGCTGAATCGCCAATCAGAACTATCTTGAAAAGGTAATCCTCTGTTTGCTGTGTTTGTTGCGTTTGTGGTTGTTCCTCATCTGCATTGGCCATCTTTCCCCGCTCTATTCACAGCCAAAAAAGCATATCTTGCTATTGCACATATGTAAACAAAACCAGGATCCTTACGAATGCTATGAGGGGAGAAATGCCAAACTACCACCGGAGACTTGATAAGTGAGCATAAAGGTCCATGAAGTATTATGGCGCTGGTCGGTTATACGACGATGAGGCAGCACTCCAGCACCAAAGGAAGGAGCCTGCAATTTATATGTGCACCTGAAAGATGAAGACGAACTACTTGCTACTCCACCCTTCAATAACAGCTCTACCACTAGCCACAAATGCGGGAAAAGCTTTTCTCATATATTTCAGTTTAGCCCTTCAGAAACAACAGAATGTCGAGGCACCTGCATCACCGAGCAAGCATTAGAAACCAAAACTACGGCAGTTTTAGGGAAAACTTTATAACTAAACCTATTTTCTGGTAGTCATTACAGAAAAAGAATTTGTAACTTTTTCAAACACTTACATTTATAATAGAAAATGCTTATACCCTCTTCCTTCAACTCAAACACGCAGAGAAAAGGTCTAAAATTAGAGAAATATGAATTTCAAATTCTTCCACGCAGCTCTAGTGAAAACTTCTATGACTAGTCTATTTCCTTGGAGATCTATTACTCAAAAGAGGATTTTGAAATTCTCTTAATATAATAAACACATCAAGCAGCTTCTTCAAAGGTTTAAAATGTCTCTATCCTTCATATTAATTTTTCCCTACTCTTCCTTTAAACTCAAAGATGTGGAAGGTATCGTAATTCATTACTATTAACACCCAAAGTTAACCCATCATGCATGATATTGGCTGAAAACGGAACAATAGATAAATGAAAAGAAACTAGCAAGTATCAACATTCAACGCTCATGAGTGAGAGGAAAAGTTAATATTCCTTCCGAATCTAAATTTAGTTTCTAACATGAGTAATAAAACTCTTCTGGTAGATAATGTCTTTGCAGAAATACTGTAATCCACACCTAACTGACAAACTGATTAGTTATAGTCGTACAGCTTGAGGTATGCTATCATTTACAAAAAAATATTACCAACATGCAATATACGCATTAGAAAGGAAACAATACATGTTTTCAATTTGTGACTCACAAATGAAATTTGGAATTTGTGCAGACCTTCTATGAAATTTGGAATTTGTGCAGACCTTCTAAGAAATTTATCACTGTCATAGTTATAGTGGAAGACTAGAAGGAGGAGGGTGATTCTGTTACTGCACTGAATTGCTACCTTTTTATAGTTGACACGAACAGATCCACTTAAAGTTCTCTCTTTAGAACATTAAATTAAAGAAAACAAGATAAACCAATTTGCAAAAAGCTTGATTTTCATACATGACAAGCAGTGATATACAATGGAGGCACACAGCGAGAAAGGAGGCAAACGAATGGAAAAGAGGTAAAAGACATTTACTGCCAAAAATCTAAAAGCTATAAACTAGTAGTACGTGACTGACAAAAAATAAAGCAAGCGAAGGACGAAAAACTTACGTGCCCTTACACATTCCCAAAGGAAGTTGATTGTTCACCAAAAAAAAGGAAAGAAAAGAAAGTAGAACTTTACAATTCTACAATACTAGGTCACGAACAGTAAACCATTGGATGTACAGTAAAAACGGAATCCATCAGAAACCAAATTTTATTCTATATATTTAGAATAGGTTACGTAGTTGATAAAGCAACAGCAAAAGATAACTTCAAGAAATCCACCTGCAGGCCATTTTCTAATGGCCCTAAAGAGTGCTTTGCTGCAAATTACATTGTATATTAAGGTTGGATTTTAGACATGTCCCAAACAAGCCATTCATACAATAATCAGAACACATACACACACACAAAAGAAAATGTTTCAGTCTGTAGTTGCTCTTGTCTCTACTACATCTCATACAGATTCCAGTATAAGTAACTTGTATCCACACAAACTCTAAGGTCTATCAACCGAAATCTTTCAGTCATGAACAATTTCACCACTTCCAACTTCTTTGGAGAAAACAAAATTCTACCAAAACACATTTCCTTATTCCCCAGAAAAAAACAAAGCAATCATCACGTCTTTCAAATTCCAAAGAGAGAAAAAAACAAACAGACCAATCACGTTTCAGCGCTTAGCACACTAAAATGTAAAGACAAATTCTTTTTCTAGAAGATAGACATCAAAATCACCAAAACTCGAGACATCGTATAGAAAAAGACAAACCAAATAGACTGAAATGACGAGAAAAAGAAAAATCAAAATTGAAAC
This sequence comes from Salvia rosmarinus, assembly GCA_036937905.1. NCBI lineage: Eukaryota > Viridiplantae > Streptophyta > Magnoliopsida > Lamiales > Lamiaceae > Salvia > Salvia rosmarinus. The sequence continues at coordinate 72,458,619 of CM072820.1, read as the reverse complement.
ATACCCCCCTACGGAAACAACAAATGCAGCAGTTTCCCCTCAATCTTATGCCCTGAAAACTCTTTTGGTCAAATCAGAACCGTTCCAAAGCAGATCAAAGGAAGGAAAGAACATATTTTGCTTTGCAGAGATATAGGTAGAGGGGAAAAGCGATCAAACAATTCTAACGGTTCTGGGTTCAGAAAATACTAGGGCTAGGTTTCAAGATTTGACACGCGACAAAATTGGGTAGAGAGAAGCAGATTTGCAGTTTTCTTTCGGCACAGTGGAAGACATAAATGGCGGAATCAAGAAAAACGCGGGCCTAATCTTGCTTCCGGGTTACCAGATTGCTAGCCCAATTTGTTGATTTTGGGGACTACCAAAATGTATAGAATGGTGGCAGCCCGGAACAAAAATGCATGATAATTTTTTCTTTGAGAAAAATATGGATGCTACAGTTGAGAAATGCAATATATGCGAATGATACAAACTCATATATATATATATATGAGAGGGTGGCGGTGCTAGTTTCGCCCCCATTGCCATGTGATCTTCATTGATGTCAAGATCTACTTACATGATTTCGATATTGTTTTTTCTTTTTTCTTTTTTTAATGTCGGGCACTTGAGTTTCCGTTGTAGATTTTGAAGATTATTTGCCAAAAAACACACATACCAATCTCCACCCCACTATGTGGTTATTTTTTAAATTTAATGTAGTATGATTAGTGTTGCATAAATTTGTACTCACTCCGTCTCACTTAAAATGTCTCATTTTTTTTGGGCACGGTTATTTAGGAGAAATATCTAAAGTAGTTAAAGTGTTAAAAAATTGGTAGGGCCTACATTTTTTGAAGTGATAATTATTTCCTAAAATGGATTGAGACATTTGTAATGGGATAACCCAAAAAAGAAAGTTGGCAATTTAAACCTACTATATTACAATGTCACCTGAATTATTGTGTGATTAGTGTTGATTTTTATATTTAACTTGCATTGACTAGTGTGTGTTTGTTTATTTATTTCGTGTGTAACAATGTAGAGTGTAAGATAGTTGTAAGAGCAAAGCCAAGTAATTGATGGAAGACGTAAGCAATGATTGGTAAGCACCATTTTTTGTATAGCCACCAACTTCATTGATGTGCAACTTGATTTGCTAGAAATGTTGCACGAATAATGGTGTAATGTCATCGTGTTGGTGTTGATGAACAATGTCGTGCACCATTTTTCGTGCAGTCATGCACGGGCCCCATCGTCTTCTCAACTCGTGCAACCTGGCTTGCTAAAAATGTGCACAAATGATCGTGAAACGCCATTATATGTGCAGCAATATTTTCGTCTAAACTTTGTGAGATAATCATTGGAAAAGAAGATTTCAGAAAGGATATTTTGATCATGGTATAATTAATTTATATAACATTTATATCTCAATACTTTAAGTTGGTTGTTTCTCATTTTGAAGGTCCAGCAACTGAGAATAAGACACTATTATTGGTAATAAATAAACATAAATGGATGGATAGGGGTCCCGTGGGAGCAATAGGACCCCCTGGAATTTTAGATTTTTAATAAAATTATCCATTATCATCACTCATCATTCATTTTTTTTTTCGGGTACTATTTCCTTCAGCGAAATTTTTGTAATAAACTTTACTACCTTAATGTAAATTTCGTGCTATTCATTGTTATTTTGCATTTTTTTCATCCAAGACGTGAGTTTGATTTTAGGATTAATTGCAAATCAATGACTTAAGCTTGAACTTGTTCATTATCTTAATTATATTTCCTAAAAGAGTAAAACTCTTTCCATTTCTAAAATTTAAATGCCCTTTTCTTTTCCTTATTCAAGTTAAGTTAAAGTCCGTTGTAATTAAAACATTATAAGTAATTTTATATAATGCTAAACAAACCCTATCAAGCCAATCAACATAATACTCATTATATAGTGTTAGACTACAAGAAAAATTTATATCTAAAACAAAATAGAATTAGTTCCCGCAAATAACATAACATTTATCTGATTTTGAAAGTTTCATATAATCTTTCAGATGTTGCGATGTTGCAATTATAATAGTAATTTTTGCCGTAAGAACATACCTAATTTTTAATCGGTCAACTATCCATGTTTTCGTAATATATGTTCGACAAATCCTGCAAAAATTAAAAATGGGATTTTGAAATTGCAAATAATTAAAAGGTGACGGTGTAATTGCAATATTTTAAAGAATTATGTGAAAAACTACGAATTCAATAAAATACATATTATTTGAGACAATCAGCGGTGTTGATAATTTGATCATCAAAGTATGATTCTTTCGCAGCATCACAAACACACTATCCTGCCAATCTTGTAATTGTTAATACACAAAAAAACTCAGTACGGCCCCTATTATGCAGATATGTTTTACATTAAATAAAAATATCATTTATCTTTTACACTACAATTAGAAAGTATTATTTATACAAAATAAAAATGTTATTTACACTGAATAAAAAATATAAATATCCGTAAATACGATACAAGAGTCCAGCTCTTGTTAATAATGTAAAAGATAATATGAAAGCATCATATAAAGACTGACAAAAATGTCAACAAATTTAAAAATGTCATTAAATATTAGTTTGATTCCGAATTTTTTGCCCGCTCAATTAGGGATGGCAATCGACTCACGGGTATCGCCTGATTATTCGCGGGTTTGGTGTGCATTTCAGACTGTGGACGTTCGTGGTTGAAAACTAGATTGCTTACTTGGCGGCACGGAAATGGTTTGGCAATACCTGCACCCGCAAGTTGTGATACCCGCCGAATTCTACCCGTGAATTACCCGTAAATTACCTACGAACTTGCAAAACTATTCGTATAATAATTATTTTATTATAATATAACTTGATCTCACAATTTATTGTTGTTAAATTGAATTTGAACTTTCATTTAGTGTTGTTGATTTGTGGATTTGAATTTTCATTGTGTTAATGATTTACGGATTTGAACTTTATGGATTTGAATGTGGAATTGTGGATTTGAACTTTATGATTTATGAATTTGTTAGTGATATTTTCGTGTTTTTTGAAATGCTTGGTTTCGTGGTCGCGGTGTCCATGGTGAAGGTTTCGTGGGTAGTCCGCGGTGGCGGTGGCGGATACCGTCGGGTGGCGGGTTCATGGTATCCGCCAACCATGGCACCGTGGGTCACGGGTATGGTGGGAATCTCCTACCCGTCGTGGGTCATGGCGGGGATCATTTTCCGAGATGCGAAAATGGTTCGGCACTATCCGTTAAACTTTATTTTTTATTTTTATGTTTTTTTGTGGAGTAGGTGTTATCTTGAGGAAAACAATAGAAAGTGAATAGTGGAGCCCAATATCCCTAGTTTTAGCTAGCCCAGCCCTAACTATTTATTATTGTAACACTTGGAGCAAATCCTGTACAGCTATGGGTGCAATTTTACTATATGCCCAGCCCAATACAGGAAATTTGTGGTCCACTTTCACGTTTTTCTTCTTCATGCCTATACGATTTTAGCCTTTTAGGTACTATCAAAGTACCAATAAATTATCAAAGTCAGAATGCCTAAGCAGCTAGAAAAGAAAATACGTCGAATAATTTATTTAACTGGATTTAGAAATAAAATCTAAAGTTAGAAGATTTTTCAGGAGATGCTCAAATGGTTGTGTGAAAAAAATTAAAAAATAGGATGCATTCAATGTAATAAATAATAATTGTAAAAAATTATCACATATGATTTTTTGTTAAATAAGTAGATATGTTTAAAATAAAAATATAAAACTGACGTTTAAAAAATGAAAAAAAAATTGAACGAATCAAAAGAAAATTAAATAAACATATTTAATAACGGAGAAAATAGAATCGAAAATGACGGTATGGTAGGATTCAACTTTATCTGTTGTGACAACCACAACTTTGTAGTCGAGTTGGTCGACCACCCTTATCTCAAGCTAAAGGAGATAGGTTCTAATTCTTTATACCATATAATGATATAATTATTATTAATAACATATTTATTACAAAATTAGTTAATAAAATTATACAGTTGTAAATAGTAGCATAACTGAGGAGAAGAAAAACTAATATTGAGATGATACTCATATTTGATCCAACGACAACAAAACACTAACAAAATTATAAATATACTAACGAAATATGAGTTTGAAATTATATATAAATATCATTTTGTAGATCTTGATCGATGAAACAATTTTATATAATTCTTTTGTAAAAAAATATGATCATCATCATGCTTGAAGTACCTATTTGTAGCCCACCACAAAAATGTGGACACAATATAATTTATCCAAATTGATCATCCAAATTAATCGCCACTGGGAGAGCTAGTTGGCACGTGCTAGACTGCTAGCTCGTAGATAGTTCCAATTGCTTGATATATATACGAAGTTAGGAAGCCATATCACAAAATGTTTATATCTTATGATAAACTTACAAAATTATCCAAAAACTCCAGGCTACCTGTTCCTTTTTTTCCATTTACTTTTCCTTTTTGGTCAATCTAGCTAATTCCAAAGAGTTATCGGTGCATAAATATATCAATTTTTGATCTGTTTTGGTTTTTTCTATGAATTTTAAAAATTGTTATGAAATACATGAAGTTAATCACTTTAGTGATTTTACAACGATTTCAAATTCATAATCCAAATTTAATTTGATTTGACATCTCAAAAATTTACAATAGACAAAATGGTCAGTGATATAAACGATATCGTAAAAAGAAGATATCGATTGTTTTGATCTCAATTAGAACCAGACGATGAAACAAACTAGAAGACAAGATTTTTGTAATGATAGTTGATGCGATGAATCCTATAAATAAAAAAACCTTATTTATTTTGATGGAACAATGATGTTTTATGTCTTATCTCTACAATGTCCTTTATATCACTAACCGTTTTATCTGTAGTAAATTTTCGAGATGCCAAGTCAGATTTAATTTGGCTTGAATTTGAAATCGTGGTAAAATCACTGAAGTGATTAAGTTTATGTATTTGTGATAATTTTTAAAGTTCGTGGAAAAACCAAATTGAACTCAAAGTTGATGTATTTTTACGCCAATAACCCAATTCAAAATCCTAAGTTTCCATTCCAATAATGATTTGATTATGAATGACCTTTTATTTTCTTGCCTTGCCTTTTTATGAGAAGGATTATATTATTGTAATACGAACTCGGATGAGTTAGTAGTTAATTTGATCCATAAATCTTTAACTAAATGAACGGTCAATATTGTTTTTGATGTGGGATAATACTTCTTTATACAATACAATATTATTTTTTACAGGCTAACCGTAAGTCATACAAAGATTAATTGAATTAGCTCCTAGTTTATATGAAGAGAAAATTTATATTTGATCATCTATATATGTATAGGAAAAGATTTAAATAAAAATCTTTTATCGTGTAAGTTGTGAGAACATTTGCATTGAATACACAATGTGAATGTACAGAACATATAATTAAGGTAACTGTTCTATGATAATGCACGTGAACCTATAATATTATTGTAGTGCAGTTGCGTTATATATTCAGTACAAATATTCTCATAATTATCACGATAAATGTTCATATATATATATATATATAACAACCAGAAGCTCCATAGCTCTACCCGAGTATAATATTTTTTATCACATTTATATGAAATAAAATTATGATGTTAATTTGACGCGGATATCACGATCATTGTAGTTTAGTTCCTTTTATAAAAGCGAGTGATTATGATACAAATTTCAGTCTCCCAACTAAAGGAAATTTCTGACACGATATCATAATTGCTGCTTGTTAAATTGCACCTTACTTTAAAACATTTCATATGTTTGATACGTCTATAATATACTAATAGCATCATTGTTTATACATTATAATTAAAGGTTGGTGGTATAAATATAGGGGTTGGAAATATCTTTCACCTAAGTTTATTAATGGACGAGTTTAACTGAACCGATCCAAACCAACTCAAGCCTATTAAGAGCGTTTTGATTCCGATTTCAAATTCACTCAAGACACCGATCAAGACAGATCCGACCCAGTTGTTCGGGTTCAATCAGGTCCGATATTTTTATTTTTTGATGTATTATGATATTGTCTAATGAATTTTAGATGTTCTATTACTATTTAATTGTCATTTTTTATTAAGTTATGAAAAAATCATATAAATTGATAATCATTTTAGCATTTGAGTAATTACCCTATCCAGACCCATAGTTTGATGGAGTCCGATTCATATTTGGTATCTAATGGATCGATTTCGGAATCAGAATCGATACTTATTTATTGATTCTAATCCGAGTAAAATACACTTATTGACAAATATACCTCTTATAAATATTGCATACTATTACATAAAAAGATAAGTTTATCTCTTACGCATAAAAAATATGGGTTAATAAGTGCATGAAAAAAAAAAAGAGTTTGAAAATACGGTATCAAATACTTAATATTTCGGTAAATTAAAGTATCTTTTTAAGTGTCATCATTTTCAAATAAGCTTTTGCGCACTTTCGAAACTTTTGGAAATTAATAAAATAAAAGGCACACACTAGGAACAGAGTCTTTTCGAAAAGGTAAGAAAAATAATTGGAAACAACAGTATGTGGCCTCCAACTTGCACTGCTGGAAATGGACTGACAGCCCAACTATTCTTCAGG